>OX336398.1:47872066-48197066 GCA_946902985.2 Meconema thalassinum | reverse complement strand
CTCTGTATACGATGACTGTAAATGCGTAGGAAGGATCTTAGGTCTACTCTGTATACGATGACTGTAAATGCGTAGGATGGCTCTTAGGATCTTAGGTCTACTCTGTATACGATGACTGTAAATACATTTGTGCAGCGAAAACAAATATACTAAATCATTTATTGTAGAACCATCATACCTGTACAGAATGACGATATAATGTGGTGTGTTCCAGTGGTTGCTGCACAATGCTGCTCCTATGAGTGACTCCATTGTCCATCCACCTGGTGCTTTTCATTAATTGTTGTTCTCATATCTGCAGTTGATCTGTCGTTGATTTGGTGCTTGAATTAAATAGTGTTTCACAAACTAATTATTATTAAAGGCCTATTTGTTAATACACACTTGAGAATTTAGATCGCAGACCCCCCCCCCGCTCCCCCAAATTAAATGGGAAAACTGTCGTGTTGACCAACTCGACAATAATTACAGATACGATAATAACACAGGTTATTATACAAATTATACACACACAATTTCACGGAGTTAGTCTTAAAATATGCAAATGAACAACAACAAAGGCGGCTTCGGTGGCGTAGTCGGTAGCATGCTGAGCTTCTATGTCCAAGATCGCGGGTTCAAATCCGTCCGAAGTCGTCGGATTTTTTAAGAGCGTTAAAAATCCCTCAGTATGCCTCCCTTCAGAGGGGAAGTAAAGCCGGAGGTCCCATGTCATAGATTTATGGCATGTTAAAGAACCTTGGACTGATTACACCTGTGTGAAGCTAAATTGTATAGGTTAAGACTGTAAACAACGCTCTGAGGTTCCTACGTTCGTTGCCAAGAGCCGACTGCGGTGGCGTCTGGTAGCTAAGTAATGAACTAGTAGTCGTTGACGGTGGCGTTTGGCGGCAAAAAGGAAATATTTGAAAAATTCAAAAAGTGCAGTGCTTACTTGAATTAACAAACAGATAACACACACTAATACAGTCATCACAATTAACATCGGATATCAGACAGATTCTACACACACCCAAAGTACACGGGGCTACATGACCTTGTTGTCGCACCCCCTAAACTTAGGAACCAACCAACCAACTAAAAACAACAAAGCCAGTTATTGAATTTCTCGGTGGTTTCGGGGTAGCCATAAAAACTTGTGAAAAGAACATGTCTTCATAGGTTGGTTAGGCACAGTAAGCTACGTTACAATGGCCTGGAAATAAATAGCATGCGGTAATCAAACTTTGTAAAATACAGGGCCTAGGGCCAGCCTTAAGCTACTTGCAATCCACTCAAGCGATATAACGTACTCGACTACATCAATTTTGTAATGACCTGTAATTGGGAAAATAATGTGTTGAAATACCATTTGTTTTATTTAGAAAACCCTGCGGTACTGTTGAATACACTAGTGCCGCCATCGTTACAGTGTTGCCAGTCCACTAACGCGAATCAGCTGACGTACATGATTATAGCCGTAACGTTAACAAAACACTCGTAATGTGAACAGACATGTTTACACACAACATCATACTCATGAATAAGTAGGGCCTACATAGTAGTAGAAATTACACATATACTGCGGTTATTAGAATATTTCTGATAATGAAGCAGAAAAAAAATGTAACAAATAAATCACTCACCATTACCGCTTCGCGTCCGGAGTCGAAGATGTTCAGAGTTTGAGAAAATGTATGATAAAACCTATAAAGTGAACACGCCACTATTAATTCACTCTGGGTAATGAACCCATATTTTTTGAACTGAAATGATTGTCACAAGGCGAGAGCCGAATTGCAATTTACAAGGTATTTTACGTATCAATCTAAAGTCAGACTATGAACCATATTGTCACTGAGTGTATTAGTAGGGCATTCACTGGATCAACACATGACTTTGTAATAGCCTCTACTGAAATTTAGACATTAATCTTTCAACACCCTTTCCCTTGCATGATTGTTACAGTTGTAATGTGTTACCTATTGTATGTATGTATGTATTGTGACCGATATCGCATGGTTTTGATAGCTCTGGCAACGTCGCATAGCAGGAGGAAGAAAGCAAGCGGAAGTAACCTGAGGTTGATGTTTTTACGTCATGGGCATAGTCGACAGCATGACTAGGCGAAGGTTCCAGAAGCGTAGAGGGCACTGATGAGCTCCAGGAAAAGTCAAGGTGGGAAGGTCACGTCGGAGAAGCGGGTCACTTTCTTTCCTATCACCGTACAACGAAGTTCACTTTCTTTTGTGTCGCCGTACGCCAAAGTTCATCTTTATTTTTGTGTCGCCGCCCGCTGAAGTTCCAAACAAGTGTGTAGTAGCAGTCGTACCGTGGCCGCTTGGAACCAGTGCGGTATTCCGACAGTTTTTGGGACATAGCTGAAAGGCTCAGTATTATTTCTTGCGTGGACAGCTCTGTATTAACGAATACTAAAGCCGAATGTGGCGAGGTGATATTACAACGCAGATCATAATGCATTATGTTGTGGGACACTAGTCATTTGTACGACGAAGTGCTAGCAGACACACGTGGTGTCTCAAGCTTTTACTAGGTACGGGACTGTATGGGCCGTGCGCGATATAATTGACGCCCAGAACATATAAACGAAGCGATGTGCTTTTGTTTGACGAGCAGACAAATGAGTATCCAGGGTCAGTGAACTATGAGAGATAAACTGAGTGTAGTCCAAATATAGAGTGACATTCAAGGCCAAGGACGGACCTAATCTCTTATGAGTGCAGGCTGGTGTAGATGCGTACGATATAACCTGTGCCGTTATAGAGTTATTATCACGGCCATAAGTTGATATTACTTGGCATATTCGACATGAAGATTACAGAGATGTATTGGACGGACATAAAGGCTATCAGTACAGACCAGTTCGAGTTTTGTGTCAAGAACTTTACGAGCGAAGAGATGACCAGCTAAGTCTAGAAATGTGGAAGCTGTTACGATGACGTGGAAACGAAGGCGAGCCAGGACCATGGACACCCCGAGGGTCACGAGCTGGATCCAGGACGAGAGGGGAGGATGTTCAATGGGAAGAACGTGGACCCAAACCCCCAGGAAACGTGTCAGCGGAACCAAGACTGAGGTGGTCGAAAGGTACTGAAAACCATGTTAATTCTTAAGTAGTGGTCAATGGGTAGTGGTTACTAAGATTTGGACAGATGGGCTTAAATCGAAATAGAAGTTAATCAAAAAGATAAAATGCGATATCATGACAAGATTATTAGGATAGTAAATTTTAAGTTTTCTTTTGAGAGATTAATGCAGTCATATTTAGGGTTTAAATTAAAATATATGGATGCTTTAAAATATAATATGAGTACAGGGTTCTTTCAGCGTGTTACGTCGCTGTGTTCTTTGAATTGGTGCAACCTGGATGACAATTTATGGTTTGAACAGGCTTAAATTACAGGGGATTCATTTACACTTAAGGGGCCACTTTTTGTGCGCACAACATGATATTTATACTAAACACTCACACGTCACTGAGGTTTCCCTTTACATGCTAACATGAGGAGATGCGTTTGGTAGGTAACTGATACAAGGTTGTGTAAATAATGAAACTGCATTGATAAAATAGCAGGGTTGCCTAATACGAAGTTATGATGAAACTAAAGGTTCTCGCTATAGCGAGGTGAATAAAATAAATGATTATAATTAATGTTACGTGATAGGTTGAAGTATATGAAATTTTGAGGCAATTGTCAGTTGAAAATAATACATATAGGCAGAGGCCATCTACTTAAATGTTTATGGTGTATTTATAAATATGTGAAGAGCATGCAGTGATTAACAAATAAATAAATAAATATCTGGAATCATAAAGATGTTACAATGTAAAGTAATAAATGTAAAAGCCTACAACCAGTCATTTTTCTGAGTGAGGCACAGCTGAACGAAAACCAGTGAAAATAATAATGAATGTATTTAATCCATGAATAAAAGGTCTGAAAATAAATTCTTTAACGCCAGTGACATCCATATATAAATTTTGTTTTCTATTTTGGTGATTACATTTAGTTAGAAGGAGATCGAATGAGGCAACAATTTTTTTTTTGGTATATTTTCTCAGATTTATGCACCTGCTCATTTATGGACTATTCAACGGTGAGGTGACATAGCATTTTGAAGTAATGGTTGTAATACTAGGGTGATATAGCTCTGATCTCCGTAAGTTATTTTGTATCCAAAGATTAGGACGCCCGGAGATTTTTGTCCCCATTAATTTGAATTTTGCTTCTGCGTCATTTATTTATTTGCACATCAAGAGTAATTTTGAGAAATCTCCGTGCGAAGGTAGGCTTCTGTGTTTGATTTTATGTATTTAGTGGTGTGATTCTGTAATAAATGGTGGATGAGTTTTATTTTAACAGCGGAGTTTTTTGTCATTCTTGTTCGTTGTCATACTTGTGTGTCCACCGGATCAATTTTGAGATTTTACCCCAGTTGTACCCATCATTATAAAGACCCCGGGATTGCTTGAATCTCGTTCCCGACATGTTTTTTTTAAGGCCAAAATTGTTTCGGACATTCAAGATTTTTTTTTTCTTTTCGAGTTGTACCGATTTCTGGGTGAGGGTTGACGTGTGTGTCGGGCCACCCAATCCAAAGCCAGATTATCGGGCGCAACAAGATGGCGCCCACCGTGTAATGGCCTCGAACTGGGAATATCGTACCACGCAGTGGTATAGCCGACATTTTGAACTCGAAAAAATTGGGACACCAGAGGAGAGTGACAAGGTGGTGAACGGCCATGTGGCACAAATGGAATGGAGAGAAAAACCAATTGAGTGCTGGTACCCCATTTTATTGTGCGATATGTCTGTCAGTCTGTTAAAGTTCACTTTGTAGGATTTTTGTGTGTGTTTGAATGACATAGAACGAAGCGATTCAGTAACGTTAGATCGCTGTGTTTAAGCGATACCATCCACATTTATTATTTCCACATGATATTAGATTTCGATTCCACTGCCAAATTGAAGTAACCACTAGTCCTTACTGTCGGGGAAATAAGTATAGATACTCGAGTTTAGAGGTCAATAAAACCTTTACCCTTAGCCTTACATAAGAACAACCTACACCAAAATTTTCCTTGTTTTATTTGTCGTTTAACGATATAGAGTAAATATTTGCATTGTATCTCGTTAAAATTTTATAGCAGATTGAATAAAAAAAGTACTGTTTTTTCTTACCAAGTTTACGGAGCGCTCACTTAGAAAGATCATTACGTTAAAAGTATTGATCTGATCGTAACGAAACTTTAATACTTCTTAAAGGAACTTATTGTTAACGCGTATATGAAGTTTTAATGTGATCTGAAGTTTCTTAAAATAGTTGTTGTGAATTTTGTAAAACAACTTTTTCTCGGGTTGGGTGGTCATAGCAGTATGAATTATGGTTTGTTATGAGGCTCGTAGCAATGCAAGGCTTAACGTAAAACTACATATTATCTACTTGTGATTATCGATTTTATATGGATTGATATTTAATCGGACCATTGAGGGCGGCGATAGTACCTTAGCAGCCTGGCAATGTTGCCAGTTGACTACCGTATTTCGAACTCGCTGCGCGCTCGTTCCTACGCACACCAAACTCTGACCTTTGTTCTTCGTGAGTCATTAGCAACAAGCAGCAACTATCACTGTCTGTATTTATCTACTGTTTGCACATCGATCAAGATGCCAGCTAATCTGCAGTTAACGGAGGGAGAATTTGCCATGATTATAAGTGCAATATGTTTTTTAGATGCGAGAGAGAAAGTAATAATGATAAAAGGGTTTAGCAAAAAGTATCCAAGTGTATTGGAAGGTCGATAGCCACGGTGAAGAGATGTGCCGCTGCAATGAAAGATATTTCTCTTCCTCCCAGAATCCAAAAGTATGAATGTATGACGAAAGCAGAGCTAATTGTTCACGCCAAACCTCACTTCAGGGCACCTAAAAATATGCTGGAACAGATAATCAAGAATGTTCGTCCTGACGTCGACCTCGTCTGGTTGCCAGTTGCTCATTGTGAGCTCAACCCTATAGAGCTGGTTTGGTCCTACGTTAAAAATAAAATAGCTAAAGTGAATATGAGTAACCAGGCGGAGAGAGGAAGATCAATGGAGGTGATGCGAGATCTCTGTAAAGAAGCCTTGAGGTCTGTATCACCGGAGCTATGGAAAAACTGCATCGAACACACCAAAAAAAATAGAGAAACATTACTGGGAAAAGGATTGGCGACGTCCCCGTTGTTGAGTCACTTGTTATAAACTTAAATGACAGTTCATCTGATTCATCGGGCTGTGATTTTTCAGACGGTTAATAAGGGAGCAGTTTTATAATCTTATAATCTCAAAGTGTAAATTACTTCAAACAATTAATTTTATAATAATAGCTTTTCAGCTGACACACAATTTTTAAACATGCCAATGGAGGTCCAAAGCCCTCATTAAAAAAGGTGTTGGGAAATGTTTAACTTCTTGCGGAAATGAAATAAGACCCGTTTCTCTAACTTGTAGGTAAAATTAGCAGAGGATATTAGCGCTGGACATAAGGGACGCATATTTCAGGATATAAAGAAGAATTAAATAGTTAAGTTAAATAGACGTAAATGATAGTGCATTTTTTTCATAATCGTATTACCCTCCAGGGTTGGCTATTCCCTCGGACTCAGCGATGGATCCCACATTTACCGCCTCCATTTTGAAACTTCGGGATCGGGGATACAACTGGGGTGTGTGACCAGCACCTCTCCCAGGCGGCCCCACCTGCAAAGCGAACAGGGACCTTATGAGGGATGGGAAGATTGGGAGGGATAGGCAAGGAAGAGGGAATGAGGCGCCGTGGCCTTACGTTAGGTATCATCCCGGCATTTGCCTGGAGACGAAGTGGGAAACCACGAAAACCACTTCATCGATGGCTGAGGTGGGAATCGAACCCCCCCCCCCCTCTACTCATTTGGAGCACCCGAGGCTGAGTAGACCCCGTTCCAATCCTCATACCACTTTTCAAATTTCGTGGCAGAGCCGGGAATCGAACCACGGACCTCCGGGGTGGCAGCTAAGCACGCTGACCACTACACCACGGAGGCTAATATATATTATAATATTTGTATTATAATTCGTCGATTTCACGTATGGTTTTTAATTTATTTTAATTAATGTCATTTTTCAAGTCCTCGTACTGCAGCTCCTTTACCAAGATTTTACTCGTATAAAATAATATCTTCCTTGTCACGTGAGCGACCCATGGTTTAACCCAGAGACATTCACTTTATCTTTCCGTTTCTTTTATATACCGGTATTGCCACCACAGAATTTCAACTACCATAATATACTGTAGTTAAGTGAACACGGAACTGTCCTTCATCCATTTTGCTGAACTATGATAAAATATTTGATGTAGTGTAATGGTGTGATGATTTCTTTGTATAACTTTTATAAAAGTTCAGTTTTATAAAATATTTGATAAAATTTATTTGACACATTCCTTTGGTAGTGTGATACTGGCCTAACACAAATTACAAAACAACAACAACAGAAATTCACAGACCTTACGGCTTGGAACGCGCGCGTATTATGTTTCACAGGGCAACGTCGCATGAGTTTCCTCGACCGAGCGCATTGTTCCCGTCACTTGCTACGATACATTCTTCTCACATAACCACCTGATTAAACATCAATCGATATAAAAGCAATTATCAAAAGTAGATAAAATGTAGTTTTACCTTAAGCCTTGCATTGCTATGAGCCTCATAACAAGCCATATTTCATACTGCTATGACCACCCAGGCCCGAGAAAAAGTTGATTTACAAAATTCACAACTACTTGAAGAAACGTCGGAAGAGATTAAAACTTTATATACGCGTTAACAATAAGTTCCTTTAAGACGTATTAGAGTTTCGTTACAATCCGATCAATGCTTTTAACGTAATGATCCTTCTAAATGAGCGCTTCGTGAACTTGATAAGAAAAACCGGTACTTTTTTTGTTCAAACTGCTATAAAATTTTAACGAGATACAATGCAAATATTTACTCTATATCGTTAAACGACAAATAAAACAAGGAAAATTTTGGTGTAGGTTGTTCTTATGTAAGACTAAGGGTAAAGGTTTTATTGACCTCTAAACTCGAGTATCTATACTTATTTCCCCGACAGTAGTCTAAGTTAGTCACTAGTTGTAACAGCTTCCATGTTTATTTGTTGTGAAATATGGGAGAATTTGATGAAATTAAGGGATTGATGGGACAGCTAGGAGAGAAGCTAAAGGAGTTAGCTAAAAGTCAAAAGAATATGGAGGAAGGTTTGAAGACTCAAGGGAAAGACTATGAAGGTGGTATGGACACTAATCTAGATGGGTTGGGTAGACAGTTGATTAAGATGCAGGAAGGAATAAATACTAAATTTGAAGGTCTAGACACTCAATTTAAAGGTTTCAACACAAAATTGAAAGATTTAGACACTAAATTTGAAGGTTTAGACACTAAATTTAAAGGTTTAGACACTCAATTTTTAAGGTTTCGACACCAAATTCAAAGATTTAGATACTAAATTCGAAGGTTTTGAAAAAAATCTTGGAATTCAGTCAGGGGACTTGCAAGGAGGATTGGAATTATTTAAGGAGCACCAATTCGATATGAAACAGTACATGGAGAAGGCTCAAGCCGAAATGACGGATTTAAAGGAACAAATTAAGAGGGATAATGTTGAAATTGAAAGTAATATGGGGACACAGTTGAAATCATTGGAGAAAACCGTTCAAGAGAAAATGGATCGAAGCGTAGAGGCATTGACCGCCAAGATGGAAGAAAGGGATAAAGCAATCAACGCAGAGGTCTTAGTGTTAAAGGAAGAGGCGAAAGCAGTACAGTAGAAATTAGCGAAAGATACCAGGAGCA
Source organism: Meconema thalassinum (assembly GCA_946902985.2). Taxonomy (NCBI): domain Eukaryota; kingdom Metazoa; phylum Arthropoda; class Insecta; order Orthoptera; family Tettigoniidae; genus Meconema; species Meconema thalassinum. Next base: position 48,188,192 of record OX336398.1, on the reverse strand, counting down.
TGACCGATAAAATGTCTGAATTCACCATAGAGCAGGAATGCAAGATGGAAAGTCTTAGGAGTCAGATGGGGGAAATGAAATTAGAGTTAAACGACGAAATTAAAACACAGATTGCTACAGCGGTTTTGACAGTACAAGATAAAATGAGTATTACTCACGGAGAACAGTTAAAGAGAATTGTTGAATTAGAACGAAAGACGGTAGAAGCAAGATCAATAGATGAAAACAAGGAACCAAGTCCGACAGGAACAACATTCACACCATTCAGTTACAGCTCAACTCAACCGATTACCATAATTAGGAATCAGGAGGACCGCCCAATTTTTTTTTCAAATTTGACTGGCATTACACCCATAGAATTCCTGCGGGACCTGAAGGAATACATGGATGAACATAGGGTTCCTAAAGAGAGAGAAATGAGGGTAATAGAAAGAGCTCTTGAAGGTCAACCGCTAAACTGGATGCGAGCTTTTAGTAATCAGTTTAGAGGGTACGATGACTTTGCGAACGCTTTCCTGAAGAGATTTTGGTCCTCAGAAGATCAACAAAGTATAAGGGCTGAATTATACTCAAAGAAATACGCGACTACCAGGCCAACACAATACGCTGGGTATTTCACGAATCAGGTAGCCAGGCTACAATTTTTGGATCCACCGTTGGAGGAGCAGGATTTGGTGCATGCCATAATACAGCAATATCCGGTAGAAGTCCAGCGTGTATTAATTGCATCGGGTGCAAATAGACTCGAGGTGTGTGACGAGATTTTGAGGAAACTAGACCACACGAGCAAGATGACAGAACCTCGTAGTCCAAGGACAGAACAGAGAGAGGCAAATATGGTGGTAATGGATCGCATGGCGCAGACGGAACCTCAGCGAAGTTATGGAAGGAACGATAGAGATGGAAGGGATGAAGGAAATGGCTTAAACAGATACAGGAATCAAGGAAAGCCATATGACCGGAGGCCATATTATCAGGATAGAAGTGGACGATTTAATCAGAGGGACTACGAAATGTCAGGATATAGAGGGAGAGAATCGTGGTCACGTGATCGGAGACCATACAATAACTATCCAAGATATGGAAATCAAGAATGGCAAAATTATAGACCATCATTAGAAGATCGTCACCAAGAAAGCCAGAGATACATTGAACAATTGAGGGAAAAGGAACAAGAAGAAGAATCTCAGGCAAAACAGCATGAGGAATCGAAACCAGGCGCCAGTGGTGTCAAATCAGGAAAGAGAAGATGACAGGAAGGAAATGCCGAGTTTGGACAGGGACTCACAGGCAGTAATAATGTTTATTTGTCCATTAATAATGATTTACGCCCAGATGTCATGACAGTCCAAATTCAAGCCATTCACAGCACTATTGATGATAGGAGATATGAAGACCAAGACGAAGAAGAAAGTAGAATGAGTGAAGAATGGATGGAGCTACCGTTTCAGGAGGAAGATGCCACAGATGAAGATACAACTGAGAGAGTTAAAGGCAAATTCAATGCAACTAGCCTTAAAAGGTACCACACGAGACAGTAAGCATGCGATATGGAGAACTTATTGAAGAAGTGGATTGTTGACCCAACAGAATAATAATAATCGAGATGTTTCACGCTCATTATTATTCCTGGTTGAGGGGGATTTGTGACCGATATCGCATGGTTTTGAGAGCTCTGGCAACGTCGCATAGCAGGAGGAAGAAAGCAAGCGGAAGTAACCTGAGGTTGATGTTTTTACGTCATGGACATAGTCGACAGCATGACTAGGCGAGGGTTCCAGAAGCGTAGAGGGCGCTGATGAGCTTCAGGAAAAGTCAAGGTGGGAAGGTCACGTCGGAGAAGCTGGTCACTTTCTTTCCTATCACCGTACAACCAAGTTCACTTTCTTTTGTGTCGCAGTACGCCGAAGTTCATCTTTATTTTCGTGTCGCCGCACGCTGAAGTTCAAAACAAGTGTGTAGTAGCAGACGTACCGTGGCCACTTGGAACCAGTGCGGTATTCCGACAGTTTTTAGGACATAGCTGAAAGGCTCAGTATTATTTCTTGCGTGGACAGCTCTGTATTAACGAATACTAAAGCCGAATGTGGCGAGGTGATATTACAACGCAGATCATAATGCATTATGTTGTGGGACACTAGTCATTTGTACGACGAAGTGCGAGCAGACACACGTGGTGTCTCAAGCTTTTACTAGGTACGGGACTGTATGGGCCGTGCGCGATATAATTGACGCCCAGAACATATGAACGAAGCGATGTGCTTTTGTTTGACGAGCAGACAAATGAGTATCCAGGGTCAGTGAACTATGAGAGATAAACTGAGTGTAGTCCAAATGTAGAGCGACATTCAAGGCCAAGGACGGACGTAATCTCTTATGAGTGCAGGCTGGTGTAGATGCGTACGATATAACCTGTGCCGTTATAGAGTTATTATCACGGCCATAAGTTGATATTACTTGGCATATTCGACATGAAGATTACAGCGATGTATAGGACGGACATAAAGGCTATCACTACAGACCAGTGCGAGTTTTGTGTCAAGAACATTACGAGCGAAGAGATGACCAGCTAAGTCTAGAAATGTGGAAGCTGTTACGATGACGTGGAAACGAAGGCGAGCCAGGACCATGGACACCCCGTGGGGTCGCGAGCTGGATCCAAGACGAGAGGGGAGGATGTTCAATGGGAAGAACGTGGACCCAAACCCCCAGGAAACGTGTCAGCGGAACCAAGACTGAGGTGGTCGAAAGGTACTGAAAACCATGTTAATTCTTAAGTAGTGGTTAATGGGTAGTGGTTACTAAGATTTGGACAGATGGGCTTAAATCGAAATAGAAGTTAATCAAAAAGATAAAATGCGATATCATGACAAGATTATTAGGATAGTAAATTTTAAGTTTTCTTTTGAGAGATTAATGCAGTCATATTTAGGGTTTAAATTAAAATATATGGATGCTTTAAAATATAATCTGAGTACAGGGTTATTTCAGCGTGTTACGTCGCTGTGTTCTTTGAATTGGTGCAACCTGGATGGCAATTTATGGTTTGAACAGGCTTAAATTACAGGGGATTCATTTACACTTAAGGGACCACTTTTTGTGCGCACATCATGATATTTATACTTAACACTCACACGTCACTGTGGTTTCCCTTTACATGCTAACATGAGGAGATGCGTTTGGTAGGTAACTGATACAAGGTTGTGTAAATAATGAAACTGCATTGATAAAATAGCAGGGTTGCCTAATACGAAGTTATGATGAAACTAAAGGTTCTCGCTATAGCGAGGTGAATAAAATAAATGATTATAATTAATGTTACGTGATAGGTTCAAGTATATGAAATTTTGAGGCAATTGTCAGTTGAAAATAATACATATAGGCAGAGGCCATCTACTTAAATGTTTATGGTGTATTTATAAATATGTGAAGAGCATGCAGTGATTAACAAATAAATAAATAAATATCTGGAATCATAAAGATGTTACAATGTAAAGTAATAAATGTAAAAGCCTACAACCAGTCATTTTTCTGAGTGAGGCACAGCTGAACGAAAACCAGTGAAAATAATAATGAATGTATTTAATCCATGAATAAAAGGTCTGAAAATAAATTCTTTAACGTCAGTGACATCCATATATAATTTTTTTTTCTATTTTGGTGATTCCATTTAGTTAGAAGGAGATCGAATGAGGCAACAATTTTTTTCTTTGAATATTTTCTCAGATTTATGCACCTGCTCATTTATGGACTATTCAACGGAGAGGTGACATAGCATTTTGAAGTAATGGTTGTAATACTAGGGTGATATAGCTCTGATCTCCGTAAGTTATTTTGTATCCAAAGATTAGGACGCCCAGAGATTTTTGTCCTCATTAATTCGAATTTTGCTTCTGCGTCATTTAATTATTTGCACAGCAAGAGTAATTTTGAGAAGTCTCCGAGCGAAGGTAGGCTTCTGTGTTTGATTTTATGTATTTAGTGGTGTGGTTCTGTAATAAATGGTGGGTGAGTTTTATTTTAACAGCGGAGTTTTTTGTCATTCTTGTTCGTTGTCATACTTGTGTGTCCACCGGATCAATTTTGAGATTTTACCCCAGTTGTACCCATCATTATAAAGACCCCGGGATTGCTTGAATCTCGTTCCCGACATAGTTTTTTTAAGGCCAAAATTGATTCGGACATTCAAGATTTTTTTCTTTTCGAGTTGTACCGATTTCTGGGTGAGGGTTGACGTGTGTGTCGGGCCACCCAATCCAAAGCCAGATTATCGGGCACAAAAAGTATATTGTTTATGTTGTTTGTACCATATTTTGTGTTGTACCATACGCTAATAATAATAATAATCTAAAGTGAAAATTGGCTACCAGCTATACAGCATTTAGGCAACCTATTCAACATGAAGGACGTAGAAAACAATATTTTAAATGAGAGGCAGATAAATATTACAGGGTTCTAATGAATTGTATAAACACGGCTAACATTCGAAACGACAGAAATGAAGTCGCGAGCCGAGAGGGTCACAAAAAAAAAACCTGGTTTATAAGAGAGTTCCACACGGAAAAGAAAATCCCACCGATATAAAATAGATATAAATTGAATGCAGAGGGGTTCACAAGCCCCTTATTATTTAGTTTTATGGCGTCTCTAAAAGCCAGTGTAGTTAAAAGGGACGTAAAACCAATAACATTATTATTATTAATTTAGTTATATGAAACCCAACTAACATTACATTTCTCCCGATGGTCGACATTGCTCTGCGGTCTGCCAGTGTGACAGCAATGCAATTGAGCCATACATCTAGCAAAAAAAAAAACGACCATGGTGATTTACGCACCACATACGTAAGTCCAGTCTACTAACATAAGATTTATTGCTCCTTGAAAGAAAACACATACAAGGAATATCTTCGAATTAATAGTTATGCTCCGTGATCTTTAATGGTAGAAAGTTAAATCAACATCATACACCATGAATGAAGACTTCGACATAGATAATAACGTTTGAGGTGGGATGGCCACTGTAACTAGTGCACCTGCAGCGCGTGGTTCCCACGTTGCAGTTGTGGCCGAATTGGTAAAGTTCCTGGTGCACTCGGTGGGTGAGAACGGGTAGAATGATACTTCGAATCCAGTCGTAGACACACTTTTTGAACGAAAGCCCGTGCTCTATTTTAGTGGGAATGTAATATTGAGCCACACCTACTAAGTCACATTGCCACATTTAATAACTTACGATGTATTCCTGTGAAGATTACGTTGAATTTTGCAGATTTATAATGAGAATACGATCGATTCACCAGGTTATGCCACGTGACCTGTAATGGCAGAAAGATAAAAAATCTGAAATGAATATTAACATAACAAATCGCTCCAGAAGTCCGGGTTCGATTCCCGGCCCTGCCAAGAAATTTCTTGCTGCTCTGAAGGGCGGAACGGGGTACTCTAAGCCTCGTAGGCCAAAACTGAGCAGAGGATGGTTCGATTCCAACCTTGGTCAGCCTGGAAGTGGTTTTCGTGGTTTCCCACATCTACACCAGGCTAATGCCGGGATGGTTTCTAACTTGCCTCTTTCCCAATCACCTTAATTCATTTCATTTGATATATATTTATCAGTGCCATACACTATATTTACGGTACACTGAAGGGAGTCTCTGAAAAGAGCAAAGCCCCACTTCGCATTCGGAATTGCTAATAGACACATTAATACAGACACCGCTATAATACAGATTATCAGAGAACTTCTACACTACCAGATCCAAGTACACGGGGCTAAATGACCGCGATGTTCTAGCCCCTCAAATGAAACAAAATCAACAACATATCGAAGGAGATTCTGATTGCCAGTATACGTGTTCCAGAGAAATTCCCTTGGTATTATTTTGTTATAATATTCCAACAGAAAGAAGAGAACTCTATTTGAGAAAATCATATTAAGATGTTTCTTGTAATACTAGGTTCGAACACTACGTAACGTTCATGGAATCCAACCGGGAAATGCATCTACTCGCTATATTACTAGTGCCCCATCTTCAATAATTACGGTCACTGTGACATCTTGTATCATTTCTGTCGTGAGACATTGGTAAAGCGGTCGACACAGACGAAAACACGAATCGAAAACAAATTATAAACCTCTCCCCCTAACAGGTCTCGAACCCCAAGTCTTTCCATCCGCAGTCCAACGCGTTACCATTTCAGCCACGGATGCTTACACACTACGCAAAGATAGAAAGTGACAACATTTTGCGCTGGACACTTGACTTCTTTTAATTTAAAACGTTCTAATGGGTTCGACAGGCATATGTTCTTTTCTCGTGTTGTGATGGCATTCAAATGTGCAGCCACCGCCAGCTCGATCGCATGCGCTATTCACCTGAGCATCATGGGTACCGGAAACAACATTTTGTCATGGAGTAATGATAATTACGAATCGTGTGATATTCTCGCGGCATATTATCTGGAGTAGAAGACAGATGCCACGGAAAACGAATTCCAGGATGATTTAAGTTGGTCTCGAGTAGATGATAAAGATTTGAAAATCAATTTCACAAGCATATTAACACACTTCATTTTGTAGTAGGATATAAAGGCCGGTTATGGAGCAGGGGCTAATGCGCAAGATGGCCGCCGCGCGCAATCATTCTATGTTATTCTTATGGAGGGGTCAGTCAGAGCTGGGGCAAGGGCTAATGCGCAAGATGGCTGCCAAGCCCTGAGACCGTGAATGACGTCACAGGGGGAGTTCGACCGTGTAGTCGCTAAATAGAATATTTATTATTATTATTATTATTATTAATTTTATTAGGTAATTATTGATTGATAGCTTGCCACGGTGGGTGAGTGGTTATCGTGTCGGACTACCAACCCCAAGCTTGCAGATTCGCTCTTGGTCGTGGTAAGTGATTTTTGAAAATTGGCAAAAATTAAGACACGCATGTCATACGATGTAGGCATGTAAAAGAACCCAGGGAGAGGTCGGCTATGTAGTTGCTAAATGGAATATTTATTATTATTATTAGGTAATTATTGATTGATCATGTACAATCAAGACCAGCCTTATATTCCCCCACTTTATGGTGTAGTGGCTAGCATTTTTTGGCTGTTACTGTGGAGGCTCGGGTTCGAGTCCTGGCTCTGTCAAGACATTTAATTCTAGGCTGAGGGTTGGAATGGGGTACACTCAACCTTGTGAGGCAAAACTGACAGAAGCTGGCTTTTGATTCATACCGCTGCCATTCTGCCTAACCCAACTTCACTTAACCTAATTTAACCTAACCTTACCTAACCTAACCAGATCCCACCTTACCATACCTAACCTAATCTAACCTAACTTAACTTCAAAGTCAGAGGATACAATACATTTTTTTTTTTTTATACCCTCATTAATTAGATATAGAGAATGTCCACTACGATTTAGATCCTCGAGCACATTTTTCTGACATATATCATTAAAACGTGTAGAAAGGAATGTCTGATAATTTTCACTAACACATAATACAAGTTCACTATACATTGTGTCCACTTTTTGAATGTTAATGATACGGAAAAGAGTATGCATTGGTAATTCAGTGAGCTTTTTTCTCTCTAATCAACAGTTCTACCCCCCCATAGCATTGTGAATATTTATTGTAGTAGCCTATAAAGAAACAAAAAAAAAATCATATCTATTACAGTTTAGCTATAAGTGACCAGAACCACTATAACATTTTATTCTAATAAGGAGATTTCCATAATGATAAGAAAAAAATGCTTACCGTAATGATGGATTGTGTGTAAGTAAACGTCTTTCGCTGCATGATGCCACTACTAAACTGATAGTCATACAACAGACAAGTGAATTCATGTTTCGCTGACGTAATCGTATGTTCCCACGCACTTCCTGTGTGTTGCACGCGCCGTAGTGGCTAAATTTGAAACTAGATGAGATGATTTGCTGATGTAATCGTATGTTCCCCCGCAAGCACACGCAGGCCCCTGTGGACGGGTCCTTGTGGACGAGTCCCTGTGGACGGGTCATTGTTGACGGGTCCTTGCGGACGAGCCCCTGTGGACGGGTCCTTTTTGACTAATCCCTTTAGACCGGTTCCTTTTGACTGGCTCATGACCCCTAATGCTATAATGAAATTAAACGTTGTTCCACATGATACGCAAGCAAAGAGCCGGTCGCTACTATGAATTAACATTTATGTTTTTGTTTTTTGTTTTTACGCATGTGCACTTGGGGTTTTTGTAAGAGGGCGGGCTTTTTGAATACAGATTTATAAATGAGTTATTTATTTTTAAATTACCAAAAGATCCAAAACTAATAGGTAATTAGCTTTTTAACATTTCATGAACTAATAAGGCTATGGGACTTACATTAGAGGTCCTTGGACTTGAGGTGACATTTTGTTTTTGAATCTATAATTTTTGTTTGTTAAAAGGGTCTAACTACACTTTTGTTGATATCTCGCTAACTAATAATCAGAGAGGGTCAAGTGAGGTGTCATGGGACTCAGGATGGTCAACCCTTTTCCATGACCAACGAATTTACCTAAAAGATTCAAAACAGCAAGGTCATTGACCTAAGATTTTATAAACTAATAATCAGAGAGGGTTAAGTGAGGTGTCATGGGACTCAGGATGGTTAACCCTTTTCCATGGCCAAGGAATTTACCCAAAATACCCAATACATTAAGGTCATTGACCAGAGATTTTATAAACTAATAATTGGATACGAACATGTGAGATGTTTACCATGTGTGATGAAACATAGCTAGGTAGAGAAAGAATTAGTGTAGGTGACTGACAAGTCTTTTACCATTGAAACTTGTTTTCAGATCAAACTGCTGTATAGAGAGAGTATAGGTTGCAGGTATGGGTTAATAAATGAGAAACGGTGTACGCAAACTCTGATTTATCAAGAATTAAGAGTAGACTATCTTTAATTGATTGGTTAAAGATAATAGCTAAAACACAAAAATGCTCAGTGGTTACCGAGACAAAATGGTTGCTACACACAACAAGCTTTAAATACTTGAGGCTAATAATCTATACACACACACACACACACACACACTCGCTTGTAGTAAACTAAACTGTGTTGCTGTCAGTGCTCAGACAGTAGGCTGATGACAAAATGCATTGCTAACAGAAATATAATCATTTCCAGTTGTCTAATGTTACCAGCTGTGTTGCAGTGGTAAGCACTTTTAGCTCTTGTACTGGTGGTCTTAACTCGATTTCCAGGTCTGAGGCCTAGAACAAGTTGAACTTAGAAACAAGGGCTGGTGCAGTGGTTAAGCTGTTAGTCTTTCACTAGGGGTTCGATTTCAGGTTAATATGCATGCCATAAACATATTAAACAAAACAAAACAGAGATAACGTTTAAAACTGATTACATTTGTGTCTTTTCAAATTATTACTTGGATTACAAATACAAAGGTGAACTGGGTTTGATATACAGTTAATGCTGTCTATCACACACTAGACTGTAAGAAAGCCAAAAGAGCAAAAGGCGTAGGTAGAGCAGTGGTAAAATTGATATATGTAGAGAACTACCTGACAAAGCTATATCGCATAAACAGTGCAGGATACAATCCAGTAATCAAATTTGTATCTTGTGGAACAGAGAAATGCACTTACGTGAGAAAATGTAAGTTCATGTGTAATATGACCTAACACACAAGTGTTCACCTGTGCACATGCATGATAAGAGCTAACAAGTCACATTCTGTTTAGTTCGTACGTAACGTTAGGTTAGGGCTAATGCACACACCCTAGTACACGAGGCACATACCATTTGAGAGCAGGTCAAAGGATCTAACTTGGTGGATGGATGTGTTCTAACGAGTCATTTGTAGTTGAAAGAGAATAATACTTGTTCTTAAGATGTTAAAACTGAGGAAATGGATGTACAGTAAGACGTCTTGTTATTTCCTGTGTCATATTACAGACATGGCAGAGAGCACACGTTTCTGTTGCTATGACTACGCTGCAGTAATTTGAAACCCTACGTGTTCATTAAGACAATGAGTGATGATTATACAAAGTTAGCAGTCATTGGATATTACACAGGTGTTCCTTCCGGTGTCATGTTGCTGACATGGCAGGGAGCGCACAGTTCTATTGATACGACTAACGCTGCAGTAATTTGAAACCCCAAGGTGTTGATCAAGACAATGGGTGATGAATATGCAAAGTCAGCAGTAATTGGATACCACACATCAACATTGACTAAATCATAAACGTGTTGTCATAACCAGCAGAAACCTCATTTAAATATTTTAGATTTTACATTTTAAATTTAAGTTTTTTTTTTTTGATCTTTAGATTTTACTTTTTTACATTTTCCTAAAAGAGTAAGCAACAAGGTCACATACATAATCTCATTAAACCTAACTTTACCAAACCTAACTTAAGCTAATCCAAAGGCTAATGCACATACCCAAAGCATATAAGGTACATGCAATTATTCTTATGCTAGTCTTACAGGTTACTGTACAACATGATCACTACCCCACTGGATTTTTTTTTTCATTTTGTTGTTTACACATATGCCAATTTTCCAATTCACCATTTTCAGTTTTTTTAATATTAGTTTTAAGTTTTTCAATTTCATAATATGGAAACATGGATTTTGCATTTTTGTTGTTTACACTTTTATCAATTTTACAATTTCCCCATTTACAGTTCTTAAAATGTCAGTTTAAAGTTTTTCAATTTCATGATATAGAAACATGGATTTTCCAATTTGTTGTTTTCACATTTATTAATTTACCAAATTCCCATTTACAGTTTTTAAAATTTCAGTTTAATGTTGTTGTTTTTTTTTCTATTTGTCAATATGGAAATAAGGATTTTTTTCCAATTTGTGTTTTACATGTTCATTTTGCAATAGGAGTGGAGAAAGGTGGGTAGTAATTAAAAATGTGCAAGCAGTGCCCATTGTTGACAGGTCATTGTTGACTAGTCCTTTTCATACAACAGACAAGTGAGTTCATGTTTAGCATGCATTACTAAAAATGTAATACCATGCAAGTGTTTAACATGTTTACAAATTAGCTTATGTATTAGTTTATGTGTGGGGTCTTAAGTTGAGCATTTTATATTGACTTATTTGACAAGTTATTTTTGTCATTGCATTTAGTGGATTTTTCTCTTGGTCTTGGAAAGTATATCAGTCCATTTTATCACAACATAATGCTTACTGCCATGTTTGTAAGCAACAACAACACACTAAACTTTAAAAAAAAAACACTAAAGTACTCTAAGGTGCCTAAGATAACTAAAGTGCCTAGTCAAGAACATTATTTTTTTTTTGCAAAAAAAAAAAAAGGTGAATGGGGAAAGTAGACTATATGTTTAAACTAAAAAAAATCATATAAAGTCATATGTTAGCTCTAACATCTACGTTTATTCCATTCTTAGTCGAAAAATATTATATTTTTTTAAATATTTCTAAAAAAATATTTGGAAAGTAGGCTATATTTTGAAAACTACTCATTCTATAAAGTCATATATACACTCAAACCAATGGGTTTTATATCCTTAATCGTTAGAACAAAATTTGGAATTATTGACATTTTTTTTTCCAAAAATGATCATTTTTGAAAAAGGGGTATATATTGGAAACTAGGAATTTTACAAAAAAGTGTGTTTGACATAAATGACAGGTATTTACCACTTCTACCCACAAGCCAAGTCCCAGATCTCTGGGACAACATCCAAAAAATGTTTTTATTGTGAAAAAGGCGATATTTTCAAAATGTATCATTCTAAAAAGTCATATATAGACTCAAACAAATGTTCTTTAAGTTATTTAACGTTAAAACAAAACTTAACATTTTTTTCATTTTTTTTCTAAAAAAGTCCAATTTTCAAAATTGTCTATGGTGGCTTATGTTGGTGGCTTATGGTGGCTTATGGTGGCGGCTTATGATGGTGGTTTATGGTGGCTTATGATGGTGGCTTATGGTGGTGGCTTATAATGGTGGCTTATGGTGGTGGCTTATGGTGGTTTCTAGTGGCTTATGGTGGCTTATGGTGGTGGCTTATGATGGTGGCTTATGGTGGTGGCCTATGGTGGGTTATGGTGGTGGCCTATGGTGGGTTATGGTGGTGGCTTATAGTGGTGGCATATGTTGGTGACTTATTTTTTATGGTTTACGTTAATACCTTATTTGTAATGGCTTATTTGACAAATTATTTTTTTGTCAATGTATTTAGAGGATTTTTCTCTTGGTCTTGGAAAGTATCTCAACCCTTTTTGTTATGGTAGCATAATGCTTACCGCCATGTTTGTAAGCAAAAACAACACACTAAAATTCCAAGTATCCAAAGTGCTCTAAGGTTAATGATTGTCTCTCAACTCCTTTCAACGACTAGTCAAAAACATTATATATATTTTTAAAAATTTTCAAAAAAAGGTAAATTGGGGAAGTAGGCTATATGTTTAAACTAAAAATCATATCAAATCATATGCTAACTCTAACACCTACGTCTATCCAACTCTCATTCAAAAATATAATATTCTTCAAATTTTTTACAAAACAATATTTGGAAAGTAGGCCATATTTTGAAAACTAATCATCCTATAAAGTCATATATAGACTAAAACCAATGGCTTTTATATCTTTAATCGTAAGAACAAAATATGGAATTTTTGACATTTTTTTCAAAAATGTTCATTTTAAAACGGGGGTATATTTTAGAAACTAGGAATTTTACAAAAAAGTTTGTTTAACGTAAATGACAGGTATTTACCCCCCCACTATCCACAAACCAAGTCTCAAGTCTCTGGGACAAAATCCAAAAAAGTTCAATTTGGAAAGTATGCGATATTTTTAAAACCAATCATCCTAAAAAGTCATATATAGACTCAAACCAATGGCTTTTATGTCCTTAATTGGTAGAACAAAACTTGACATTTTTTTCAGTTTTTCCAAAAAAGTCCAATTTTCAAAATTGTCTATATTTTGGGAACTAAGAATTTTACAAAAAAGTTTGTTTAACGTAAATGAAAGGTCTTTACCCCCTCTACCCCTAAAAATACATATCAGGTCCCTAGGACAAAAACTGTGCAGTAGTGTGTTTTGATCGGTTCTATACCCTCCTCCTCCTCCCCTCCTCACAATATGGCGGCCGTAGCTTAACTTAACCTAGCCTAACCTAACAAAATGGCGGCCGTAGCTTAACTTAACCTAGCCTAACCTAACAAGATGGCGGCTGTAGCTTAACTTAACCTAGCCTAACCTAACCTAACCTACGAGGTGTGATCAAAAAGTTCCAAAAATTTGGCTGCAACTTAACCAAACCTAGCCTAGCCTAACCTAACCTAACCTATAAAGTGTGATCAAAAAGTTCCAAAATGGCGGCCGTAGCTTCACTTAACCTAACCTAACTTAACCTAAACCTACGAAGTGTGATCAAAAATTTTTCAAAATAGTGGTCATAGCTTAACTGAACCTTGCCTAACCTAACCTAACCTAACCTAAACCTACGAAGTGTGGTCATAAAGTTCCAAGATGGAGGTCGTAGCTTAACTCAACCTAACCTAACCCTACGAGGTGTGATCAAAAAGTTCCAAAAATGGCTGCCGTAGCTTAACTTAACCTTTGAGTCATTTTTTTAACGGGTCCTGGAGGACGGGTCCTTGTTGACGGGTCCCTGTGGCGGGTCCCCTTTGACATAATTTGGATAAAATGCAAGGCCAGTCCATAGGGATCAGTCCAAAGGACCCGCCACAGGGACCCGACAACAAGGACCCGTCCTCCGGGACCCGTTAAAAAAATGACTCAAAGGTTAAGTTAAGCTACGGCAGTCATTTTTGGAACTTTTTGATCACACCTCGTAGGGTTAGGTTAGGTTGAGTTAAGCTACGACCTCCATCTTGGAACTTTATGACCACACTTCGTAGGTTTAGGTTAGGTTAGGTTAGGCAAGGTTCAGTTAAGCTATGACCACTATTTTGAAAAAAATTTGATCACACCTCGTAGGTTTAGGTTAAGTTAGGTTAGGTTAAGTGAAGCTACGGCCGCCATTTTGGAACTTTTTGATCACACTTTGTAGGTTAGGTTAGGTTAGGCTAGGCTAGGTTTGGTTAAGTTGCAGCCAAATTTTTGGAACTTTTTGATCACACCTCGTAGGTTAGGTTAGGTTAGGCTAGGTTAAGTTAAGCTACAGCCGCCATCTTGTTAGGTTAGGCTAGGTTAAGTTAAGCTACGGCCGCCATTTTGTTAGGTTAGGCTAGGTTAAGTTAAGCTACGGCCGCCATATTGTGAGGAGGGGAGGAGGAGGAGGGTATAGAACCGATCAAAACACACTACTGCACAGTTTTTGTCCTAGGGACCTGATATGTATTTTTAGGGGTAGAGGGGGTAAAGACCTTTCATTTACGTTAAACAAACTTTTTTGTAAAATTCTTAGTTCCCAAAATATAGACAATTTTGAAAATTGGACTTTTTTGGAAAAACTTAAAAAAATGTCAAGTTTTGTTCTACCAATTAAGGACATAAAAGCCATTGGTTTGAGTCTATATATGACTTTTTAGGATGATTGGTTTTCAAAATATCGCATACTTTCCAAATTGAACTTTTTTGGATTTTGTCCCAGAGACTTGAGACTTGGTTTGTGGATAGTGGGGGGGGGGGGGGGGGGTAAATACCTGTCATTTACGTTAAACAAACTTTTTTGTAAAATTCCTAGTTTCTAAAATATACCCCCGTTTTAAAATGAACATTTTTGAAAAAATGTCAAAAATTCCATATTTTGTTCTTACGATTAAAGATATAAAAGCCATTGGTTTGAGTCTATATATGATTTTATAGGATGATTAGTTTTCAAAATATGGCCTACTTTCCAAATATTGTTTTGTAAAAAATTTGAAGAATATTATATTTTTGAATGAGAGTTGGATAGACGTAGGTGTTAGAGTTAGCATATGATTTGATATGATTTTTAGTTTAAACATATAGCCTACTTCCCCAATTTATCTTTTTTTGAAAATTTTTAAAAATATATATAATGTTTTTGACTAGTCGTTGAAAGGAGTTGAGAGACAATCATTAACCTTAGAGTACTTTGGATTCTTGGAATTTTAGTGTGTTGTTTTTGCTTACAAACATGGCGGTAAGCATTATGCTACCATAACAAAAAGGGTTGAGATACTTTCCAAGACCAAGAGAAAAATCCTCTAAATACATTGACAAAAAATAACTTGTCAAATAAGCCATTACAAATAAGGTATTAACGTAAACCATCAAAAATAAGTCACCAACATATGCCACCACTATAAGCCACCACCATAACCCACCATAGGCCACCACCATAACCCACCATAGGCCACCACCATAAGCCACCATCATAAGCCACCACCATAAGCCACCATTATAAGCCACCACCATAAGCCACCATCATAAGCCACCATAAACCACCATCATAAGCCGCCACCATAAGCCACCATAAGCCACCAACATAAGCCACCATAGACAATTTTGAAAATTGGACTTTTTTAGAAAAAAAATGAAAAAAATGTTAAGTTTTGTTTTAACGTTAAATAACTTAAAGAACATTTGTTTGAGTCTATATATGACTTTTTAGAATTATACGTTTTGAAAATATCGCCTTTTTCACAATAAAAACATTTTTTGGATGTTGTCCCAGAGATCTGGGACTTGGCTTGTGGGTAGAAGTGGTAAATACCTGTCATTTATGTCAAACACACTTTTTTGTAAAATTCCTAGTTTCCAATATATACCCCTTTTTCAAAAATCATCATTTTTGGAAAAAGAAAATGTCAATAATTCCATATTTTGTTCTAACGATTAAGGATATAAAACCCATTGGTTTGAGTGTATATATGACTTTATAGAATGAGTAGTTTTCAAAATATAGCCTACTTTCCAAATATTTTTTAGAAATATTTAAAAAAATATAATATATTTCGTCGACTAAGAATGGAATAAACGTAGATGTTAGAGCTAACATATGACTTTATATGATTTTTTTTAGTTTAAACATATAGTCTACTTTCCCCATTCACCTTTTTTTTTTTTTGCAAAAAAAAATAATGTTCTTGACTAGGCACTTTAGTTATCTTAGGCACCTTAGAGTACTTTAGTGTTTTTTTTTGAAAGTTTAGTGTGTTGTTGTTGCTTACAAACATGGAAGTAAGCATTATGTTGTGATAAAATGGACTGATATACTTTCCAAGACCAAGAGAAAAATCCACTAAATGCAATGACAAAAATAACTTGTCAAATAAGTCAATACAAAATGCTCAACTTAAGACCCCACACATAAACTAATACATAAGCTAATTTGTAAACATGTTAAACACTTGCATGGTATTACATTTTTAGTAATGCATGCTAAACATGAACTCACTTGTCTGTTGTATGAAAAGGACTAGTCAACAATGACCTGTCAACAATGGGCACTGCTTGCACATTTTTAATTACTACCCACCTTTCTCCACTCCTATTGCAAAATGAACATGTAAAAACACAAATTGGAAAAAAATCCTTATTTCCATATTGACAAATAGAAAAAAAAAACAACAACATTAAACTGAAATTTTAAAAACTGTAAATGGGAATTTGGTAAATTAATAAATGTGAAAACAACAAATTGGAAAATCCATGTTTCTATATCATAAAATTGAAAAACTTTAAACTGACATTTTAAGAACTGTAAATGGGGAAATTGTAAAATTGATAAAAGTGTAAACAACAAAAATGCAAAATCCATGTTTCCATATTATGAAATTGAAAAACTTAAAACTAATATTAAAAAACTGAAAATGGTGAATTGGAAAATTGGCATATGTGTAAACAACAAAATGAAAAAAAAAATCCAGTGGGGTAGTGATCATGTTGTACAGTAACCTGTAAGTCTAGCATAAGAATAATTGCATGTACCTTATATGCTTTGGGTATGTGCATTAGCCTTTGGATTAGCTTAAGTTAGGTTTGGTAAAGTTAGGTTTAATGAGATTATGTATGTGACCTTGTTGTTTACTCTTTTAGGAAAATGTAAAAAAGTAAAATCTAAAGATCAAAAAAAAAAACTTAAATTTAAAATGTAAAATCTAAAATCTTTAAATGAGGTTTCTGCTGGTTATGACAACACGTTTATGATTTAGTCAATGTTGATGTGTGGTATCCAATTACTGCTGACTTCGCATATTCATCACCCATTGTCTTGATCAACACCTTGGGGTTTCAAATTACTGCAGCGTTAGTCGTATCAATAGAACTGTGCGCTCCCTGCCATGTCAGCAACATGACATCGAAAGGAACACCTGTGTAATATCCAATGACTGCTAACTTTGTATAATCATCACTCATTGTCTTAATGAACACGTAGGGTATCAAATTACTGCAGCGTAGTCATAGCAACAGAACCGTGTGCTCTCTGCCATGTCTGTAATATGACACAGGAAATAACAAGACGTCTTACTGTACATCCATTTCCTCAGTTTTAACATCTTAAGAACAAGTATTATTCTCTTTCAACTACAAATGACTCGTTAGAACACATCCATCCACCAAGTTAGATCCTTTGACCTGCTCTCAAATGGTATGTGCCTCGTGTACTAGGGTGTGTGCATTAGCCCTAACCTAACGTTACGTACGAACTAAACAGAATGTGACTTGTTAGCTCTTATCATGCATGTGCACAGGTGAACACTTGTGTGTTAGGTCATATTACACATGAACTTACATTTTCTCACGTAAGTGCATTTCTCTGTTCCACAAGATACAAATTTGATTACTGGATTGTATCCTGCACTGTTTATGCGATATAGCTTTGTCAGGTAGTTCTCTACATATATCAATTTTACCACTGCTCTACCTACGCCTTTTGCTCTTTTGGCTTTCTTACAGTCTAGTGTGTGATAGACAGCATTAACTGTATATCAAACCCAGTTCACCTTTGTATTTGTAATCCAAGTAATAATTTGAAAATACACAAATGTAATCAGTTTTAAACGTTATCTCTGTTTTGTTTTGTTTAATATGTTTATGGCATGCATATTAACCTGAAATCGAACCCCTAGTGAAAGGCTAACAGCTTAACCACTGCACCAGCCCTTGTTTCTAAGTTCAACTTGTTCTAGGCCTCAGACCTGGAAATCGAGTTAAGACCACCAGTACAAGAGCTAAAAGTGCTTACCACTGCAACACAGCTGGTAACATTAGACAACTGGAAATGATTATATTTCTGTTAGCAATGCATTTTGTCATCAGCCTACTGTCTGAGCACTGACAGCAACACAGTTTAGTTTACTACAAGCGAGTGTGTGTGTGTGTGTGTGTGTGTATAGATTATTAGCCTCAAGTATTTAAAGCTTGTTGTGTGCAGCAACCATTTTGTCGCAGTAACCACTGAGCATTTTTGTGTTTTAGCTATTATCTTTAACCAATCAATTAAAGATAGTCTACTCTTAATTCTTGATAAATCAGAGTTTGCGTACACCGTTTCTCATTTATTAACCCATACCTGCAACCTATACTCTCTCTATACAGCAGTTTGATCTGAAAACAAGTTTCAATGGTTAAAGACTTGTCAGTCACCTACACTAATTCTTTCTCTACCTAGCTATGTTTCATCACACATGGTAAACATCTCACATATTCGTATCCAATTATTAGTTTATAAAATCTCAGGTCAATGACCTTAATGTATTGGGTATTTTGGGTAAATTCCTTGGCCATGGAAAAGGGTTAACCATCCTGAGTCCCATGACACCTCACTTAACCCTCTCTGATTATTAGTTTATAAAATCTTAGGTCAATGACCTTGCTGTTTTGAATCTTTTAGGTAAATTCGTTGGTCATGGAAAAGGGTTGACCATCCTGAGTCCCATGACACCTCACTTGACCCTCTCTGATTATTAGTTAGCGAGATATTAACAAAAGTGTAGTTAGACCCTTTTAACAAAAAAAAATTATAGATTCAAAAACAAAATGTCACCTCAAGTCCAAGGACCTCTAATGTAAGTCCCATAGCCTTATTAGTTCATGAAATGTTAAAAAGCTAATTACCTATTAGTTTTGGATCTTTTGGTAATTTAAAAATAAATAACTCATTTATAAATCTGTATTCAAAAAGCCCGCCCTCTTACAAAAACCCCAAGTGCACAGGCGTAAAAACAAAAAAACAAAAACATAAATGTTAATTCATAGTAGCGATCGGCTCTTTGCTTGCGTATCATGTGGAACAACGTTTAATTTCATTATAGCATTAGGGGTCATGAGCCAGTCAAAAGGAACCGGTCTAAAGGGATTAGTCAAAAAGGACCCGTCCACAGGGGCTCGTCCGCAAGGACCCGTCAACAATGACCCGTCCACAGGGACTCGTCCACAAGGACCCGTCCACAGGGGCCTGCGTGTGCGTGCAGGTGAACATACGATTACATCAGCAAATCATCTCATCTAGTTTCAAATTTAGCCACTACGGCGCGTGCAACACACAGGAAGTGCGTGGGAACATACGATTACGTCAGCGAAACATGAATTCACTTGTCTGTTGTATG
Organism: Meconema thalassinum; assembly: GCA_946902985.2. NCBI lineage: Eukaryota > Metazoa > Arthropoda > Insecta > Orthoptera > Tettigoniidae > Meconema > Meconema thalassinum. The sequence goes on along the minus strand of OX336398.1, from coordinate 48,168,671 downwards.
ACTATCAGTTTAGTAGTGGCATCATGCAGCGAAAGACGTTTACTTACACACAATCCATCATTACGGTAAGCATTTTTTTCTTATCATTATGGAAATCTCCTTATTAGAATAAAATGTTATAGTGGTTCTGGTCACTTATAGCTAAACTGTAATAGATATGATTTTTTTTGTTTCTTTATAGGCTACTACAATAAATATTCACAATGCTATGGGGGGGTAGAACTGTTGATTAGAGAGAAAAAAGCTCACTGAATTACCAATGCATACTCTTTTCCGTATCATTAACATTCAAAAAGTGGACACAATGTATAGTGAACTTGTATTATGTGTTAGTGAAAATTATCAGACATTCCTTTCTACACGTTTTAATGATATATGTCAGAAAAATGTGCTCGAGGATCTAAATCGTAGTGGACATTCTCTATATCTAATTAATGAGGGTATAAAAAACAATAAATGTATTGTACCTTCTGACTTTGAAGTTAAGTTAGGTTAGGTTAGGTTAGGTAAGGTAAGGGGGGATCTGGTTAGGTTAGGTAAGGTTAGGTTAAATTAGGTTAAGTGAAGTTGGGTTAGGCAGAATGGCAGCGGTATGAATCAAAAGCCAGCTTCTGTCAGTTTTGCCTCACAAGGTTGAGTGTACCCCATTCCAACCCTCAGCCTAGAATTAAATGTCTTGACAGAGCCAGGACTCGAACCCGAGCCTCCACAGTAACAGCCAAAAAATGCTAGCCACTACACCATAAAGTGGGGGAATATAAGGCTGGTCTTGATTGTATATGATCAATCAATAATTACCTAATAATAATAATAAATATTCCATTTAGCAACTACATAGCCGACCTCTCCCTGGGTTCTTTTACATGCCTACATCGTATGACATGCGTGTCTTAATTTTTGCCAATTTTCAAAAATCACTTACCACGACCAAGAGCGAATCTGCAAGCTTGGGGTTGGTAGTCCGACACGATAACCACTCACCCACCGTGGCAAGCTATCAATCAATAATTACCTAATAAAATTAATAATAATAATAATAATAATAATAAATATTCTATTTAGCGACTACACGGTCGAACTCCCCCTGTGACGTCATTCACGGTCTCAGGGCTTGGCAGCCATCTTGCGCATTAGCCCTTGCCCCAGCTCTGACTGACCCCTCCATAAGAATAACATAGAGTGATTGCGCGCAGCGGCCATCTTGAGCATTAGCCCCTGCCCCAGAACCGGCCTTTATATCCTAATTTTTGTTTGAAAGAAAATAATCCAACCTAAAAATTAATTCAGAAGGCTCATTCAGTTGTTAGCTTCTTTTCTACTAACGTCAGTTTCTCTCAGCGTATATTTAGTGACAAAAGTTATGTTATCAGTCTAATAAACTCTACCCTACGGTATCTCTCATAATTGGATCAATTAATACTATTTTAGATTTGTAAAACGTAAGAATACAGGCTGTGTTTTATCTCGGGGTTACAGGGGCTTTGTCATGACACAGCGTAAGTATGAGGAATGGTTTACAACCCGGTGTTACAGAGGGCTTAGGCTTGACACGTGTGGCGGCCTGAGTGATTCTCAGTTTTCCTTTAAACCGAGGTGGTTAACATTTCAATCACTTGCCACCCTGAATATACAGAGTACCTTGCATTCGTTCTACAGATCGTTTTGTCGTCGTGCAAACTGGCTACGTACCATCAGATAAAAAAAGGTCCTTTTTAGGACCAAATAAAAAATCACTCGTTGGAACAGGTAGATATGCACACAAACTAAATCAACTATAACCGACATTAAGCAAAATATGTCTACTAGCTCGGGGTTCGAACATGCTACCTAACAGCTTTCCTGACGTTATTTCAGCAATGCTTGATTTAGCCACCAGAGCTACTGGGAGACATGGTGTACCACTGGCACGTTTAGAATCTATTTGTAGACACTTCCAGTCCAAACGTGAGGTGATGATATTCGGATCTGTGATCGTTTTAATCATGCAATATATTTGAGGTCATTGAAATAACACTGCTGCTAATGATTTCCACTATATTCGCGAGCATGAACTCAACGGTAAAGTTGCACTAAGGCTGAGAAGGAGCAAGTACTAATGTATTTAGGACTTATTTTATTTAGCGTGTGGTATTACACATGAAGCACAATAATAATAATATTAATATTAATAATAAAATGTGCATACTTCTCCGCCCGCAGTATCTACAACTTTTCCAAAGACTCACAATCTGATGGAAAACAGCATAGAGAATAATAGATTATGTGACGGATAGCTTGCATAGAGTATTGGTATAGAGGTAAAGAGATTGAGAATCATGTTCTGGAAGAAGATGATGAAGTTGATGATACGAAAAGGGATTTAATACGGAATAGATGATATACTGAATGAGCTACTGAAGTTGGACCCAAATCATTTCGTTGGATGTAGGATTTTTGAGACAAGTACTCCCTGATTTTATGGAGAATGTTATCTTCCATATAACGAAGAAAACAGAAGCAGATATTAAGGGAAGCATCAGCATCAACGTGATCGCTCATGCTTTAGATTTGAATTATCTGGGTAGTGGCACTCTAACGAATTGAAACTTGGACAGTCGCCGCAGCAGAAAATAAGAGAAAGATGCCCCAGACGTGTGGTGTTATGGAGAATGATGAATATCAGATGAGTACATAGAGTAACAAATGAAGAGGTGGTAAGGGGAAAATTTTCTGACAACGGCTAATGTACAGAGGAATTTGGTAAGTAAGTAGGAAACCTCATGAGTAAATATGTGTTGCTTCAGATATCTTTTGCTACATGAATATGCCTATTATTGGAAAATGTGTCTTCAAATGTCATCTATGACTTGGTTCACTTCGCATTAGCTACATGAGAATTTTTTTTCGTCCTTTAATGTTTTGGATGTTTGTTCATAAATCTTGTTTTAAGAGCAACTTCTTCGCAATTGGTACTTTAGTCAAGCATCTCGTGGCTGTGGCTTAGCAAGTGTTTCTTCAAATGTCGTTCTAGGGTAAATTTGGCATCGCAAAGGTTACAGGAATACGGTGTCTCTCCAGTATGCATAAGGAAGTGTGACTTCAAATTTCCTTTGTGGTTAAATTTGGCTTTGCACACGGCACAGGAATACGGTTTATTTCCACTATGAATAACCATATGCCGATTCAAATGTGCTTTCTGCCTGAATTTGACTTCGCACACGGTACATGAATATGGCTTTCTACCACTATGTATTAGCACGTGGGTTTTCAAATATACTTTGTTACTAAATTTGGCTTCGCATACACTACATGAATGCGGCTTCTCACCGCTATGGATAAGCATGTGTTTAATCAAATACCCTTTCCGGTTAAATTCAGCTTTGCATAAGCTACAAGAATACGGCTTCCCACCACTATGCATAAACATATGTTGAGTCAAACTACCTCTCTTTGTAAAGTAGGCGTCGCACACGGTACAGGAATATAGCGTCTCTCCACTATGAATTACCATATGTTGTTTCAAATGTCCCTTTTGTTTGAAGTTGGCTTCGCACACGGCGCATGAATGTGGCTTTCTGCCGCTATGAATTACCATGTGTGTATTCAAACTTACTCTCTGAGTAAATTTCGCTTCGCATACGTTACATGAATATGGCTTCATCCCGCTATGGATAAGCATGTGTTTCTTCAAATCACCTCTACAAGTAAATTTGACTTCGCATACGCTACATGAATGCGGCTTCTCGCCTCTATGGATTAGTGTGTGTGTATTCAAAGTTCCTCTCCGAGTAAATTTAGCTTCACATATGCTACATGAATATTTTTTCAAATGTTGCTTTATACAACATTTTTCTGTAGAGGCAGTATTAGTATATCGTCTTCCACTATTCCCATCATCATATATCTTCATTGCAGCCGGATTCAACGTATCAGGACATATCAGCCTGAAATAGTCAGTACTAACAGTTTGAAGTATGGTATATTATAATAGGAAGTAAAATAATAGTCAAGGTATGGAGATCAAAGTAGTGAAATTATTATTGGGACAACTTTCATTCAGATCGCTATCGGGAAGTAAGTCTTTAAGAATTATCGGGATCTGATTTCGTTTTCATTGCTCAATTATATGCTCTTCATACAGTCTGAATGTTTTGCAATTGAATTCATATTTGGCAGAGAATATAGTGTGTCTTGTTGGAAATTCAGGAGTCATGATAGCTCTGTGAGCCTGAGTGTGTTGGGATTGTTTCTTAGCCACCACATTCTTCCGATCCATAGGCGTTAGATTCCTGCATGCCGCATGCAATAAAGGACAAGGTGTTTAAGTTTGCACCCTTCGCATATCTGCTGACCTTCGCCTGTGGATCACCGATGTGCATATTTATGTAATAGCGTCTCTTCCTGCCCATACTTGAGCTGAACTCTCGCAAAGCGGCAAAAATGCTGGGTGAAAAGAATACTTTACTGTTGTCGTTGTGTTTGTTTTTGTTGTCGATGTTTGAGTTTTAATGCTGCACTACATTTCTCCCATTGTTAGGGTAAATAATTCGTCTTTACATTGTCACTAAACCCTACAACCGAAGTAATATATCTATCATATTCTAACCTTGCTTTACGCCTATAGTTCATGTCCTTTACTCTTGCTTCCATTACTACTGAAAACTTGCTATTCCTAGTGCCTAAATACGAGCCCTACCAATCTCTTCGTTTCATTAACACTCACAAGAATAATTTCTTACTCTATCTAGCCACCCAATCTCCAACATTCTCCAATAGCACCGCATTCAAATGCCCATATTTTCCCTTTCCTGCAGAAGGAATTTACCAAGTTTAACATACTTATAGCACCACACTCCAGACCTCGGCCTCAAAATGACCTTCCACTGGGTTCATCTATAGGCTATGTGATGTTACCATATGTTAACCTAACTTTTATGTATCTCTTTAGCTTGGTCCATGTTGCTTCCTAAGTACCTGGAGACACCAACATCCTTTAGCGCTTCATCTGACAATCAATGTTGGTATATTCCTTGAATATACACTTTACGTAGTTTGTACCCATATTGGGTTTTCTAGTTTTTCGCTCTCTCTTATCTTTTTATTCCGTGAAAACCACCAAAAGAGATTTCTGTGTGTATTCGCTCCCTTCTTGTGCTTATGCTCATGCCTGTGTTTAGTGTCTTTTTGTGAACGAGATTCATTACCCTTCTTTCAACTAAATCATCAAGCTTCTCCTTACTGTACCCTCACGCGGCACTTGGCTGAACTCTCTCATCTCTATCGGTCAACGTGAGACGCTTGGAAGTTCGACTCGTCCTCTAGAGATGGCAACATACACACATCTACATTATTAGGACTCTGTCTCACGAAAAGAAATGTGTGTGCTTTAAAGATTTATGCTTCCTTTTGTGCTCTTATATGGATATGGGCTAGGAAATTATTCATCTCTTCAAAACTTTTCTAAACTGTCCATGTTAAAATATTGCTATGCTGCAAGTTGACACAAAACCAGTTTTGTACATCGCACAGTTAACCGAGTTAATACAGCAGGCCAATGAGAAGGTTAGCAGCCACGTGCGGGAACTTGAAGTCAAACTGCGTGGTTGTAACAATGACCGAACGAGAGTGCACGAGGATAATCGAGTGTTCCCGAAGGGAGCCAACACTTGCTCGCGCGACGAAGTGTGTCTGGAGAGTGGAAGGGGTAGACGAGATTACGGCACGCGACAACCAGGCAATGAGAACCGGCCTTACTTAAACGAGACCGAGAAATGTAATGAGCTTTGCTAATGATTTTAATACATCATAATATCATAGAAGATATCAAATAATAAATAAGAATTATTTATTAAACATGCGATTAATTATTTATTTAATTAAGGATTATTATGATCAACAACTATCAGCGACCAATCAGATCCTTGGTCTGAAAAGGACGCGGGTTTGGAAATTTGATGAGGGGGAAATGAAAGAAGACTCTGGGCACTTGTTATTTGCGGTTTCAACGGAGAAGGACGTCTCAACAAGCTACTCGACAATTAAACAAAGCAAATAGAAATTCACCATCGAAGGCACTTAGTTTGTGCAAGAAGATATATGAAGTCGACATTCAACGAATTATAAAGTTAATAGAACCAATCTACAGTATGAACTATGTCGAAATTCATGAAGTTGAGGGAGGAATTTATTAACAAATTTACAGCAGTTATGATGGTCAACTAAAATGTTATGGGAAGAGAACTATGATGGCAGCAAGAATATTCGAAATGACATAACATCAATCTCGCGGGAGAGATTAACATCTCATCTCTCCCATGTAGAAATTCTACATCTACAAGTCATTTCAACAACTAAGATGACAAGATATATCAGATCTTTGGCGTAAGAAGATAGAAGAATTTCCAGTACGAGGGCGGCCAGGGAGGTCCCGTCGCCATTCAAGAGAGAAAAGGCTATCCCATCTCATACAAGAAGAGTCACTAGTGGAAGGAACGGCTACACGATGATGATGGAGTTCGAATCCTGGACCTGACCGCATGGGAACTTCTGTACGAGACCGGAGCAGACCAAACTACATCATGCAATCTTGCGCTTGGAAACAATCCGTTTCTAAATGACAGGAAAGGAAGCCCACTTCTAGTCATCTTTAACGCAACACAAGGTAGTCTTCGGACCAACGATATATCCCACTTTGTAGATATAATATATATATATATAATATCGTATGGCCTCGGGTGCCTGGTGCAAGCTTCGTTAATTGACACCCAGAGGGTAGCTTGCATGTCGAATTTCGTCGTTCCTTTGAACGCTATGAAAGTAAAGGAGGTTAGATATCTAAACTCTTTGACACTACAGCGCTTTCAAGTAGAGAATGGAGGAACTTTGTGTTGGCGGAAAATCCCGAGATTAATTTTGCCATTGAACACGGCCTACTGAATTCAAATGGGTTCTTTAACATGCCAACAACGTATGACATGAGTGTCGTGATTTTTGTCGCCTTCAAAAAATCACTTACTATGGCCAGGAGCGAACCTGCAATCTTGGGGTTGGTAGTCCAACACTATAACCACTCACCCACCGTGGCAAGCTGTTTTCATTGATGATCTTGTTGAAGAGATCTGCTAGAAACTGAGCTGCTTGTTATCCATGCATCTTCCACACCTCCGATGGGAGATCATCTGGTCCAATTGCCTTTTCATTTTTCATTTTCTTCATAGCGGTCTCCACTTTGTAGATTTTTTTAGACCTTTTAAGAATATCCGAAAAACTATTTATTGATGCCATTTTTCTACATTTTAATGATATTATTGTAATTTTCGACGTTATATTTTCTTAACTACATCATGCGGATTTTTATTCACGTTTTTAATCGAATTTGAGAATTTAGAATTTTTCTTAGATTTTTTTTGAATTTTTTGAATTTTGCGGCTTTCGAAATTTGAATGGGGCAATTTTACAGTTTAGTTCAGGATAAATTAATGGTAAAGTTTAAAAGTGTTTAGATCACAGTTTGTTAAATTTTGAATTGTTAATAATAATGACGGAAATTTATTCCAAGAATGTTATACAGAGATATGCTTTTAAAGATCTTATGTTGAGATCTACGCAAAGTTACGACCTGATAAATTATTAGACAGATTTAGTGAGAAATATTTGGTGACTAACAATTATAAAATATTAAAATTTGTGAGAAATATATTAAAGAAAGAATATGTAAAGGAATAGAATGTGAAATTAACAAATAAGAATTTTAGCGTATTTTGAAGTAATAAGAATGTGAAGAAAGATTTAAAGGAATATTGTAGCAAATTGAAAGCTTTTATAGAAATGTGCAGGATGCAAAGAAATAAGATTGTTATTGGAAAACTAGTATTTTTTGAATTTTGCGACTTTTGAAATTTGAATGGGGAGATTTTACAGTTTAGTTCAGGATATATTTATGGTAAAGTTTAAATGTGATCAGATCACATTTTGTTAATTTTTGAATTGTAAGATATAGTTTTTTGTTAACGATAATAAGGACGGAAATTTATTCCAAGAATGTTATGCTATTAATGAACGCAAACATTAAAGATCTTATGTTGGGATCTACGCAAAGTCACGATCTGATGAATTATTAGACAGATTTGGTGAGAAATATTTGGTGACTAACAATTATAAAGTATTAAAATTTGCGAGAAATACATTAAAGAAAGAATATGTAAAGGAATAGAATGTGAAGTTAACAAATAAGAATTTCAGCGTATTTTGAAGTAATAAGAATGTGAAGAAAGATTTAAAGGAATAATGTAGCTAATTGAAAGCTTTTATAGAAATGTGCAGTGTGCAAAGACATGAGATTGTTATTTGAAGACTAGTATTTTATCTTATTACCTGTTAAATTAATTCATTGATAGAACCAGTATTTTTATAAAATATTTGTATTATTGTCGTTGCAACTATGAAAGGAATTTGTTAATGAGAAGTGAATTAAGAAGTATATGTTTTTGAAAGGAACTGCGAAGCTTCTCTGAGAGTGAGATTTATTATTCCCGTAGCAGTTGGCGGTATTTATTGTAAGACAATGGGCAATTGTGAAGTCATTGGTCAATTGTTGAAGGAATGTCTGTAGTGACAGACTTGCGCATATGTGAAGTTGAAATAGGATGTTTATGAAGATGCAGTATTATTGTTGTTTATTAGTATTGGAAATTATTGCAATAGTCTCATATAGTTGAAACTCCTTGAAATTCACAGGAAAGCCGATCCTAGATGAAGTTATATCTGAAAGCCATTACAGGATTTAACGGACCTTTCTTGAAACTGAGAGTAAACCGAGATCTATTTAAATGGTTCTTAATCATATATTTTATTTACGGTAATTATTTAACGCAGTGGATGTTTTGTATTTTTATTATGAGAACAGATAAGTTGTAGGAGGTCTTTGAACGATGTCTCTAGTTAATTGTATGGAATATAGAATCCCAGATTGTCACAGTAACACGAACAAGACATAGTAGTGTGAAGAAGTATTTTCTAAAGTCCGATGAGAGGCAGTAAAATGATAGGAAGACAATTTTATTTTATATTGTCAGGAGAGAGCAGTTGAAGCGTTGTATATATTTTATTTTATATTAAGTAGTTGCTGAACTACGACGTCACTATTTTGTGTTGTACATAAAATTATATCAAGTATTTTAAGAAAGGTTCATAATTACATCTACGAGCATTAATTATTTTTAACATGTAATTTAAATATGTATAGAGATTTTTATCGCTTACAAGAGAATAATTTAAATGATAGGAGGCGGGAGATAAATGGTATAGAGTAATGAATAGTATTTGTAATGACAGAGATCTACGTCAGGGGTAACTTCATTTAATTTTTGGGAATATTTAAATTCTAACTTATAACATTTTTCTTGTTATAAAACTCCCGTTACCTAGGGTACAGCAGTTGTTCGCTGTTATTTAACACAAGATTTTATTTAAGCTTATTAAAGCGTTTAAAATAATATGTCATGGTTTCTCAAGGAAACGAACATGTATTTTATGTTTTTGAAGCAATGACACTTGGTCATTAGAGTTTATTCAAAGTTATTACAGCATATAATCAATGCTAGTGATAGGAAACGTGTAATTGTTTACTAATAAACACGACAGGCACGTTGTTACGTCTCCCTGATTTTTTATAGGAAATTGGCATTATCTTTGTAGTTGAATGGTAGAGGAATGTGCTGTAGGGTGGAAGTTCCCGAGGGGCCTAATCTGCATCCTTACGCCCGAGATTTTCATAGATTATCATTGTTCCTGAGTAGATAGAGAACCCTACTGTTCTGTAGTTAGTTACTATAGCACATTCCGCTTTGAAAAAATCCTGTTCCTTATTCTGAGTGTTTTCGCCAAGTAGCGTCATGCTGTTTTCAGCCGGGACTTCAAGATGCTACAATCCATTATTATTTCCAGCCTAGGATTTTGGTGGTTCATCCAGATATAAGGGTACACTACGTTTGTGACCCTTACGTCCTCCTTCTCTCCCCCCTCGATCGCCTTGCTAGTCGGGAGGCTTCTCAACTGTTACTCTTCAAAGGTGAGCCAGCAGACTCGCTCGGTCTATCTACAAGGGACTGCCGTCACTCGTCCAACATTTTGTGAAAGCCATGTGGTGATAATTGCTCTATCAGCACCGCCAGTCAAAGTAAGCTTTTAGTCTTACGTGACCGTTAATCATGCAATCATGAGCCACGGGACCTCCTTTTAACGTGGAATCCGAACAACAGGACATGGCATTTCACTTCGGATATCTGACATACATTAACCGCGAGTCAGCCAACCAACATGCATATATAAGTTAAACAGGTCTCTTAATATTTGCAAGTAATCAAATCTGCTATATTTTTATCTTGCCGGCAAGGTATCATTATCTTGATATCCAACGTCAATTTCACCACCGAGAGAATCTATGCTAAATGTAAAAGTACAACTATTGGCTAGGCGCAACGGGAGATTTTCATTGATGAAAAAATGGGCTTATGAGATCACCTTTTGTCCGTTTGTGTGTGTGTGTGCGTATGTGTGTGTGTTTCCCCCTAATAACTTCTAAACTGGTGATACGATTTCAGTGAAACTCGGTGAGGTTATAGTACCATTTCAGCCAACCCCACTCGTGCCCTTCAAATTGTATTACGTCTCACCAATCCAACATAAAACTATATATCTTTCAAAAACCTGTGAAGTACAAAACAAACATGGTTGCCAAGCGAAGTTGAAACATTTTAATAGACTTTTCTCGCGATTTCACCATCCGAGCGCAGTAAAACTTGGTACGGAAAATGCGTATAGAATTTTTTATCCACTGGCATCTAACTTATTTCAATTGTTTTCATAACCACAAGATAGCAACTGTGCAAAATTTTAAAATCTCAATTTTATTTCATGTGTCCTAATCAAGCGATTGAAGTTTTAATATTACTCCTACACCATAATCTTCATGTAACAGTACATAACTCTAAGACCAACATATATAAAAATCCAACATGACGACCATCCGAAATATTTAGACGGTTCTCAAATCTGCAAAGCCATTACAGCAATCAAACTGAATTTTTTGTATTGATAGAGATGGTTGGTTGGTTCCTCAGTTCAGGGCTGCGACAATGCGGTTATGTAGCCCCGTGTTTTGTGTGTGTGTGCAGAATCACTCTGATAACCCGTGTTAATTGTGATGATTGTATTAGAGTGTGTTTTTCTGTTTCTTATTTCAAGTAAGGACTTCATACTTTGAATTTTTCAAGTGGTTCGTACTTTTGCTGCCAAACGCCACCGTCAACAACTACTATTTCATAACTTGGCTACTAGACGTCACCACAGTCGGCTCCAAATAAACCAGTCAGCAATTGTAAATCTACTGTAATACAAAAACTACGTTACAATATATCGAAGGGTCCTGATAATATTGTTAGTGAAGTACTTAAACTAGGAGGTAGGGCCGTGGCACGATACTTGGAGGTGGTGTTTAATGTGTGCATAAACAATGCAAAAATCCCAGATGACTGGAAAAGAGCTACTTTTTTTGTTGTTGTTACCAGATAAATGAAAGCATCAAGGCCGAAAACGCCTTATGACTCTTCAGTAGAGTACCTAAGTCGGATGAGCTCGCGTGGTAATTGCACATAGGAGGGAAGAAATCAATCTGATTATACTGCGAGGGCGAAGCCCGAGCTGTGTACAATCAGAGCTGAAACCCTCAAGACGATGTAACGGAAAAGAAGAACTAAAAATAACACAAGGCAGCTACCAGCCTAACTTAAACGTTGTTAGCAATTAAAATTTGGAAAAATATCAAATGAAAAATCTAAAGCTTCTGATAAACAAGCCAAGGACCTGGGACACTGCGCCTAGTAATTGGCTGCTTAATATTAATAGACTTGTAGATACTATCAAGGCCTTTAGTACCAGATTGGATATTATAGTGTATTCTTCGTTTGACCAACTTGCAGATCCTTCTGATCTGTTCATCAATTAGAGGAATATTAAGGTCACGTCTAATTTCCGAGTTTCTTTTGACGGACCTTTTGACCTGAAGGAACTGTCGGAGAGTTTTATTTTGGAATGTTTGCATCTTGTCAATATGCATTTTAGATATGTGGCCCCAGGCCTCACAGCCATACATCAGGATAGGACGGACTAGAGCAAGATATAATTGCTTCTTAATAAATGAGCTCAAATATTTATTAATAGTGAGAGCAAAAATAGCCTTTTTCCTAGCTGCTGCAAGCTGTAAGACTCGGGCCACATGCAATCGAAAAGTGAGGGATTTGTCTAGCAGTATGCCAAGGTACTTGACACTGCTAGACCAAGGAAGGAGGGTGTGATGCAAACTGATTCGGCCAAACTGGGGTCGACGGCGAGTAAAGAGAATGGCGTGAGTTTTTTCGCCATTCACTTTAATTTAATTAAGAACACACGAACGCCAGAACACAGAAATCCAGCGTTGCATAGCATTGATGGCATCGCATTTCTTATGCTTGGAGGTATAAATTGCAATGCCATCAGCAAACATCTGCAGTTCTACTCCCTTCGCAGTGGGGAGATCATTCACATATAGGCTAAACAGCGTTGGCGAGAGGACTCCACCTTGAGGTACACCAGCGCGCAAGGTACGAACCATAGACCTCTCGCCATCGCAGGTAGCATAAAAAGATCTGTTCCTTAAGTATGAATAGATAATCTTAATGAGGTAGTTTGGCAGGGATGAAGTATGTATGAGCTTGATGATAAGATTATCTATCCATACAGTGTCAAAAGCTTTCTCTATATCAAACAAGAAGTTCCGTGAAGAACTATACAGCCTACGTTTCATGCCAATGATTATTCTACAGTATATGAATCTATCTAGAATAATGACGAAATTAAGTTGGTAATATCGAAATATCTAATTATTTCAAAATATACCTGGTATAATGTAGCCTAATAGAGCACTACAGTTGGCAGCCCTGGTGACTGAATATATTCTTAGTTCCATCTCTTAAGGTACAGAATACAAAATTTGGTTGAAGTCCATTGGACGTTACATGCAGTTAGACACTGGATCTATCAGCACGCGTAAAAGCATGTTGGCAACAATGTCATGTGTGTGCTTGTCAGAAATAATCTGAAATATTATGATATCTTGTTGTGCCAATTTCGGATGAAATCCATTTGTTAGTATAGAAGTTACATGTATTTAAAAATTGGTCTCATCAGCAGGCATAGAATCATGTTGGCAGCACTGACTTATATTAATTACTCCAAATTAATCTAGAATGTCAGGTGCTATACGTGTGCAAAGTATAGAGCTGTTGGCTTGCATACTTTCTGATATATTGATATTAAGGTAAAAATAATATAGACAGCATTTATTAACAGTTGGTAGCCCTGATTGCTCTTAGCAATACTTATAGTCATATCTGTTATGTTACACATTGCACATACGAAATTTGGTTGAAATCCAACTGATAGTATAGAACTTACATTATTTAAAAATTGGTACTATCAGTAAGCTTATAATCATGTTGGTAGAACTGACGTATATAAGTTACTCCAAATTAATCTAAAATGTCAGATTATACGTGTGCATAGTTTAAATCTGTCGGCTTGCATACTTTCCGATATATAGGTATTTGGATTTAAAAAAATAGAGAGGGCAATTATTAACAGTTGGCAGCCCTGGTGGCTCTTATGAATACACTCAGTCATATCTGTTTATGTACACATTTTACATACAAAATTTGGTTGAAATCCAATTGATATTGTAGAAGTTATATGCATTTAAACATTGGACTTATCAGAAGGCTTAAAATTATTTTGGCAACACTGTCATGTATGGCCTCCTGGAAATTAAACTGAAATAATATTATCTACATGTGTGCCAATTTTGGAATAGCTCCCAAGCATACCTTGCAAGATATTGTCATGTCCCGGTTTTGGTTTAGCCTTGAACCATACCGGACGTGCAACCCCGGTTCAATCCAGATCTTGAGAATCTGCAAGGAGGTGCTACGCAAGCACGCACGAGTTGCGATTTTTGTGCTTATAAGCTGCGACCTCAGATGTGGTGGGGGGGTCAGTCAGTGAGAGCACCGGGAGCAGACGGCGAGAGTGGAGGACTGCCCGTAAAGGCAGTGGAAACGAGTGCGACGTAAGTTTGACGATCGGGGGATCGTAGTACTGCGACCAAGCACCTGTTGACCAAAGGGACTGGTGCTGAGCATCGTCAGAGAGAGAGACAGCTGAGTGATCAGGTGAGTTCTTGTATTATTGTTTCTTTCGTTGGAGGGAGTCTTTTGAGCAAGCCCTGTACCTGCACGGTGGATTCCTTGAAGCTGTTGAAAGGAATAAACTGGCAGTACATGAGAGAGATCTCTTTTTATTGGGGAGCTACCTCGGCATCCTGAACTCCCACATTCCCCCCCTCTTTTAGCATAAGTGGTGTACTGTCAATCAGAGGGAGGCGAGCAGGTACAAGGCTATACCGCAGTGTTATTGTAAATATTATTCTTGACGGTTATTCACGCATATTCGGTTAATGCCGAGAACTCCGTTTTTTTCTCTTACACACTCACCACTGATCTCAGCTACGTCTCGCTCATTATTGTTTGCTTCACGCCGGTCTCACTATGGTCACGGGTAAGGTCAATAGTGGATCTTGGCTCCAAGTGGAGTGTTGATGGAGACATTCGGGGTGGCTAGGTGGTTAGCTACGCCCAGACAGTGAGGCCACTGTCCAGTTGAACTGGGGGAGGTATTGTCATGTCCCGGTTTTGGTTTAGCCTTGAACCATACCGGACGTGCAACCCCGGTTCAATCCAGATCTTGAGAATCTGCAAGGAGGTGCTACGCAAGCACGCACGAGTTGCGATTTTTGTGCTTATAAGCTGCGACCTCAGATGTGGTGGGGGGTCAGTCAGTGAGAGCACCGGGAGCAGACGGCGAGAGTGGAGGACTGCCCGTAAAGGCAGTGGAAACGAGTGCGACGTAAGTTTGACGATCGGGAGATCGTAGTACTGCTACCAAGCACCTGTTGACCAAAGGGACTGGTGCTGAGCATCGTCAGAGAGAGAGACGGCTGAGTGATCAGGTGAGATCTTGTATTATTGTTTCTTTCGTTGGAGGGAGTCTTTTGAGCAAGCCCTGTACCTGCACGGTGGATTCCTTGAAGCTGTTGAAAGGAATAAACTGGCAGTACATGAGAGAGATCTCTTTTTATTGGGGAGCTACCTTGGCATCCTGAACTCCCTCATTCCCCCCCTCTTTTAGCATAAGTGGTGTGCTGTCAATCGTGGGTAAGGCAATCGGTAAGGACATGGTAAGGATCCCGTTACCTGAGCAGGAAGAACCCCAACTATAACGATCCAGGTAAGTAAAGTTAAAGAACCCCTGAGTGACCTATGGCGTAAGTCCATGCACTCAGGCAGGGCCATTATAGGCGAGACGCAACATTGGTATCAAACTCAAGGTAGAGGCCGTGTCAAAACAATATCCAACATGGAGCTCAAATTTCTAGTGCGTTTTTTCAGCAGTTGGTAGCACTGACATCATTTTCAAATATGGACGTGAGATATTCCGGTGCACATCTTTACACATACTAAATTTGGTTTTGATTGCTGCAGCCGTTTAGGAGTTGATAGGGGGGGGGGGGAACACACACACAGCCAGACAGACACACATTTTCCCGGATCGATCTCATAAGTCTACTTTTTCCTCATTTTTGCAAAATGTGAAAAGTAGGCTAAAAACACTGCAGGAACAGTTCTCTTAAGATGGAATGATCTCGTGGCATACACGACCAATCGCAGCACGGCTAGCGGTGCACTGCGCTTGCCTCGAAAGCCGAACTGTTCAGGTCGCAGTATGTCATTTACCTCGAGGCAAGCATTAATTCGCCGGAGAATAAGTCTCTCGAATAATTTCGAAATATGGGATAACAGGCTGATGGGGCGATAATGTTGTGGAAAAAGCGTATTTTTCCCAGGCTTGGGTATAAGACAGACTTTAGCTGTCTTCCAGGCCTGGGGCAAATAGCCAAGAAGCCAACAGGCATTAAATATATTTGCTAAGAAAATATAAGCACGAAAGGGGAGGGATTTCAATTCTTTATTACCAATTCTGTCATCACCAGGATAACTTTTCTCTGACTGGGGCTTGACAACTCTCCTAACCTCCGCAGGTGAGATAGGATCATTGTCGGTGGGTCTTGGGTCTTCCAGTGGAGCCTGAAGTGGTTGGCCTGGTGCTTAATGTCATTTGAGTATGCGTCAGTATCGTGTTCATCGTCACTAATGTCCTGAATATCGCATTGACTCTCAATGGAGTCTGCGAAGGCCTCAGCTATCTCAAGAGGAGAGAATACTAGCCCTCGGCGACCGTGAAGCGCTCGCTTAGTAAGAGGAAGGCGCTTCAGAGATCGAGCTATTCTCCAATAGTCATTTTCTGAAGTATTTTCAGAGAGCTTTTTGCACAGTTCCTCCCATCGTTCTATCTTACGTTCCAGCAAACGATCGCGGATGACCAGTGCTAGTTCCTTGCATTCAGTACGGTCGGCAGGATCTCGAAATCTTTGCCAACGCTTGCGGAAACGATTTTTAATTATTATAAGGTCCTTAATTATGTCAGGGATGCTCGGATCGGAGCTACAGGGGGCATTAGAATGACTGCCAGTGCTTGAGTGGGTCATAACCGCGAAGCCCTGGCGAGGAGGACCAAGAAGAGCGGGGCTGGTGCGCTGTGATTGGCTCACGGCTCCAGTCTCATTCTGAGATGTGTTTGAATTGTTTGTGTTGTTGGCATGTCGAATTATGTACTTTTTCGCATTACACATCTTACTAGTAAGATGTGTAATAGCGGCATCGACATCGTTACATGTAGTAGGTGTAGAAATATGTAGGTTTTTGTCTACATGCCACCTGTATTTAACATAATCAAGGGCATCATAACGAATCGGCAAGCTTGGCTTGGACAGGCGATCCCAAATCATACTAATATATAAAAATGAGATGGTGTGTGTCTGTCTTTCTGTCTGTCTGTCTGTTACCTAATAACGCAAGAACCACTGGTCAGATTTAAATGAAATTTTGCATGGATGTAGCTGAAATACCAAGTTTACATATAGGATAATTTTAATTTCGATATTTTTCACTATTAAGAAATGGCGACCATTTTAGTGACGTCACTACACCCTTTGGTTTCAAAATTTCATATTTCCATATCAAATAAAAAGAGAACGGTAGGAAATAGCAAACTTTTGATGGCACATACGAGCTTCAAAATTTAATTTTATATCCGAAAGGTCCTTATCACATTTCGTGTATCTCCAACAGTTAGCGAGTAAAACCTACTTTTGTGACGTCACTACACCCTTTGGTTTCAAAATTTCATATTTCGATTTCAAATAAAAAGAGAACGCTAAGAAATAGCAAACTTTTGATGGTATACATGAGCTTTAACATTTAATTTTCTATCCGAAAGGTCCTTATCACTTTTCGTATATCTCCAACGGTTAGCGAGTAAAACCAGAATCTGTGCAATAAAACACGGTCAACACCGAGCGGTGCAGTATATATCTCTATATATAAAAATGAAAATTTGTGTGTTTTTCTCTGAATTTCTACGGAAATTCGAGTTGTTTACACGTTTCAGACTGTTTTATGATGGATGCGCGCGAAAATATTTTTTTTGTCTGTCTGTCTCTTTGTTTGTCTGTGGACAAATTTGTTCCCTTATAACTCGAGAACGGCTGGGTGTATCAACGCAAAATTTGGTACAGATATCCATCAGAGGCACGACACTAATCATTGATGTAACTCTTCTCCGTACCTCTCATAAAAGGGAGCCTACACCCTTAAAATACATGCTGAAATAGGCGTAGAAGGACGAGACAACACTCATTTTCAGCCCCTCAATGTGAGAGACAAAACTCGGGTCCCCGAAAACCACATTTTAAGGACCGAAGACCAACCGTTTTTGAGATATTCCCAGAAAACTAATATAATTTAATAAACTAATGAACGAATGCAAGCCAGTAACCATGCCAACGGATTCTCAGAGGTCCATCTATTGCTGTAAGACGCAATGCAATTCCATTAATTACATTAGTGTGAAAGTTTGCAAACGGCTAGAAGGTTATCACGGAACCAAATTAAGCCGTAAAATTCATCAATACGTATAATGCGCTTAAGGGGATCAAGGAGTACTCTAGAATATTTTCACGCGATTTACACCTGCGGGTGTGGTATGGCAGGTCTATTATATTCCTATACCCATATTATTCATTCATTCATTCATTCATTTCGTATAGGCCATCTATGGACCGCGTCATTCCAACCGCCTCCTACTGGCTTTGATGTTTGCCCTGTACCCCCGCATTCGTTCTTGGTGGACTTCCTTCCGTTCCGTCCAAATCTTTCCCGTTTTCAGCTTCGGTTTTTCTTGGAAACCTTTACAAGCTTGAAGTTTCCCTTTGAGTGGGGCGCGCTCCTGAATATCTGTTGGTGTAATCCCCACTTCTTTCAGATCTTTATCCAGTTCAATGAACCAGGTCCATTTTGTTTTCCTCTCCTGAAAGTAAGTTATGTTGCGGTTGGTCAGTCTCGCTGGGCTCATTCGTTTCACATGCCCAAAAAATGGTAACCTTCTCTTCCGGATGACGTTGCTTATCTTCTCCACATGAGTATATAGGTCATGGTTATGCCGTCTTCTGTATTCCCCATTGTCTTAGATGGAACCCAATATCTTTCTCAAAATTTTCCTGTCTTTGGCCTCCAGTTTCTCGACCAAGCCTTTTTTGTTCATCGTGAGGCATTCAGAAGCATGCAAGACCTCCGGACGGATGACACTGCAGTAATGTTTTAGTTTTGCGTTGAAGGATATAGACCTCTTCTTATAGATGCCCTTAGTTAAATGGTAGGCCATTTCCATTTTGCTCATGCGTGATGTGAATGCTTCTTTCTCTGATAATATCCCTTCCCTGACCCGTCCTGAAAAGAAAAGTACATGGCAATTGGCTGAATTAAAAATAAAATAAAAATAGGTGTTATAATTTCTCCCTATATTATATTATTAGTAGTATTATATTATGGCGTACAACGACGAGATAAATCCCCTCGGTGCCAGCAACAAAACTCGGGGGCCCTAAAGGGTCCTCGACAACTACATTATAAGGCTCTAAATCCAACAGTTTCTGAAATTTTTCCAGAAAACTAATTTAATTTAACAAACTAATGAAGGAATGCAAATCGGTAACCATGAGAACATTATCTCAAGGGGTGGCATACAACTTTCCATCTATTTCTGTAAGAAGCAATGTCACTCCATTTATTACATTTCTGTGAAAGTTTTCAAATGGCTATAAGGTTATCACGGAACTAACGTAGACCGTATAATTCATCAATGCAATTTAGGGGGTGAAGGGGTAACCTAGAATTTTTTTCATGCAATTTTCACGTTCGACATATAGTACAGAAGGTCGATTATATCTCCAAACAGCAACATTATTTTCAAAAATTCCTGAATTGAACCAGCATTTTTTGCGGCTTTTAGGAATTTGGGCAATTTGAGGCTAAAGAACCTGAATTTTCATGCACCACAAGCCTTTATAATTTATGAAAGGGGTCTTCCTGTGTATGGGCACCTAGCACAACGTAGAGGGTCAGTTTTTATGTGACGTGTATTGAGTTTCGTCTACAAGGCTTTCAATTGTATTTCACGTCAGGAAGTACACGTTAGGTGAATTTAGTCTGAGAGCACATTTTAACTATTTTTTTTGTCGACATACGGGTTCATCGTAAGGATGATTTTATTTGATACTGTGTGGTAGATATACCCATATTTGGATATCTGGGTAATATGTTGTAGACAATAGAATTGCCTATCTGTCTTTCTGTGTATCTTTATGTACGCCTATACCTCGTGTTCGGATGCTTGCTGCATCGTAAAATTAGGTATGGTAACCATGAGAGTCAATACACCAATCATTTATAAAACTCTTCGCCGTACTTTTCATACAGTAGAAGGGTGGGTATAGAGAAAAACTTCTCAATATATGCTAAAATAGGCGAAATATAAAAATTATCCTAGAAGGACGACCAAACCATATATTGCGCTTCTCAATGTGAGACACAAAATTCGGGAATCTATAAAGGGTCTCCGAAAACTACATTTTAAGGGCCTTAAATTAACAGTGTGTATGATATTCCCAGTAAACTAACTTCGTTCTGATAAACTTGAAGGAATGACAAACCGCTAACCATTGCAACAGTAGCTCAATTGATAATGTCTGGTGTTAACAACGAACACCGTTCGAAGAACAGGTACTTATGCTAGTAAGATTATAAATGATGGGTTGGTGGTCAGAATTTAAAGAATTAGGGACTGCAAATAGCAGTTCATACCTAAGATACTTAGTGATTGCAATATCAATGACATCAGGCTGACCATTACAGGGGTATATGGTCGGCTCTGTAGGTGCGTATACAGAGATGTCATGCTCATCTGCGTATTATCTCAACATGCGACCTTTGGGATTTGCTACTCTGGAATGCCAGTCTGGTTGCTTAGAATTGATGTCACCAGCTATGATGGATGGCACATGGTCGCAATTATTTAAAATCAAGCCAATAACTTCAGGGTTTAGTGGCTTTTTTGGAGGCGAATAAGCAGCAAATATTCTATAGTGAAAATTAGAATGCTGAATTTCAATGCCAAGACTTTCAATAGTGGATATGGATAGGGGATCTAGGACGTGATGAGTAAGGCTAGACCTTATCATCACAGCCACACCACCTCCTATAGTCGGACGATCGTTCCGATGAATAGTAAAATTTTTGATAGCAAAGTGCTTATTTGCCTGCAACCATGTTTCACCCAGCAAGCAGATGTCAACATTATATTCAGAAATAAAGGCTTGAAGCTCATATTTCTGATTATTAACGCTTTAACAATTCCAAGCACAGACTGTAAGTCGTTGTGCCATTACTGGTTTGAAAAAGATCTAAGGCTCTGAGAAGTACTGCATGGCAGCACTTACCAGGACCATCACTTTATCAACAGTATTGGTACATGATCTAATCTTGGAACCAGTGTCCTTGATTAGAGGTATCAGTTTGGAGAAATTGATCTGCCTGCAGAGGTCAATAATGTCACCAAAGCCCGTAGGGTCAGGCAGGGGCGTAGCGGTAGAAGATGAGGGCGTGGCTGAACCTGGCTGAGGTGCGCTAGAACCATTTGTAGGATCTGAAAAGCTTATTTCCGGATCTACTAGCCTTGTTTTTTTTAAATTGTATCAGTTTGGTGCGCTTGGTCTCAGCTTGCTGCTTTTGATCTAAGATATCTTGGAGAAGGGGGCAACCTCTCCAAGATGCAACGTGGTCCTTCTTGCAATTAACGCAAGTGGCTGCCGCTTCCGGGGTTAGTGGACAGTCCTCTGCGGCATGACCTTCACCGCATTTTACGCACCACAGGGGCATTTTGCAGTAATTGGTGGTGTGCCCAAACCGCTGGCATTTATAACATTGACTAGGCCCCTGCTTGCCCTTATGTGCCTCTATACTTACCTTGCTACCGCACAAGTAGCGAAGGGAGTAGACCGTTTTACTAAACTCTGTGTTCGGCAGAGTGACGCTCATGACACTGAGTGGTACTGTGCGGTTATTAGATTCCCGCCTCGTAAACTGGTAAACATCCTGGGATTCGTACCCCAGTGCAATGAGGTCCTCTTTGACCCAATCGGTACTTACTGACGAAACAATATTTCGAATTATCACCTTTAAGAGGCGATTACCCGGCAGTTGGTGGGTATAAAAAGCAGCATTAAACTGCTCGAAATACTGCTTCACCTTATTGTAGTCCTCGATAGTATCAACAAAGAACTTAAGGCAGTCTCGATTGTTAATTACACGTATATCACAAGCACATACCGACATAAGATACTTGTAGTGGCGCATGTATTCTGACTTGTCCGCCACTACAATTGGAGGGATCCTCGCTGGTTTGGGAGCAGCGGCGACTTCCATCTCCTCAGTATCACACTGCTGTGACGAAGCAGCATTCACTCCCTGAACATGACAAGGGCGGGAAGCTGCGGTAGAACTAGGCCCAGCTGCAGGGCTTTGAGACCTAGTTGGTACCAAGTCAGAGGGACCTGTATTCCCAGCAGTGGGAAGTGAGGAGAGGGTGCTGTACTGATTACTCAGAGGTAAAGGCACCTGAGTAATCTTAGGCTTGGATGACTTTCGTTTAGACTGGTAAGTAAGACGACGTTTACCCTTGGAAGTCTTCCATGGGTCCTGGGAGGTGTTCAGAATATCAAGAGCTGCCTGGAGGGTGGCTTCCGGCATGTCCTCAGGTAGGATACAGATGGAGCTGGATCGGGATACTGAGGATGAGCTGCATGATGAGCCAGGTCGGGATAAGGCCGGGAAGTCTTCTTTAGAGGAGCTGGGATGAGCAGGTCCAATGGGACGGACAAAGTCATCATTGCATTGAGGTCCAGTTGATTTCGTTGTTTTCTTATTAATTTTATTAGTATTAGCAGTTAGTTGATTGTTAGTATTTGTAATCAGTTGGATACTCATGCAGGAGTTAATAGGAAGGTCCCCGCCTCCCGGCGGGGCATGAGCTGCCATGGAAAGATGGTAGCAAGAGTTGGTTAGGAGCAGTAGGATGTGGAATAGGTGCCACACACACTCAGTAATATATTTCTCCTCTCACACAAAGGGTTGAGGGTCTTTGTCTTGGAGAGAGCGACACAGATTCGGAGTCCTGTTTATCGATCCAGACGTGAAAGACCAATGTTTTGGCTTTTAAGTGGATTGTATATTTAGGAACGGACATACTTGGAATCTTGGACGAGGGAAACTACCATACAAAGGATCGGATAGGCCTCATTACTTTAAAATACTTTTATTCACAGCGATCACTTCAGTATACAACTATACGCCATGACAGTCTGATCAATCTAAATATTTAAGGGAGGGAGCAGACTTGAATTGGGCCACTACAGGCCGGTTAGCCTTACGTCCATCGTTTGCAAACAGATGGAGCATCTCATTTGCGACTACTTGAGGGAACAGTGGGAAACATTATCATGGTTTAATGATAGGCAACATGGATTTCGGAAAGGTTACTCATTCGAGAGTCAGATGCTATCACTTTTTCAAGATATTAGCGAATCGTTAGACCATGGAGTTTCAGTCGACGCCGTAGTTATAGATTTTGCTAAGGCATTTGCTGTCGTGCCACATGGCATGCTACTCCATAAATTAGCTTCGACTAAGATTGATAGAAGAGTAATTTTATGGATCCAAGAATTTTGACGGGTCGTTCCCAGAAAGTGAAAGTCGAAGCCAGATTCTCGGATGAAATTACCGTAATGTCGGATATCCCTCAGGGCAGCGTAATTGGAACTTTGTTATTGTTGGCGTTTATAAATGACTTACCAAATGGGATTCGCAGTGACTGTCGATTGTTTGCGGATGATTGTGTAATATATCGAAAGATTCATGACTCACAAGACAACGCAGTACTTCAAGATGACCTGAACCTGGTCTATAAGTGGGCGATTGAAATATAGTCTCTTAAAAATAGGGAAAGTGCGAAGGCAAGATCTTCAATATAACATTGGCTCGGAAATACTTGTAGAAGAAGATTCTTGCAAATATTTGGGCTTTTACGTACGGAATGATGTGAAATGGAGTAGTCATGTAGGATGTGTAGTTTCTACAGCTTACAAATCCCTGCACTTTGTAATGAGGGTATTAAAAGGAAGTAGTACCTCTGCTAAAGAATTAGGATATTTGTCACTTGTAAAGCCTATCCTGGAATATGCCTCGGCGGTTTGGGATCCATATCAAGTAGGGCTCATAAATGCGTTGGAAATGGTACAAAGAAAGGCCGCTAGATTTGTGCTCAGTGACTTTAATCCCAGGAGCAGTGTGTGCCGTATGTTAAAGAAACTTGGTTGGGAATCACTTGAGGCTAGGAGGATGAAATCTAGACTCTGCGCTATGTACAACACGTATACAAATCAACCAGCATGGGGTGAGGTTAGCAAACGCATCGGAAAGCCCACTTACATGGGTAGGAGCGATCATCCTTTCAAAGTTGAGGGCCGACACAGCGAACAAATTATGGTAAATATTCTTTTTTAAACCGTGCCATTGATAACTGGAACTCTCTACCTGCCGCAGTCTTAGAGCATTTTCCCAAACATATTGGTGTGTTTAAGAAAAGACTGACTATTTGTGTAAATTCTTCAGTTTAATTGTTATTGAATTGTTATGTAAAATTATTTATTTGTTATGTATATCCAATTTGCCACCGGGGGAC
Source organism: Meconema thalassinum (assembly GCA_946902985.2). Lineage (NCBI taxonomy): Eukaryota > Metazoa > Arthropoda > Insecta > Orthoptera > Tettigoniidae > Meconema > Meconema thalassinum. The sequence continues at coordinate 48,144,353 of OX336398.1, read as the reverse complement.
ACACCCCCAATTCCAAATAAATGAATGAATGAATGAATGAATGAATGAATGAATGAATGAACGTAAGAACCTGAGCGTTGCTTAGATTTTTAACCTAATTTAGCTTCACACGGGTGTAATTAGTGGTACGTTCGTTAACATGCCATACATCTATGACATGGGACTGCCGGCTTTACTTCCCCTCCATAAGAAGGCATACTGAGGGATTTTTAACGCTCTTAAAAAATCCGACAACTTCGGCCGGGTTTGAACCCGCGATCTTGGGCATGCTACCAACTGCGCCACCGAAGCCGTTGTATTGATAGAGACAATAGGATATATGAAAATAGGCTGTATAATTCTTCACGGAACTACTTGTTTCATCTACACTCTGTCAAAGTCAATAACTTGACATCGTGGGAATTTTGTAACTTTGTGTCTAACTGTCTAATGGGTCAACGCTACTCATATCACTAGACTCTCAACCTCAAGCAATTACATCAATGTTTGAGATTGAAATAGCTTTGAAACTATGCAAATTCTCAAGCCAGAAATAGTTCACCATGTTACTCAGTGACATATTTAAAGAGAAACTCTATCCACAACATCAAAACTTATAAGTGCGCGCCAAATGATAACCTGGTTTGCCATACCTTTTGTTCGTGTGTGTATGTGTGCATCTGCGTGTGTCTGTGTGTGTCCCCAGGTCGCTCTGCCGATACCACCCGCAGAAAAATATTCCTGCTCATTTGAGGCTTGCCAAACCTCTTTTCAATATTAAAGGTCCTATTGACATTCTGTTCAGTGCCATCGTGTTTGGATCAGTTTACGTAAGCAAAGGCGCCATCTAGCTTCCAATGATTCCGCTCATGATACCAAATTCGGTTGGATCATCATTGGTCAAATTCCTCATTTCAGCCCTCAGCCCACTTCTCAATGTCATTTTGCCAGCATCGACAGTTTTGGAAATTGGAAACTATTGACCCTCTAGTACAATTACATCCAAAACCGAATTCTGTGAGCAGCTCTTTGTCTCTACCACCACTCGTGGTGCATGCCTTAACGCTCGTGGCTACGGGAGAGTTAGAACCGGCATCATCTCCCTACTAATTATCTTTGTCCCCGGAACATAGGACTTGATTCGGGGCGTGGAGGGGGTAAAGGCCTTTGGTTTAAGTCAAACAAACAACTTACTAGAATTCAAAGTATTGGAAATATTGTCTACTTTCCAAATTGATCTTCTTTGGAAAAATCTAAGAAACATAATGTTAAGTTCTGACGGTGAAGTGAATAGAGACGTTTCGATTAAGTCTATATATGACTTTCTAGGATTTTTCGTCTTAAAAATATAGCTTACTTTCCAAATGAAACTTTTTTGGAAAACAACATGTTTTGATCTAACGATAAAGGGTATAGAGACGTTTCGATTGAGCCTGTATATGACTTTCTAGGATTGTTTTAGAAATATAGCCTACTTTCTAAATTAAACTCTTTTGGAAAAATCTTAAAAATATAATGTTTTGTTGAAGAGATAAAGGGTAGAGAAACCTTTCGTTTAAGCCATTGCACAACGTTCTGCAATTCATAGTTTAATAAATATAGCCTACTTTCCAAATAAAGTTTTGTAAAATTTTAAAAATATAATGTACCAGCAGTAGTGCCCGGCTTCGCCCGGTGGATTTATTTGTTATGGATGATAATGAATACTACCACAGAACTGGCACATGATACTTAAACTAACAGAAAACAATATTTAAACAAGTAGTTCCGTGAAGAAATATACAGCCTATTTTCATATATCCTACTCATGTTAATTGCCTCTATCAACATACACTATTTCAGGTTGATTGTTGTGATAGATTCGTAGATATTGAGAACCGTCTAAATATTTCAGATGGTTGCCAGGTTGCATTTATTAATTTATGTACTATTACATGAAGATTATTGTGTACGTTTGGTAATCAAACTTCAATCGCATGATTAGGACACAAGAAGTTAAAACAAGATTTTAAAATTTCGCACTGCGGCCATTTTGTAGTTATGAAAACAATTGAAATAAATTAGATGCCAGTGGATTAACATTTGTATAAGCATTTAACGTTCAAAGTTTCACTGCATTCGGATGGTTAAATCGCGAGAAATGTCCATTTAAATATTTACACTTCGCGTCGCCGCCATGTTGGATTTGTGCTCACCAGGTTACTGAAAGTCCTATAGGTGAACTTATGTTCATAGGTTCTATGATCATAAAAATTCAGCTTGATTGCTGTAAAAGATTCGTAGATATTGAGAACCGTCAAAATATTTCGGATGCTCCCCATTTTGAATTGCTATATGTATAGGCCATAGAGTTATATATCATTAAAGAAAAATTATTGCGTAGGTTCATTATTCAGGCTTTCACTTCGATCGCATGATTACTACACAAGAAATACAAACTTAATTTTAAAATTACGCACAGCCTCCATCTTGAAGTTATGTAAACAATTGAACTAACTTAGATCCCAGTGCATTACAATATTTTTAATCATTTACTGTACCACATTTCACTGCGCTCATATGGTTAAATCACGAGAAAAGGCACGTGAAAATGTTTCAACTTCGCTTGGCCGCCATGTTCGTTTTGTACTTTACAGGTGTTTGAAAGTTACATAGGTAATCTTGTAGCAGTGCCCTTTATCACCGTACAAAATTTCAAGGTGATATCTGTAATAGTTTCGGAGACATAGGAAGCCAGTGAAATATTTCGCACAGCCGCCATTTTGAGGTTATGTAACCAATTGAACTAAATTAAATGCTAGTGCATTACAATGTGTATAAACATTTGCTGTACCAAGTTGCATTACTTTTGGATTGTTAAATCGCGAGAAAAGTCTATTTAAAAGTCGCAAATTCGCTTGGGCGCCATGTTGGTTTTGTAGTTACCAGATTTCTGAGAGTCTCATAGGTGAATTTCTAGTAGTGCCCTTTATCACCGTACACAATTTTAGGGTGATATCTGTAATAGTTTCGGAGACACTGAATGCTGGTGAAATATTTTGCACAGCGCTCATGTTGGATTGGTGAGACACAATAAAATTTGAAGGGCACGGTCAGGGTCGAACTGAATGGTGCTATGATCTTAGCGAGATTCATTTAAATCGCTCCAGCTGTTTAGAAGTTATTAGGGGGACACACACACGAATCACACACGCACACACAGACACACGGACAAAAGGTGATCTCATAAGCCTATTTTTCATAAAATGAAAATAGGCTAAAAATATATGTCTTTGTGGTGGTGGTGCGGGTGATAAGTAGTACAGTATACTGGACGTAACATTCAGGTCATTTTCCCGTAATTATAATTATGAATAGGGAAACAGCTATTTATTAACTACAGCACTGACATGTAATATACAAACAAATTTAAAAAAATAGAAAGAGGAGTACGTGAAATGAAAGACACTACCTAGGGCCTATATTTCATTGGCTGTTAGAAATGTTAAGACCAATAGTGTCGTCTTTTGTCGCAAAGCGCCGTAGGAAAATAATCAGAACTCTTTGGAAAAACTTCGGCTGTCCCGAGCTACTGAGGTAGCAATAGTATCATTTATTCCCACAAGCGCTTAACAATAAGTTTCGGAATAAATGAAGGTAAATTTGAAAGCACCAACGCTTATTGCAGCTGATAACCTCAATGTACTGCACCAACACCATTGGACGTACACAGAGGCATAATATTTTCATGATGATAACTGTTTAAGGGGGCCTAAGAAATCTTTGTGCACTAATTACCCCCCGTGACTGCAATTTATAAACAGCGCAAGATGCAGCCCGAACTGCCCGTCAACAATAGACTTATTAAAATACTCTTAAGTGACACTACTACGGACATGTTGTTAGGCCCGTTAAAACAATTATAATCATCATGAATGGTTCCGAAATATCAAGTGGACAGGGTTACCAGCAGGATTTCAAAGGGTATGTAATATTTGGTGCAGGGAATGGAGTGGTCTGTCCAAAATTTAAAGTGGACACTGTTACCCGCAGGGTTCAAAGGGTAAGTATACAAAATGTGGTTCAGATCGGTGAAACGGTGTAGATTTGTGCCAACGGACCTAAATGCAGGGAATGGAGTGGTCTGTCCGAAATTTCAAGCAGAGAGTGTTAATCGTCGGGTTCCAAAGGGTAAGTATGTAAAATTTGGTTCAGATCTGTGAAACGGTGTATATTTGAGCCAAAGGGCCTAAATACAGAGAATGGAGGCATCTGTCCAAAATTTCATGCAGACAGTGTTACTCGCAGGGTTCCAAAGTGTATGTATACAAATTGCCGATCAGATCGGTGAAACGGTGTAGATTTGTGCCAAAGGGCCTAAATGCAGAGAATGGAGTGGTCTGTCCGAAATTTCATGTAAACATTGTTACTCGCAGGGTACCAAAGGGTAAGTATACAACTTTGGTGCAGATTGGTGAAAGGGTGTAGATTTGTGCCAAAGGGCCTAAATGCAGGGAATGGACTGGTCTGTCATAAATTTCATGTAGACAGTGTTACTCGCAGAGTTCCAAAGGGTAAGTATATACATTTTGGTTCAGATCGGTGAAACGGTGTAGATTTGTGCCAAAGGGCCTAAATGCAGGGAATAGAGTGGCCTGTCCAAAATGTCATGCAGACTGTGTTACTCGCAGGGGTCTAAAGGTTATGTATACACATTTTGGTTCTGATCGGTGAAACGGTGTAGATTTGTGCCAAAGAGCTTAAATGCAAGGAATGGAGTGGTCTGTCCGAAATTTCATGCAAACAGTGTTACCCACAGGGTTCCAAAGGGTAAGTATACAAATTTTGTTTCAGATCGGGGAAAATATGTAGATTTGAACCAAAGGGCCTACAAGCAGGGAATGGACTGGTCTGTCATAAATTTCACGTAGATAGTGTTACCATCAGGGTTCCAAAGGGCTAGTATACAAATTTTGGTTCAGATAGGTGAAACGGTGAACATATCACTAACCGTAACGCCAGCGCATGCGGATAGAGTTATTCGAGAGCGCTTGTTCTACCGACTTACTGAACAAAAATCAATCTTTAAGGTTACCTGAGAGGTGTAGCCTAATGCTACAGAGCCTAAACTATTCCTCTTGAATTTGGCTAACATATAAAAGAAAGAATTTTTCGAATCGGACTGGTAGTTCCAGAGATTAGCGCGTTTAAACACACAAGCACACAAACTCTTCAGCTTTATTATATTAGTATAGATTGAGACTTCTATCTTCGATATATTCCAAAGTCACAATCGTATTTGCTGGCTTTGGCCTGCACTCGTTGCATCTAGTGAATCAGCTGTTCTTGGAGGCCTGCAATGCATGGTGTATTTCTGACACCCAATATCTATACTTACAAATGCATATGTTGGTTAAATTATGTAGATATAACTGGTAAAATATTCAATGCGTCCAATATTGAGATACTCCCAATTCAATACATTTGCTTTCTGACAAACAGTAGGCCTATAGGGTCCATACAAGTTGGTTATAATTTCATGACAATAATGAGTATGCAAAGGGGTAATAATTATGATGGGGCTTCAAAATAATCAAAGATGTTGGATGCTTGTTCCGAGGAGAATTGCATATAGTTGTAATGATAACCGTTGTTTCGCTGTTGTGTGTGTGTTGCGTCCTATGTACTTAGAATTTGCTTCAAAATGATCAAAGATGTTATGCGGATGCATGTTCCAAGGAGAATTGCATATAGTTGTAATGATAACCGATGTTGAGCTGTTTTGTGTCGTGTTGCGCCCTACGAACTTAGAATTTGATTTATTGCAGTACATGTGCATGTGTTAAATATAAAGTATGCTATTAGAACTTTGTTTTCCATGTGGGTCTTTAGGAAAGGGTGTGATACTGAGAATGAAGTGACGTTTGGGAAGTATATTATGGATACATTTTAATGTGCTTGATTAATTAAAATAAATATTAACAGTGTTAATTTTGAACTTAGAATTATAAAAGGTGACGTTTTACTATTATGTTTGACGGGGATATGATATTAGCTGTATATTATGTTATTGCGTTGTTAATAATAACGCCATGTCCTTAATATAATCTGAATTAGTAATGTATAGGCTTATATTATGTGTTTTTGTTGTTGTTATTATAATATATGTAGCTGTACCCGTCATGCGTTGCAATGACAATCAAAGAAAGTGTTGGCGTGGTAATTTTGTTTCTTGAAGTGCTTTTGGATACATAATACGTTTTTCAATTTCCTATAAGTGCCTCTAAACTATCGTAAAATGGTTTAACAAATTTAGAAACATTCGTGGTAGCTGCACAACAACTCACCAATGTTTCATCGCAATCCGATGAATGGCATATGAACACATACGGAATTTTGTTTAAACGATTCGTACGTTGTCACTCATTAGTTGAGTAGACTCGCACGCTACCGACTGTGAAATGGATTTACTAAGTTAGGAACCTTCCCAGGAGTGTACACAACAACTCATCAAAGTTTCATCGCAATCGATGAATGGTATAAGAACGCATACGGGACTTCGTTGAAACAAGTCGCGTGCCGTCGCTCATTTGTTGAATCTACTCGTGCGCTACCTATTGTAAAATACATGTACTAAGCCAGAAACCTTCCCTGAAGTGTACAAAACATCTCAGCCAAGTTTCATAGCTATCGGACGAATGGCATATAAACGCATACGGGACTTTTTGGAAACGCTTTGCGCATCGTCACCCATTTGTTGAATCTACTCGTGCGCCGCCTATTGTAAAGGGGATTTTAAAAGCCATGACCATTCCCTGAAGTGTACACAACATCTCATCCAAGTTTCATTGCAATTGGTTGAATGGTATATGAACGCATACAGGACTTAGTTGAAAGGAATCGCACGCCATTTTGTTGAAGCTGTGCCAAAGGGCCTAAATCCGGGGAATGGAGTGGTCAGTCCGAAATTTAAAGTGGACAGCGTTACCCGCAAGGTTCCAAAGGGTAAGTATACGCATTTTGGTTTAGGTGGGCGACACGGTGTAGATTTGTATAAATAACAGACAAAGAGACAAACCAACATTGAGCTATATATATAGATTTATACATGCTAGTGCAACAATCACAATAACGCAGGTTATCACAAAAAATCTAAACACACACCCATGTACACGGGGCAACATGACCACAATGTCTAAGCGCCGCAAATGAAATATTAACTGTGGATACGATAGCATAGAGAATACCACAGTCCAATAAATCCTTGTGCAACACTGAAAAATGGCTTCAAATTCCATATCCTATCTCCAATTTACACATGCTAGTGCATCAATCACAATAACGCAGGATATCGAAAACATTCTACACACACCTCCATGTACACGGGGCAACATGACTACGATGTCTTAGCCCCGCAAATAAAATAACAACTGTCTACACACGAAAACTGCAAAATGGCGATAGGAGAATGTAGGAATGTTTGCCACTATGTATATCTGACAGGATAGCATTACATTACATTTTCCTAATATGCTGATTTACAGTGCATGCGATAGCAAGGAGATGTCAATAGGTCAGTTTTCTCATGTGTCCTTTAGCAAATTTTACCGGACTATCATGATACAGAGTAAATCGTTGTTGCCTAGTGACAACCTGACAATCAATGGTGCGGCGTTGACTATCATGATATTATAGTGCTAGTCGTTGTCGCCTGGCGACAATATGCCCTTCAAGTTATTAGATCGGTGAAACGGTGTTGATTTGTGCAAAAGGTCCTAAATGCAGGGAATGGAGTGGTCTATCCGAAATTTAAAGTAGACAGTGTTACCCGCTGGATTCCAAAGGGTAAGTATACAAATTTTGGTTCAGATCGGTGAAACGGTGTGGATTTGTGCCAAAGAGCCTAAATGCATGGAATAGAGGGGTCCGTCCGAAATGTCATGCAGACAGTGTTACTCGCATGGTTCCAAATGGTAATTATACAAATGTTGGTTCAGATCGATGAAACGGTGTGTATTTGTGCCAAAGGGCCTAAATGCAAGGAATGGAGTGGTCTGTCCGAAATTTCATGTAGACAGTGTTACTCGCAGAGTTCCAAAGGATAGGTATGTAAAATTTGGTTCAGATCGGTGAAATGGTGCAGATTTGTGCCAAAGAACCTAAATGCATGGAATAGAGAGGTCCGTCCGAAATTTCATGCAGACAGTGTTACTCGCATGGTTCCAAAGGGTAATTATACAAATTTTGGATCAGATCGGTGAAACGGTGTAGATTTGTGCCAAAGGGCCTAAATGCAGAGAATGGAGTGGTCTGTCCGATGTTTCATGTAGACAGTGTTACTCTCAGGGTCCCAAAGGGTAGGTATACAAATTTTGGTTGATATCGGTGAAACGGTGTAGATTTGAGACAAAGGGCCTAAATGCAGGGAATGGAGTGCTCTGTCCGAAATTTAAAGTAGACAGTGTTACTCGCTGGGTATACGATTGCATAGAGAATAAATCCTTGAGCAACACTGAGAAATGGCTACAAATACCATATCCTATCTCCAATTTACACATGCTAGTGCAACAATCTCAATAACGCTGGTTATCACAAAAATTCTACAAATACATCCATGTACACGGGGCAACATGACCACAATGTCTAAGCCCCGCAAATGAAATAACAACTGCCTAAACATGAAAACTGCAAAATGGTCATAGGTGAATGAAGGAATGTATGCCACCATGTTTCTCTGACAGGATAGCATTACATCGGTCAGTTTTCTCATGTGCCCTTTAGCAAATTTTACAGGACTATCATGATACAGAGTAAATCGTTGTTGCCTAGTGACAACCTGTCCATCAATGGTGCGGCGTTGACTATCATGATATAGAGTTACTCGTTGTCGCCTAGCGACAATATGTCCTTCAAGTTATTAGATCGATGAAATGGTGTAAATTTGTGCAAAAGGGCCTAAATGCATGGAATGGAGTGGTCTGTCCGAAATTTAAAGTGGACAGTGTTACCCGCTGGGTTCCAAAGGGTAAGATTACAAAATTTGGTGCAGATCGGTGAAACGGTGTAGATTTGTATAAATAACAGTCAAACAAACAAACCAACATTGAGTTATATATATATATATATATAGATTTGACTAGGCGTGGGATAGACGTATGAGTAAGAGTCGGGAGTAAATCAATAACCTTAATGTACTCCAAAATTATTGGAATCTAGATGTGTTGTTGTTGTTGATGCTTACAAGCAAGGCAGTAAGCATTATTCTGCCATTTTAAGGGCTGTGATACTGTCCAAGACTTAGAGAATAAGCCACTAAATACATCGACAAATAAGCCAATACATAAGCCACCAAAATAAGCCGAAATAATAAATGCCGCTGTAATAAGCCGATATATAAGCCACCAAAATAAGCCGACATAATATAAACCACCAAATTAAGCCGCCAAGCAAAGCAAGAGCAAAGCAGGCGCTATTTATAGAAGGCGCAATTTATAAGCGCGATTGAAAATAGGTGCGATTTATAGTAATGTAGGCGCGATTAGTAGGCGTGATTAGTAAACGCTATTAGTAGGCGTGATTTGTAGGCGCAAAAGTGGATGCAAAAGTGGGTTGAGTTTAAAGTGGACGTTAATTAAAGCTAATGTAAATATGAGCAATATAGAACAGTGTAGAGTCTGAGTGTGATGTAAGAGGTGGAAGCAGAGTAAAGAGGCCGCTAGTGTACATGGTCATGGAGGGAGGTGTAAGCAGTGGGTAGCAATAGTTAACCTTCAGGAGTTTCAATAATGTTTCGGGAGATTGTGTATTTATGTATGCATTGCATACTGCACTTAAGCGATCTCAGTTGCGTCACAATCTTAAATAAGAATTGAGTATTGTAATATAAGAGAGACTGTACAGATAATGTTGATAAGTAGTTTATGGTTGTTGAAAGAGTAGAAATGTCTCTTTTTAAGTGTACAGCGTTTTTAACATATGGGGAAGAGAACTAAGCCTAGCAATGAGCTGATTGGTTGGGTTTTAGTTTGGTTCCGAGATTGTTTGGTCGGGTTTCGGTTCGGTTTGGTTCGGTTCAGTTCTGGTTTGGGTTGGTTCGGTTTCGGTTTGGTTCGGTTAGTTATTAAAATAAGGGTATTGTTTGTTTACATTTTGTATTTTATGACCTGGGTTTGGAAAGCCTGTTTTAACAAATTCCCGCGCTTTGCTTTTCTGAATGCCCATACACTCTTACAAGTTACAAACTGTTCGCTAATGCGATCGTAGAATATCAGACACCTGCATCGTATTAAATTTTGGCTGATGCAGCATTCCCATACAATTGCGCAATTTAACTTTTTGATGCGTCATGCGACAAGATTTATCTTGTTTTAAACGATAAAGGAAACCCGCTGTGTGTTTAGGCTTGTCTAGGGTATATTTGGCGACCCTTAGCAAGAATATTCTCATTTGACTACTACTTCTGACGGTGATCACAACGAGGAAGGCCGTCTAACCAACAATTCTACAGCATTGTAATATATACAGTAAGCAGCTGTTAGCAGAAAACACCATTTATGATGGAGCAAACTATTCCAAGCTATTTATGCAAAGAGTGTGGAAAGACTTTTCTTCGGGACTATGATAGAAAGCTTCACGAAGTATCGTGTGGACAATTCCATGAGTGTAAAACCTGTGGATGCGAATTTGACAATGCCTACAACGGACGTCGCCATGAAGAATGTTGCGATGTTATGTCATCAGCTCAAATACAAAAACTCAACCTACAAAACATTACCTACTTTCAATGGTTCCTGATAATAATGGACTTGCTGAATATGAAATGTATTTTCAAGGTCGTCTTAAATCCTATTTTATACGTTGTAATACGTGTAAGGATTTCAATTCATACCTCAAGGAGTCCAAACTTCAAATAATTCATGCTATGCAAAAAGAACAAGCAAAACACAAGTCGATAAAAGTTAATCTTGTAGCTGAATGTAGATTCATTCATACGTCTATTGATGAAATTACAGATCGTGCTTTTAAAACACGCAATCAAGCCGTATTTTTGGAAACAGACTAAAGTGATCTTTTGGAAAAGCAATTTAAAAAGTTAACTGCGGAAATGGGAGAAATCCGAGCTAAAAGGCAATAATTGATCTTTACTAGCGGTTGAAGGAGTGTGATTGAAAATAAATAAGTATAATCCCTTACGTGGTAGGACATCTATTCCATTACCCGTAGCTGTCAATAGCAGTAAAAGCCTGCCTTAATCCTCAAAACGTTTAAGGACGAGAGGTGTTTTATGTATGCCATTTTAGCAAAACTGGTTAAAAACGATGCTCAACGCGTTAGTAAACACAAGGACCTGGAAAACAAGTATATTTTTTCAGTGATATCGTGTCCTACATCGCTAGATGACATTACCAAATTTAGAAAGCGAACGATATATCCATCAATGTATTTGGACCGGAAGAAGACAACAAACTGTTTTCTCTAAAGGTAGTAGACCAAGAGGTACAAGAACACCATGACCTTCTTTTGCTAAGTTCCTCATCTGGTCAGAACCACTATGTTTTATCAAAGATTTTGATCAACTAGTAGGACATCAAAGCACCCACCATGGACATAAAATATATACGTGTAAATGGTGTTTTACTCACTTTGATAATCAATATGGCCAACGAGGGATATATAAATCAAAAGAACATGGAGCTGTGTGTCTCCTGCATGGCATTGCTAGGCTTGAAATGCCTATTAAAATCAAGTTCTAAAATGTGGAGAATATGCTCAGAATACCTTACGTAATCTATGCAGATTTCGAAGGTATACTTTTACCATATCAAAGATGTCTACCTAATCCTGAGGTAAGTTATACAGTTCCATACTAAGAGTCATGTTCCTATGAGCTTTGGTGTATATGTTAAACCCTCACCAGCTGTTGAACACATAAATACAAACCTTCCTAGCAAACCTTTTATGTATCGTGGTCCTGATGCTGCAGAAAAGTTTATGGACTGTTTGATACCGATTGCCAATGAAATTGATCTCCTTTAGAGCTTAAATGTTTCATAGGCTTTAGCTCACTATCAGGAAGCAGAGTTACAATCTTCCGAAACCTGTTATTTGTGCCATAAAACATTCAGCAAAGAGGACTGGAAAGTTAGAGATCATTGTCATATTACAGGCTAATACCTTCGAAGTGCTCATAGGAACTGTAATTTAAGGTGTAAAACACGTAATCCCGTTCCTGTCTTCCTACACAATATGAGTGGATATGATGCAAATTTTATTGTGAAGCAGTTGGGATGTACTACTGAGAGAGTGGATGTTATCCTTAACTCGAGTGAAAATTATATCTCCTTCACCAAATATGTAGGAAATGTTAAGTTTCGATTTGTGGATAAGTTTCGGTTGATGCCGTGTAGTTTGAAAAACGTAGGTACAAACTGAACATCTTACCCTGAAATAAACAAGTACTTTGGAAAAGAGAATGCAACGCTTATGACTCGTAAAGGTGTATTTCTTTATGATTACATTGATTCATGGCAAAAATTAAGTAAAAAATGCTTACCTCCAGAAGAAGCATTCTTTAACAAATTAAGTCAAGAAAATGTTAGTAAAGAAGACTATGAACATGCTGAAAATGTCTGGAATCAGTTCAAAATTAAAACTTTAGGGGAATATAGTGACCTTTACCTAACTTCAGATGTACTTCTTCTTGAGAACAGCTTTGAAACGTTTAGAAACAAAACACTAGAAACACACCGAGTGGATGCTGCACACTTATTTATATCACCTGGTTTAAATTTCTAGGCAATGCTCCCTTACACTGGAATTGAACTGGAATTGCTACAGGATTACGATCAGATTATATGAAACGAGTCTGTAATACGTGGAGGAATATGGCAGGTTTCTCATCGGTATGCTGAAGCTAACAATAAATATATGGAAACATATGATTCCGAGAAACCGTCTCAGTTTATTACCTATGATGATGCCAACAACGAATACGGATGGGCTATGTGCCACCCCCTTCCTTACGGTGGATTTCCTTTGAATTCTGCAGATACCGTTGATCTAGAAATGCTAAAGCAAGACGACCCCGTCGGATACATTCTAGACGTTGATGTCGATTTCATTCATCTGACCTTCATGATCTACACAACGATTTACCTTTCCCACCAGAGTGTATACAACCTAAGGATTCGCCTCTCAGAAAACTAATTCCTTATCTTAGAAATCAAAGTCGATTCGTTCTTCATTACATGGCACTTAAAGAGACTAAGTCATGGGCTAAAACTGATAAAAATTCATCGTGTGTTAAAGTTTCAACAGAGAACTTGGCTAAAGACATACGTTGATTTTAATAACAACTTTCGAAAACAAGCCAAGCATGATTTTAAGAAAAATCTGTACAAATTATTTAACAATAAAATTTTTGGAAAAACAATAGAAAATATTCGTAAAAGAATAGATATACGTTTTGTAACTGACAGCAAAAAGGCTGAAAAGCTAAACCACCATTTATCGACAGAACAATCATATGGTCCTAACCTAGCTGCTTTCCACATGGCTAAACGTAGCATAGTATTCAATAAGCCTATGTATATATTGGAATGTGTATACTGGATATTTCAAAAACTCTGGTGTATTCCCACGACTATGATGTCCTGCTACCCTATTATGGGGTCGAAAATCTTAAACTGATGTATATGGATACAGACTCGTTCATTTAATTGGTTAACACCCAAGATGTATATCAAGACAAGCTGAATTTTCTAGAACACCTTGACACATCTGATTATTCTACTAATCCCATATGTTACTCTACATCAAACAAGAAAACTTTGGGGAAATTTAAAGACTATGCTTGTGGACGTATTATTAAAGCTTTTGGTGGACTTAAAGCTAAAATGTATGCTTTAGACAGAAATGGCATAGAAATAAAAAATATTAAAGGTATTAGCACAGGCGTTGTCAAAAATTCTATAAGTATTCAAGAATATAAGGATTGCATTATGAAAAACGAGGGAAAAAATACCGATGAACATTATCGCTTCTAAACAACATAACCTATCGTCTATAAAACAAAATTGCTTTGGGTCCTCGTGATAATAAAAGAGTAATTGATTCCGAAGGTATAGCTACACATGCCTATGGTAATTACACAACCGTTGACCATACTTAAATGGTTAAGTTATGGATATCAAGATCCTAAAATTAAGCAAGAAATATATTACTCACCTGCATGTAGTAGATACATAAAACAGATCAATTTAAGAGATCAAACGGTAGCTTTACAGGAAAACAACACCGACAAAGCAACAAGGATAGAAACAAGAAGTTCCGTGACGAACTAAAGAGCCTACTTTTCTTAAAATTTAAGATTCATTCCAATGATTAATCTATATGGATCTATCTAGAATAATGACAAAATTAAGTTGGTAATATCAAAATTTCTAATTACTTCGAAATAGAGCATTACAGTTGGCAGCTCTGGTAACTGAATATATAATTAGTTCCATCTCTTAAGGTACAGAATACAAAATTTGGTTGACGTCCAATTGATAGCATGGACGTTACATGCAGTTAAACATTGAATTTAAAAGAGCGCATAAAATCATGTTGGCAACAATGTCATGTATATATTGGTCAGAAATAATCTTAAATTATATGATCTATTGATGTGAAAATTTTGAATTAAATCCATTAGTTAATATAGAAGTTACATGCATTTTAAAATTGGACCTATCAGCAGGCTTAGAATCATGTTGACAGCAATGACGTATAATAGTTACTCCAAATTAATCTAGAATGCCAGGTAGTATACGTGTACAAAGTTCAGAGCTATTGGCTGGCATACTTTCAGATATATCGATATAAGGGTAACAAAAATAGAGACAGCATTTATTAACAGTTGGCAGCCCTGGTTGCTCTTAAGAACACGCATAGTCATATCTGTTATGGTATACATAACACATACGAAATTTGGTTGAAATATAAATGATAGAATAGAAGTTACATGTATTTAAAGTTGGACCTCTGAGCAGGCATAGAATCATGTTGGTAGCACTGACGTATAAATGTTACTCCAAATTAATATAGAATGCCGGGTAATATACTTGTGCATAGTTTAAAGCTGTTGGCTTGCATACTTTCTGATATATTGGTTTTTGGATAAAAGAAATTGAGAGCATTTATTAACAATTGGCAGCCCTGGTGGCTCTTAAGAATACGCTCAGTCATATCTGTTTATGTACTGCCCCCGTAATTGAATTATATAGAGACCACGGTGGCTTTATTGGAAATTATAAAGAAAGTTATGGCTGTCATAGTTATGACGTGGGTAGTCATGACGTAAGCACGGATGACGCAGACGTTATGCCAGCGGGCTACTTGAGCTGAGATTCTCAGTGACGTCAGCATTTATTCGAGAAAGTTCCGAGATGTACGACGCAGTCGCAGGAAACGTGGAATTCTGCTGAGGAAGAAATTATGCTATTGGAGGGGAGGCTTGAACCAATGAACGATAGTCTGAAGGAAGACGGAGATTGCTGAAACTATGGTATTTTTATTACTTTTGGAATGCAGAATTGTGGAAATCCATTTGCAATAGAGGCATTGTTCTGGAATTTTGGTGAAATTTATTTTCAGTTTTTGAATTTTGAAAATCCGTCATGTATTGACGAAGTTGGAACTTCTAGCGATGACGCAGTAACACGCGATGGAAGGGATAGATACGCCCCTCATGAAGTTCATAAAAGGCCTTGCGCAGAAGAGAGGAGCCTCATTCTCAATCGTCAGATCTCTAATAGTTATTTCAGTGAAACGTCGAGTGAGATTATTAGAAAGAGTCGTCTTTATAACGCGTGGTGAACCCACTGCATTAAAACGAGAGTCGAACATACAAGCAGTGCAGGTTTACTGTGAGTAAATCTAGGTGAAGTTGAAACGACCATTATAACGCGTCTACGAGATTAGCTGTGAACAGTTAGCGGTCGCCTATAAGCTAATTCTCTTGTGCATTGCTACAGTAAGGAGTGTAGAAAAGTTGAACAATTTCGAGTAATTATTTTGGAAGATATTAGCAGTTTTAGACGACTGACAAAAGTGATTTTCTCGCCGCATGAGAAGCACTTTGTATAGCCAGAATCTGCGCTACGGCTGACACGGCTAGTGAAATAGGGAGACTTCAGATTGCTTTTGTGACACAACGCTACAGTACTATGGAGCAGTTTAATATGCCAGTTTGTTCTTCTATTACCATAACCGAAGAGAAGATGGAAGGCTAAAGGACTTAATGCAATTGGGACATATTTCAACGGAGTAAGATAGCAGCATGGAACTTCGCTAATTGCTATTCCACACAAGCGAACATGTGGTGAACAAACATCTACACCCATGTTTCGTGATTAAACGCTGAATACTATCAAACAGCAATGGAAATGATTTCATACTCACTGAATATGAATATTTCTTCGGAAATTTCTACAAAATCTTCATGGCGATTTTCAACTGGAACTTCAGGGATTTTTCAAGAGAGGTCAGGGTTGTCCCGACTCACAAAGAAGATTATTGCCGGAAGGATGTCGTTCGTCTTCGTGAAGCAGTTCGATTCTCCGATGGTGCTGTTTCTGGTTTCGAGGATGGAGCTCAGCTTTAACTTGGTGAAATGGATCCATCAACAGTCTTCTTTGGGGAATTTTCCTCTGGAACGTCAATCGGCAGATAAGGTAGTCGTGAACGTTTATTGTATTTGAGTTTCTTAGCAATATTTGAGCAACCATTTTCCCATATTTTTGTCCTCATGTATTTTGCCCAATATTCTTGTTTGAGAGTCCTATTCTCAGTACACCTTGATGTGTTATGCCTTTTTCGACGATTTATTAAGACATTGTTATGTCATGGGCATAGTTAAATGATTTTGGATCAGTTGAGACTGATATTTAGATTTTTCAGTAATTTGCTTAATTTTTTTTTTTGTGGTCACGATTTGACTGTAAGTTAATGATTTTTATGGCAGATTTAAATTCAGACAGCGTGTCACTTTATTAAAGTAATTCTACCCCAGTTTAATTACTTTGACCAATTTTCTGTCATCATCAAGAAGGAAGAACATTTAAATGATTTTAGAGCGTTAAAATCCATTACGTTGTCGACGATCTTGGAAATACTAGTCGTTATTTGAATTGATTGCAACACAGACATTTATCGTCAGTTAGGAACGATCATTGCATCATAGACAATTTTGTGAAAGATGAACTTTAATTATGAATTATTGAATGCATTAAATTCGTGAACTTTTGTTAGGAGTTTTTTTCTCATTTAGAGATTTATATAACGATGTTTGCATTCCCCAGTCTAATTGGATTCTATTAGACTATTTTACAGTTTAGTCGCACTTTGTTTGATGATAGTATTTATATACTACAATTCTTTGAAGATGTTAATCTTAAATTTTGATAGACCAGACAGGCGTATATAAGCGTATTCACTATTAAATTTGTTTGTGATTGGCAAATTTTTACTTCATTACGATTCATGAATGAAATCCACGAAAGTTAAATGACAACAGTTTTGAAACAATTAATGATTATAAGAATTTTTAAGTGGAACTATGAATGTATAATCGATAGTGCAGCGGACATGTTGAAAGTCGCTGATGTATAATGCCCTTAAATAAATGAAGGAGATTCCCACAGTAATTAATGATGATAAAGATTGTGTTAGTGGAGGTTTTTGTAAATTCTGTGGAAGATTTTGAGGCCGTATATTTTAATATATGATGAATTTTGGGCCTAATTTTAATGCAGTGTGTGCATTATTTTGTAAGCGAAGTATTTTCCGCTAGAGTGTATTGTCATAGTTCGTTGAAAATTAATCAAGTGAATTTACTGTTATAATTAACAAGAGTTTTGAAAGAATTTGAGATAAGATTTTGAATGAAGATTACCGTCACAAATAATAATAATTATTACAACCTTTATTAAACCAGATTGTGACATTTACATGTATAACTAACCTTCATTGGTCGATTATATGGAAACGATTATGAAATTACCAACCGGATAAAACATGTGGTTCAATGTATTTCTTAAATTAATAATTTAAATAATTTAAATGTTAATATTGTAAATAATAAATGTATATATCTTTGACAATAATGTGGAACGAAAGTAATGTTAAAGGCGTGTTTAAAATTTTTGTAATTATCTTCGACAATATTATAAACAATTTCTAATTGTTATAAATAATTTATGTGATTTTGTTATAAACATTTAAGAGTGTGTTTTATACTCTAAACTATACTGATTAAACATTTGGATGATAACTTAACAAGTTTAGGGATTGTCAGAATAATCCAGTGGTAGGTGAGTTAAGCATTTGAAAGATTTGCGTCAAAATATATGAGTTGTCTTGTAGACATTTAAAGCTTTGAAAGGAGCTGAATTCTTACGCAGTGTGGCGTGACGAGTGAGCCCCATTTGACAGGCATGCGCCAGGTTAAAGAGTAGACCAGCCGGCCAGACATCTGGTTATCAGCGGGTGAGGTCGATACTCTGGCCTTGCGCCTATTAATACAAGTGTTATGTTTATTAAAAGAAACCAAATGCTCTATATATATGTGTCGCATCCTGACTTCCTCATCCAATCCAAATGTGTTTTGAATGTTACGTTATTTTGAGCTCATGGGAGCTGACATGTTTTATGATAACTTTGCAAGTCCTATAAGTGGACATAGTCAGATTGACATGGGCTACTGATAGCCACATTTATTTTGTTGAGTTGGTTAAAGTCATACCCTTTATTTGAAATAAAGCTTTTGTACAGTTCAAAGTTCTTGCCGTCGTTCTGGTTCATTTTTAAATGTCATAGTGAAGGTTATTGTGGGAGCATACTTTAGAGATCCTGTTGTCAACCCAATCCCCGAGATAATTTTTAAGAGGTAAGTAAAAGTAAGTATGAAACCCCGTCTATTTTGGTGTGTTCCACAAAAATTTTCTTGGTAACTTCTGTGTTCAAACCTCGGTAGTATCTGTCAGTGCCATTTTCATTGGTGCAGCTGAGCCGGTGCGATTGATTGTTGGCAATCCGATTGAGGGGGCGGATATCTGACAGCCTACTATCCGGGTAAACGGGGACAGAAGGATTGGCGACCCTAAAACGTGGGGCTGATTCAACAAAACTGGATCACCAGGTTGAACGCCAGAAGGATTGGCGCAGTCAACGTGTGGGGCATGTTCAACAACACTGGATCACCAGGTTGAACAATAGAAGGATTGGCGACCCTAGAACGCGAGGCTGAGTCAACAGTAGGATTGGCAAACCTAAAACGTGTGGATCGATTAGACTCAAATAAAGAGGTTGATTCTTTGTTAGATGTCTAGGCCAATTGTAGAATTTGAGAGTGTGATTATATAGGAATTAAATGTTGTATTGTATTAGGAAAATTACACTCAGAAAAGATCAGATCTTATACAACTTGAGAAAGGTTAAATGGGCTGGAAACTTAGAAAAATCGCCTATGATCTGGAATCTTATTTTATTTGACCGGCTTATGACATTTTAGTCATATTAAAGATAAAATTAAATTATTTGGATTGTAAATGTAAATTATTTGTGTTAGGATATTTTAAAATGAGCCAGGGAAATTTGAACATGTGCTTGAGTTTGTTTCAACATGAAGTGTCTTCGAAAGTTAATTATAAGGTAGTTATAAGTTAGATTTAAGACAGAAAATTGATCAAATTTATATATGGTGAAAAGTGTTGCTCAAATGTTGTTATTTTGCTCTATTGATGTATGTCCCTACAGCAGTCTATTTTTGAATAATATTGTAATGGCAGATGAAAGTTTGAAGATGATGTTAGCGGAGATGTCTGCTAACATGAATAGTAATATGAAGCAGATGATGGAGGAGAATGTTAATAATTTGAAAGCAAGAATGGAGGAGAATGCTAGTAATTTGAAAGCTAGCATGGGTGAAAGTTTGAAGGTTCTTCAGACTAGTGCTGCTAACTTAGAGGATAATATGTCGCGTTTACAGATTAATACCCAAGGAATTGAGAATACTGTAACTGACATGCGCACAGATGTGTCCAATGTGCATAAAAATGTTGCTGATGTTAAAATTGATGTTGCTAAGGTACAGAAAGATCTTACAATGTTGAATTTAGATGTTGCTAATGTCCGAAGTGATATTTCTTGTGCTAGGGCTGAGGTAGTTGTTGTTAAAAATGACGTTGCGACTGTCCAAGACAAGGTTGAGGAAGTCCAAAGAGGAATCCAAAATGTTAGAACTGATGTGTCCTATGTTCAGGTTGATATTAATAACATTCATTCGGATGTAAACAAGATGCAAAGTGACATAAATAAAATTCAAGTAGAGGTCAACACAGTTTTCGTAGATGTTGCTAAAGTCCAAACTGATGTAAATAAAGTCAGGGAAGAGATAGAAAATTCGAAAACCCTTTGTACACGTAATATAAGTGCATTAACGACTAGATTAGTTGATGAGTCAGTTAGAACGACAGCGTCTTTAGAAGGTTTAAAGTTTGATGTAGATGTCATGAGAACCCAAGTATTAGACCATAATAAAGTATTGAAAGAGGATATCGAAATAGACATAGCAGAAATGTTAACGGCAAATGTAGCAATATGGAAAGACGAGTGGAATAGGTCAAGTGTGGAACATGTAACCCAAATTCAGGAACGTATTGAAAGGAAACTTGCCAGTATTCAAATTGATATTAACAATGAAGTAGTACAGATTAGGAAAGATTTAAGCGTCAGGATGGATTCGCTATCCGAGAGACAAGTAGAAGATAGAACACAATTAGATCGGGATGTGCAAACATTAAAATCTGCATTAGAGGAACAGATTCATAAAGTTGTCTCTGATGTGAATGAAACGACAAGCAAACTGCAAAATTTGAAGTTAGGAGAGGCTAGTTTAATGGAGACCTACAAAGAAGAGTTAATCAAGAAAGTCTTAACGGAAATCACTGACAAGGATACAGTAGGCTTGGCTTGCGAAACCAACAGGAATTATGCCAGAAGATATAACCTAGATCCAGAAGAGAGAGACGTGACTCCTGAAGAACGTATATCCAGATTCAGGGAGGAAGATGACGAGAGGAATATGGAACCTGAGTGGAACTATCGAGATAGTGGGAAAAACTACCCGGATTCATATCCGAGGAACGTGACGGTCATCAGGAATTTTGAAGACAAACCGCAAAAATTCAGCAACACGGATAGTTTGACGCCTATCGAATATGTAAGGAACCTCAAAGATTATTTCATCGAAGCTCACATTCCCAGAGAGAGAGAGATGAAGATAGTGGAGAGATATTTGATTGGAGGACCCCTCGAATGGTTTCGCGCATTTAGATACACATTCAGTAACTTTGACGAGTTTGCAGAGGCATTAATCAAACGATTTTGGTCCATAGAAGCGCAGAATTCGTTAAGAGCGGAGGTGTATTCAAGAAAATACTCAGGTACTCTTCCAACGCGGTACGCTGATTTCTTTACGAGTCAGTTATCCCGCTTGAGATTTTTGCAACCCCCATTGTCAACGGAGCAACTTATTGATGCGATTTCTCGTATGCTACCTGTGGAGGTGAGGAGACTAATAATTTCATCAAACATCAGGGATTTAACCAGCATGGATGAATTACTGAGGAGATTAGACTACACAAGTCCAATGCCTAACGTGGTACAGAAAGGTCAAAGGCATGACTTCAAAGAAATAAATACTGTATATATGGACCAAGTCCAACAAACTGACAAGCCAGATGAGGAGAAAACTGACAATGTAGGTCCTCACAGGAATAATCAGTTTCGAAATAACAGATCGCAAGGTTACCGACCGTATCAACAGAGAAGAGGCTGGAACTATAGCCGAGGAAATTACAATGGAAGAGGCAGATATTACAACAATAATGGTTATAACAGAAATTATAATAGGAATAACCAGAGCCAAAACAGAAATCAGAATCCTTAAGGTCAGGTTATGACACCCGATCAGTATCAGGAAAGAGAGAAGGAAAGCCAGCAATACCTAAAAGAATTACGGGAAAAAGAAGCCAACAACCAAAAGAAAAGGCAGGATGTTGTAATCGATCCTGGGCCTTCTACGAGCCAGCAGAACTTCGAAAATAGAAATACTGGACAGAAGAGAAAGTAGAGAGGAAAGAAATGCATTTAACCACACACAACCCAGAGTAGAAGAGATTTATGATTAAGGAACATAGAGGAAATATCATACTAGAGTAAGCCAGTAATAATTCAATTTCGTGTTCAAGAGAGTTGAGGTACTTGTAACTCTGAGTTTAAAAACAATTTGCAACTGTTTTTAAAACGTGGTGAGAGGAGAATGCCCCCGTAATTGAATTATATAGAGACCACGGTGGCTTTATTGGAAATTATAAAGAAAGTTATGGATGTCATAGTTATGACGTGGGTAGTCATGACGTAAGCACGGATGACGCAGACGTTATGCCAGCGGGCTACTTGAGCTGAGATTCTCAGTGACGTCAGCATTTATTCGAGAAAGTTCCGAGATGTACGACGCAGTCGCAGGAAACGTGGAATTCTGCTGAGGAAGAAATTATGCTATTGGAGGGGAGGCTTGAACCAATGAACGATAGTCTGAAGGAAGACGGAGATTGCTGAAACTATTGTATTTTTATTACCTTTGGAATGCAGAATTGTGGAAATCCATTTGCAATAGAGGCATTGTTCTGGAATTTTGGTGAAATTTATTTTCAGTTTTTGAATTTTGAAAATCCGTCATGTATTGACGAAGTTGGAACTTCTAGCGATAACGCAGTAACACGCGATGGAAGGGATAGATACGCCCGTCATGAAGTTCATAAAAGGCCTTGCGCAGAAGAGAGGAGCCTCATTCTCAATCGTCAGATCTCTAATAGTTATTTCAGTGAAACGTCGAGTGAGATTATTAGAAAGAGTCGTCTTTATAACGCGTGGTGAACCCACTGCATTAAAACGAGAGTCGAACATACAAGCAGTGCAGGTTTACTGTGAGTAAATCTAGGTGAAGTTGAAACGACCATTATAACGCGTCTACGAGATTAGCTGTGAACAGTTAGCGGTCGCCTATAAGCTAATTCTCTTGTGCATTGCTACAGTAAGGAGTGTAGAAAAGTTGAACAATTTCGAGTAATTATTTTGGAAGATATTAGCAGTTTTAGACGACTGACAAAAGTGATTTTCTCGCCGCATGAGAAGCACTTTGTATAGCCAGAATCTACGCTACGGCTGACACGGCTAGTGAAATAGGGAGACTTCAGATTGCTTTTGTGACACAACGCTACAGTACTATGGAGCAGTTTAATATGCCAGTTTGTTCTTCTATTACCATAACCGAAGAGAAGATGGAAGGCTAAAGGACTTAATGCAATTGGGACATATTTCAACGGAGTAAGATAGCAGCATGGAACTTCGCTAATTGCTATTCCACACAAGCGAACATGTGGTGAACAAACATCTACACCCATGTTTCGTGATTAAACGCTGAATACTATCAAACAGCAATGGAAATGATTTCATACTCACTGAATATGAATATTTCTTCGGAAATTTCTACAAAAATCTTCATGGCGATTTTCAACTGGAACTTCAGGGATTTTTCAAGAGAGGTCAGGGTTGTCCCGACTCACAAAGAAGATTATTGCCGGAAGGATGTCGTTCGTCTTCGTGAAGCAGTTCGATTCTCCGATGGTGCTGTTTCTGGTTTCGAGGATGGAGCTCAGCTTTAACTTGGTGAAATGGATCCATCAACAGTCTTCTTTGGGGAATTTTCCTCTGGAACGTCAATCGGCAGATAAGGTAGTCGTGAACGTTTATTGTATTTGAGTTTCTTAGCAATATTTGAGCAACCATTTTCCCATATTTTTGTCCTCATGTATTTTGCCCAATATTCTTGTTTGAGAGTCCTATTCTCAGTACACCTTGATGTGTTATGCCTTTTTCGACGATTTATTAAGACATTGTTATGTCATGGGCATAGTTAAATGATTTTGGATCAGTTGAGACTGATATTTAGATTTTTCAGTAATTTGCTTTTTTTTTTTTTTTGTGGTCACGATTTGACTGTAAGTTAATGATTTTTATGGCAGATTTAAATTCAGACAGCGTGTCACTTTATTAAAGTAATTCTACCCCAGTTTAATTACTTTGACCAATTTTCTGTCATCATCAAGAAGGAAGAACATTTAAATGATTTTAGAGCGTTAAAATCCATTACGTTGTCGACGATCTTGGAAATACTAGTCGTTATTTGAATTGATTGCAACACAGACATTTATCGTCAGTTAGGAACGATCATTGCATCATAGACAATTTTGTGAAAGATGAACTTTAATTATGAATTATTGAATGCATTAAATTCGTGAACTTTTGTTAGGAGTTTTTTTTCTCATTTAGAGATTTATATAACGATGTTTGCATTCCCCAGTCTAATTGGATTCTATTAGACTATTTTACAGTTTAGTCGCACTTTGTTTGATGATAGTATTTATATACTACAATTCTTTGAAGATGTTAATCTTAAATTTTGATAGACCAGACAGGCGTATATAAGCGTATTCACTATTAAATTTGTTTGTGATTGGCAAATTTTTACTTCATTACGATTCATGAATGAAATCCACGAAAGTTAAATGACAACAGTTTTGAAACAATTAATGATTATAAGAATTTTTAAGTGGAACTATGAATGTATAATCGATAGTGCAGCGGACATGTTGAAAGTCGCTGATGTATAATGCCCTTAAATAAATGAAGGAGATTCCCACAGTAATTAATGATGATAAAGATTGTGTTAGTGGAGGTTTTTGTAAATTCTGTGGAAGATTTTGAGGCCGTATATTTTAATATATGATGAATTTTGGGCCTAATTTTAATGCAGTGTGTGCATTATTTTGTAAGCGAAGTATTTTCCGCTAGAGTGTATTGTCATAGTTCGTTGAAAATTAATCAAGTGAATTTACTGTTATAATTAACAAGAGTTTTGAAAGAATTTGTGATAAGATTTTGAATGAAGATTACCGTCACAAATAATAATAATTATTACAACCTTTATTAAACCAGATTGTGACATTTACATGTATAACTAACCCTCATTGGTCGATTATATGGAAACGATTATGAAATTACCAACCGGATAAAACATGTGGTTCAATGTATTTCTTAAATTAATAATTTAAATAATTTAAATGTTAATATTGTAAATAATAAATGTATATATCTTTGACAATAATGTGGAACGAAAGTAATGTTAAAGGCGTGTTTAAAATTTTTGTAATTATCTTCGACAATATTATAAACAATTTCTAATTGTTATAAATAATTTATGTGATTTTGTTATAAACATTTAAGAGTGTGTTTTATACTCTAAACTATACTGATTAAACATTTGGATGATAACTTAACAAGTTTAGGGATTGTCAGAATAATCCAGTGGTAGGTGAGTTAAGCATTTGAAAGATTTGCGTCAAAATATATGAGTTGTCTTGTAGACATTTAAAGCTTTGAAAGGAGCTGAATTCTTACGCAGTGTGGCGTGACGAGTGAGCCCCATTTGACAGGCATGCGCCAGGTTAAAGAGTAGACCAGCCGGCCAGACATCTGGTTATCAGCGGGTGAGGTCGATACTCTGGCCTTGCGCCTATTAATACAAGTGTTATGTTTATTAAAAGAAACCAAATGCTCTATATATATGTGTCGCATCCTGACTTCCTCATCCAATCCAAATGTGTTTTGAATGTTACGTTATTTTGAGCTCATGGGAGCTGACATGTTTTATGATAACTTTGCAAGTCCTATAAGTGGACATAGTCAGATTGACATGGGCTACTGATAGCCACATTTATTTTGTTGAGTTGGTTAAAGTCATACCCTTTATTTGAAATAAAGCTTTTGTACAGTTCAAAGTTCTTGCCGTCGTTCTGGTTCATTTTTAAATGTCATAGTGAAGGTTATTGTGGGAGCATACTTTAGAGATCCTGTTGTCAACCCAATCCCCGAGATAATTTTTAAGAGGTAAGTAAAAGTAAGTATGAAACCCCGTCTATTTTGGTGTGTTCCACAATAATTTTCTTGGTAACTTCTGTGTTCAAACCTCGGTAGTATCTGTCAGTGCCATTTTCATTGGTGCAGCTGAGCCGGTGCGATTGATTGTTGGCAATCCGATTGAGGGGGCGGATATCTGACAGCATACTATCCGGGTAAACGGGGACAGTACACATAGCACATACGAAATTTGGTTGAATTCCAATAGATAGCGTAGAAGTTTTATGCATTTAATAATTGAACCTATCAGCAGGCATAGAATCATTTTGGCAACACTGCCATGTATGTCCTCCTGGAAAATAAACTGAAATATTATTATCTATACGTGTGCCAATTTTGAAATAGCTCCCATTCATACCTTCCAAGATATCCAACATGGAGCTCAAAATTCAATTTCGATTTTTCAGCAGTTGGTAGCACTGACATAATTTTCAAATACGGCATTGAGATATTCAGGTATATATCTTTACTCCTACCAAATTTTGTTTCGATTGATTCAGCCGTTTAGGAGTTGATAGGGGGGGGGACACACACACACACACAGCCAGACAGACAGAAGGACAGACAGACAAACACACATTTGCCCGGTTCGATATCATAAGTCTACTTTTCCCCCCAATTTTGCAAAATGTGAAAAGTAGGCTAAAAATGGTATTAATACTCAAGGATAAATAAATATAGAAAACAAAAGAAAAAGAAAATAATGAACCGACTGTACAAAATAATAAAGTTTAACTAATAAATTTAAATTAAACGCTAAAAATTAGTTTAATGTTACTAAATTTACAACACAAAATAATAAAAAATATTATGTGTAAATATGATAAATGTATTTAAATCAATAAAAAAATATTGTATAAGTACCGCTTGTGATTCTTAATTACTACCCACCTCCCACTCCTAATCCAGCTGTTAGACCCAATTGTCCTTAGTTAGACAAAACTAGGTAGCAGAAAGTATATTATACCCCTTTGTTTTTATCTATATGCTTTGGGATAAGGTATCCAGCCTTGTTAAATTTAATAGAAACCTGCGGGATGCTGTGGTAGGATAAACAGCGTAAGGAGGTTGCCACCCTACCGCATGTAAACTCTTGTCTTTTACTTATAGTTGAGAAACCTTTGGCGTGAGAATAATTTATCTGTAAGTGTTTGTGTGTGTGTTAACTCTGCCTATAGAGCTATGCCCTAGTGCCGGAGTTAAGCCTGAAAAAAAAAGGTACACAGCTTTTAAGTTTTAAAACTTACCTGACTTTGTAATCCTGAGCTCGTTGTGAGTAGTGGTTATGTTGTACAGTAGCCACGGTGGTAGCTTTGCCTTACTCACTATAAGACTAGCACAGGGATAGTTGCATATGCACCCAAGTCCTTTGGGTGTGTGCATTAGCCTCTGGCTCAGCTTTACAGGTTAGGTTAGGTTGGGTTAGGTTAGGTTAGGTCAGGTTAGCTATAGTAAGGTTAGGTTAGGTTATGTTAGGACACGATTGGCTAGGTGAACTGTGGTAAGGTTAGATTAGGTTAGGTGAGGTTATGTCAGGGCACGTTACGTTAGATGAACTGAGGTTAGGTAATGTTCGGCTGGGTTAAGTGAGGTTATGTCAGGGCACGTTACGTTAGGTGAACTGAGGTTACGTTAGGTTAGGTTAGCATGCCATATGTGTAATTGGATGCGTGCAGTGACCATCTTGCGCATTAGCCCTGAGCAAAAAATATTAAATTAAATATTAAATAAATAAAAATGTATAAATTAAAAAAACAAAATTTTAAAATAAAATCTTAGGTCTGTGACCTTGTGGTTTGGTCTTTTTCACAAACATTCAAATGTAAAATCTAAAATTAAAAAAGTGAAATATAAAAAATCTAAAAATTAAAAAATATTTTAGCTCAATGTGAAATCTTAAATGTAAAATCTAAAATGTAAAAATAATTATACATGCATTAAATTAAATCTTAAATCGGGTTAATGACTTTGCAGTTTAGTGCTTTGGAACAATAAATAAAAACAAAAATAGTAACAATTATAGTACATTATGCAACGAGCCTATAATGGCAATAATTTAGACACGAGTATGTTTATTAAACGAGCGAAGCTCGTATTATAATTCCCAATGGTAAATACGACACTCGTATGGGAGAAACTGCATCATAATGAAAACTTGTCCTATAATGAGCCTCATCAGAGTGTCAATAGTACATTATGCAACGAGCCTATAATGGCTATAATTTAGACACGAGTATGTTTATTAAACGAGCGAAGCTCGTATTATAATTCCCAATGGTAAATACGACACTCGTATGGGAGAAACTGCATCATAATGAAAACTTGTCCTATAATGAGCCTCATCATAGTGACAATAGTACATTATGCAACGAGCCTATAATGGCTATAATTAAGACACGAGTATTTTTTATAAAACGAGCGTATGCGAGTTTTATAATTTCCATACGAGTGTCTTAATTACCATTATAGGCGAGTTGCATACGACTGTTTATGTTCGACTATAATTATTATAACTATTTTATGTTCGAAGATAAATATTCATAAATATCTGTCGAGGTTTCGCCAGTTTTATGTACTAAACAGAGCGCATGAGACGCAGGGAATGCCCTGTATTTGACCATGGCCACCTCGATTACTCTACTATTACACTAGGCAAGGCAGTGTGATTTACATTAGAAGGCCGTGGTACTCAGCGCATCTAATTATCTAATTGGTCAAACGACTGTTTCTTGAGCTCTGATTGGTGGGAGAAACTGTATCATAATGAAAAATAATGTTATAATGAGTCTCATTATGATACAGTTTTCAGATACATAATAGTCAGGGTCGAACATAAATAATATTTACATATCGCCATAGTCGAACATGAAATAAATTAAATAAATATATAAATAAAAATAATAATAAAACATATATCAAACATAAATAATAAATAATTCATAGTTAATACAAGAGTTCGGTTGCGCACGGCGGCCATCTTGCGCATTAGCCCCAGCGCTAGCTATGACTCTCTCCCTACACAAGCATGGGGTCGGTTGCGCGCGGTGGCCATCTTACGCATTAGCCCCTGCGCTAGCTATGACTCTCTCTCTACACCACAAGCATGGGGTCGGTTCCGCGCGGCGGCCATCTTGCGCATTAGCCCCTGCGCTAGCTATGACTCTCTCTCTCTACACCACAAGCAAGGGGTCGGCTGTGCGCGGCGGCCATCTTGCGCATTAGCCCTGCGCTAGCTATGACTTTCTACAACACAAGCATGAGGTCGGTTGCGCGCGGCGGCCATCTTGCGCATTAGCCCCTGCGCTAGCTATGACTCTCAATTTACACCACAAGCATGGGGTTGGCTGTGCGCGGCGGCCATCTTGCGCATTAGCCCCTGCGCTAGCTATGACTCTCTCTCTACACCACAAGCATGGGGTCGGCTGTGCGCGGCGGCCATCTTGCGCAATAGCCCCTGCGATAGCTATGACTCTCTACAACACAAGCATGGGGTCGGTTGCGCGCGGCGGCCATCTTGCGCATTAGCTCCTGCGCTAGCTATGACTCTCTCACTACACCACAAGCATGGGGTCAGTTGTGCGCGGCGGCCATCTTGCGCATTAGCCCCTGCGCTAGCTATGACTCTCTCTCGACACCACAAGCATGGGGTCGGCTGTGCGTGGCGGCCATCTTACGCATTAGCCCCTGCGCTAGCTATGACTCTCTCTCTACACCACAAGCATGGGGTCGGTTCCGCGCGGCAGCCATCTTGCGCATTAGCCCCTGCGCTAGCTATGACTCTCTCTCTCTACACCACAAGCAAGGGGTCGGCTGTGCGCGGCGGCCATCTTGCGCATTAGCCCTGCGCTAGCTATGACTTTCTACAACACAAGCATGAGGTCGGTTGCGCGCGGTGGCCATCTTGCGCATTAGCCCCTGCGCTAGCTATGACTCTCAATTTACACCACAAGCATGGGGTTGGCTGTGCGCGGCGGCCATCTTGCGCATTAGCCCCTGCGCTAGCTATGACTCTCTCTCTACACCACAAGCATGGGGTCGGCTGTGCGCGGCGGCCATCTTGCGCAATAGCCCCTGCGATAGCTATGACTCTCTACAACACAAGCATGGGGTCGGTTGCGCGCGGCGGCCATCTTGCGCATTAGCTCCTGCGCTAGCTATGACTCTCTCACTACACCACAAGCATGGGGTCAGTTGTGCGCGGCGGCCATCTTGCGCATTAGCCCCTGCGCTAGCTATGACTCTCTCTCGACACCACAAGCATGGGGTCGGCTGTGCGTGGCGGCCATCTTGCGCATTAGCCCCTGCGCTAGCTATGACTCTCTCTCTACATCACAAGCATGGGGTCGGTTGCGCGCGGTGGCCATCTTGCGCATTAGCCCCCGCGCAAGCTATGACTCTCTCTCTACACCACAAGCATGGGGTCGGCTGTGCGTGGCGGCCATCTTGCACATTAGCCCCTGCGCTAGCTATGAATCTCTCTCTACACCACAAGCATGGGGTCGGTTGCGCGCGGCGGCCATCTTGCGCATTAGCCCCTGCGCTAGCTATGATTCTCTCCCTGCACCATAAGCATGGGGTCGGTTGCGCGCGGCGGCCATCTTGCGCATTAGCCCCTGCGCTAGCTATGACTCTCTCTCTCTCTACACCACAAGCATGGGGTCGGTTGCGCCCGGCGGCCATCTTGCGCATTAGCCCCTGCGCTAGCTATGACTCTCTCTCTTCACCACAAGCATGGGGTCGGTTGCGCGCGGTGGCCATCTTGCGCATTAGCCCCTGCGATAGCTATGACTCTCTCTCTACAACACAGGCATGGGGTCGGTTGCGCGCGGTGGCCATCCTGCGCATTAGCCCCTGCGCTAGCTATGACTCTCTACAACACAAGCATGGGGTCGGTTGCGCGCGGTGGCCATCTTGCGCATTAGCCACTGCGCTAGCTATGACTCTCTCTCTCTACACCACAAGCATGGGTCGGTTGCGCGCGGCGGCCATCTTGCGCATTAGCCCCTGCGCTAGCTATGACTCTCTCTCTACACAAGCATGGGGTCGGTTGCGCGCGGCGGCCATCTTGCGCATTAGCCCCAGCGCTAGCTATGTCTCTCTCTCTACACCACAAGCATGGGGTCGGTTGCGAGCGGCGGCCATCTTGCGCATTAGCCCCTGTGCAAGCTATGACTCTCTCTCTGCACAAGCAAGGGGTCGGTTGCGCGCGGCGGCCATCTTGCGCATTAGCCCCTGCGCTAGCTATGACTCTCTCTCTCTACACCACAAGAATGGGGTCGGTTGTGCGCGGTGGCCATCTTAAGCATTAGCCCCTGCGCTAGCTATGACTCTCTACACCACAAGCATGGTGTCGGTTGCGCGCGGCGGCCATCTTGCGCATTAGCCCCTGCGCTAGCTATGACTCTCTACAACACAAGCATGGGATCAGTTGCGCGCGGCGGCCATCTTGCGCATTAGCCCCTACGCTAGCTATGACTCTCTCTCTACACCACAAGCATGGGGTCGGCTGTGCGCGGTGGCCATCTTGCGCATTAGCCCCTGCGATAGCTATGACTCTCTAGAACACAAGCATGGGGTCAGTTGCGCACGGTGGCCATCTTGCGCATTAGCCCCTGCGCTAGCTATGACTCTCTCTCTACATCACAAGCATGGGGTCGGCTGTGCTCGGCGGCCATCTTGCGCATTACCCCCGGCGCTAGCTATGACTCTCTACAACACAAGCATGGGGTTGGTTGCGCGCGGCGGCCATCTTGCGCATTAGCCCCTGCGCTAGCTATGACTCTCTTTCTACACCACAAGCATGGGGTAGGTTGCGCGCGCGGTGGCCATCTTGCGCATTGGCCCTTGCGTTATCTATGATTCTCTCTCTACACCACAAGCATGGGGTCGGCTGCGCGCGGCGGCCATCTTGCGCATTAACCTCTGCGCTAGCTATGACTCTCTCTCTACACTACAAACATGGGTCGGTTGCGCGCGGCGGCCATCTTGCGCATTAGCCCCTGCGCTAGCTATTACTCTCTTTCTACACCACAAGCATGGGGTCGGTTGCGCGCGGCGGCCATCTTGCGCATTAGCCCGTGCGCTAGCTATGACTCTCTCTCTACACTACAAACATGGGTCGGTTGCGCGCGGCGGCCATCTTGCGCATTAGCCCCTGCGCTAGCTATTACTCTCTTTCTACACCACAAGCATGGGGTCGGTTGCGCGCGGCGGCCATCTTGCGCATTAGCCCGTGCGCTAGCTATGACTCTCTCTCTCTACACCACAAGCATGGGTCGATTGCGCGTGGCAGCCATCTTGCGCATTAGCCCCTGCGCTAGCTATTACTCTCTTTCTACACCACAAGCATGGGGTCGGTTGCGCGCGGCAGCCATCTTGCGCATTAGCCCCTACGCTTGCTATGACTCTCTCTCTACACCACAAGCATGGGGTCAGTTGTGCGCGGCGACCATCTTGCGCATTAGCCCCGGCGCTAGCTAAGACTCTCTCTCTACACCACAAGCATGGTGTCGGCTGTGCGTGGCGGCCATCTTGCGCATTAGCCCCTGCGCTAGCTATGACTCTCTCTCTACATCACAAGCATGGGGTCGGTTGCGCGGGGTGGCCATCTTGCGCATTAGCCCCCGCGCTAGCTATGACTCTCTCTCTACACCACAAGCATGGGGTCGGTTGCGCGCGGTGGCCATCTTGCGCATTAGCCCCTGCGATAGCTATGACTCTCTCTCTACAACACAGGCATGGGGTCGGTTGCGCGCGGTGGCCATCTTGCGCATTAGCCCCTGCGCTAGCTATGACTCTCTACAACACAAGCATGGGGTCGGTTGCGCGCGGCGGCCATCTTGCGCATTAGCCCCTGCGCTAGCTATGACTCTCTCTCTACATCACAAGCATGGGTCGGCTGTGCGCGGCGGCCATCTTGCGCATTAGCCCTGCGCTAGCTATGACTCTCACTCTCTACACCACAAGCATGGGTCGGCTGCGCGCGGTGGTCATCGTGCGCATTAGCCCCTGCGCTAGCTATGACTCTCACTCTCTACACCACAAGCATGGGGTCGGTTGCGCGCGGCGGCCATCTTGCGCATTAGCCCCTGCGCTAGCTATGACTCTCTCTCTCTACACCACAAGCATGGGTCGGCTGCGCGCGGTGGTCATCGTGCGCATTAGCCCCTGCGCTAGCTATGACTCTCTCTACACCACAAGCATGGGTCGGCTGCGCGCGGCGGCCATCTTGCGCATTAGCCCCTGCGCTAGCTATGACTCTCACTCTACACAAGCATGGGGTCGGTTGCGCGCGGCGGCCATCTTGCGCATTAGCCCCTGCGCTAGCTATGACTCTCTCTCTACATCACAAGCATGGGGTCGGTTGCGCGCATTGGCCATCTTGCGCATTAGCCCCTGCGCTAGCTATGACTCTCTACACCACAAGCATGGGGTCGGTTGCGCGCGGCAGCCATCTTGCACATTAGCCCCTGCGCTAGCTATGACTCTCTCTCTACACAAGCATGGGGTCGGTTGCGCGCGGCGGCCATCTTGCGCATTAGCCCCTGCGCTAGCTATGACTCTCTCTCAACATCACAAGCATGGGGTCGGTTGCGCGCGGTGGCCATCTTGCGCATTAGCCCCTGCGCTAGCTATGACTCTCTCTCTACACCACAAGCATGGGGTCGGTTGCGCGCGGTTGCCATCTTGCGCATTAGCCCCTGCGATAGCTATGACTCTCTCTCTACAACACAGGCATGGGGTCGGTTGCGCGCTGTGGCCATCTTGCGCATTAGCCCCTGCGCTAGCTATGACTCTCTACAACACAAGCATGGGGTCGGTTGCGAGCGGTGGCCATCTTGCGCATTAGCCCCTGCGCTAGCTATGACTCTCTCTCTACACCACAAGCATGGGTCGGTTTCGCGCGGCGGCCATCTTGCGCATTAGCCCCTGCGCTAGCTATGACTCTCTCTCTACACAAGTATGGGGTCGGTTGCGCGCGGCGGCCATCTTGCGCATTAGCCCCTGCGCTAGCTATGACTCTCTCTCTACACCACAAGCATGGGGTCGGTTGCGCGCGGCGGCCATCTTGCGCATTAGCCCCTGCGCAAGCTATGACTCTCTCTCAACACAAGCATGGGGTCGGTTGCGCGCGGCGGCCATCTTGCGCATTAGCCCCTGCGCTAGCTATGACTCTCTACACCACAAGCACGGGGTCGGTTGCGCGCGGCGGCCATCTTGCGCATTAGCCCCTGCGTTAGCTATGTTTCTCTACAACACAAGCATGGGATCAGTTGTGCGCGGCGGCCATCTTGCGCATTAGCCCCTGCGCTAGCAATGACTCTCTCTCTACACCACAAGCATGGGTCGGCTGTGCGCGGTGGCCATCTTGCGCATTTGCCCCTGCGATAGCTATGACTCTCTAAAACACAAGCATGGGGTCGGCTGTGCGCGGCGGCCATCTTGCGCATTAGCACCTGCGCTAGCTATGACTCTCTCTCTACATCACAAGCATGGGGTCGGCTGTGCGCGGTGGCCATCTTGCGCATTTGCCCCTGCGATAGCTATGACTCTCTAAAACACAAGCATGGGGTCAGTTGCGCACGGTGGCCATCTTGCGCATTAGCCCCTGCGCTAGCTATGACTCTCTCTCTACAACACAAGCATGGGGTCGGTTGCGCGCGGCGGCCATCTTGCGCAATAACCCCTGCGCTAGCTATGACTCTCTTTCTACACCACAAGCATGGGGTAGGTTGCGCGCGGTGGCCATCTTGCGCATTGGCCCCTGCGATATCTATGATTCTCTCTCTACACCACAAGCATGGGGTCGGCTGCGCGCGGCGGCCATCTTGCGCATTAGCCTCTGCGCTAGCTATGACTCTCTCTCTACACCACATGCATGGGTTCAGTTGCGCGCGGTGGCCATCTTGCACATTAGCCGCTGCGCTAGCTATGACTCTCTCTCTACACTACAAGCATGGGTCAGTTGTGCGCGGCGGCCATCTTGCGCATTAGCCCCTGCGCTAGCTATTACTCTCTTTCTACACCACAAGCATGGGGTCGGTTGCGCGCAGCGGCCATCTTGCGCATTTGCCCCTGCGCTAGCTATGACTCTCTCTCTACACCACAAGCATGGGTCGATTGCGCGCGGCGGCCATCTTGCGCATTAGCCCCTGCGCTATCTATGATTCTCTCTCTACACCACAAGCATGGGGTCGGCTGCGCGCGGCAGCCATCTTGCGCATTAGTCTCTGCGCTAGCTATGACTCTCTCTCTACACCACAAGCATGGGTTCAGTTGCGCGCGGTGGCCATCTTGCACATTAGCCGCTGCGCTAGCTATGACTCTCTCTCTACACTACAAGCATGGGTCAGTTGTGCGCGGCGGCCATCTTGCGCATTAGCCCCTGCGCTAGCTATTACTCTCTTTCTACACCACAAGCATGGGGTAGGTTGCGCGCGGCGGCCATCTTGCGCATTAGCCCCTGCGCTAGCTATGACTCTCTCTCTCTACACCACAAGCATGGGTCGATTGCGCGCGGCGGCCATCTTGCGCATTAGCCCCTGTGCTAGCTATGACTCTCACTGTACACCACAAGCATGGGGTCGGTTGCACGTTGCAGCCATCTTGCGAATTAGCCCCTGCACCAGAATTGGCTTATAACCCCTACTAACAGCCGAAATTTCCAGATTTCGATATGTCTGGTGGCTTTTTCTCAGTCCTCATCGGAGGAGATTTGCATGCTATCTGTAGCGTGGTGAAATATCTCGCCAAGTTTGGAAAAATGTGCCGGACTGTACCTGGCTTGAAACTCCATCCTAATTTCGCCGTTTCGACTGCTTTTCATCTATAATGAAAGAGTCCGTTTTGAGAGAGAAATCATCGGAGAAGTGTTTGTCACACACATCAGACTTATTTGATAATTTCATGACTTTCCTCCGAATGGCCTCAGCCGATTTAAATAGATCATCTTCGGCTTTCGGAGGTCTAAAAATGTGCCTTACAGTTGTAGGTGATTTGTCGTAACCAGATCGGCCCCCGGCAACAAAAAACACGGCATATTCACTTACAGCGTCTTGATTGACGAAAGTAGCAAGGTTATAATTCACTCCACACTACAAATGTAAAGAAGTAAGTGTAAAGGTTTATAAATGCTAAACACACCAGTGTCACCACGGATTATCATAACATATAAATGAATGTATTATACTGCCGAAAAAATAATAATTAGGTCAACCTTTCATAGGTAACCAATTCACACAAGATATATTGTGGCAACAGTGCTTATGGAGTACATGACATGATTAAATATATAATTCAATATCTCATGCGGTTCAGAGATACCAGGTATCGATCCATGCTGAATCACTCATATTAGTACGAGGTGTAGCCTCCACGGGCGGCAATGCAGTCACTAACACCTGCATCCAGTTGATCATATAGATAACGAATACTGTCTTGTGATACGTTATTCCACAATTCTGTAAGAGCCGCACGAGTCACTTGTCGGCCCATAATGTCCCACACGTGTTCGATTGGCGACAAGTTCGGCGATCATGCTGGTGAGAGAAGTTGCTGCACGTCTGTCAGTGCACGTTGAAATGCACGGGCAGTGTTTGGGCGAGCATTATCCTGTTGGAACAATAAATCCCCTCCCTGTTGCAAGAACTTCACAAACCTTGAAGCCTTATCTTTCTTTCGGCCGTTCTTTAGGATCACAATTTTAGAAAAATTCGAAGACTAAATTTAATATTTTGCCTTTGTAATAGAGCATTGCCATATAACAGAGCGGTAAAATATTGCAGGCCGAAATTTTGACCAAGATTTGTTATCTCCTTTGTTGTCCATGTTTCGCATGAAGTATTGCGCAGGCGCAAATGTGCGTGGCGTTGGTCACACCCAGGTGAGTATATACAGTGCATTCTTGTTGTTTAATGTGCATTCTTGTTGTTTAATGATGATTCATTTAAGTGCTTTACGATATCATGGTCATCGAGCCCCTTGTACATATCCCATAACCTGTGTCATTGTGATGGCTAAACTAGTGTATTTGTAATTGGTGCAAAGGTTTGGGTAGGAGGCGGCCGTGACCTGAATTTAGGTACCATCCCAGCAATTGCTTAGAGTAGAAGTGGGGAAACAATTAAAAGCCAATTTTGGAATGGCTGGGGTTCTGCCACACAAGGTTCAGTATATTGTACTACAACAGTGATTCTGTACAGTACTGAGTAATGGTTTTATTGTCATGAGTGCTTTTGTATTGTACCAACCGTATTTCAATTCATTGTCTGTATATACTTGATTATATTCTTGTGTATAACGTATTATTTTATTTTGTGGATTAGATTACTTGTGATTGTCCTTGGATGAGGATGCGACATGTAGAACCATCGGGTGAGAAGGAATCTGTTTACATTGACAGATTAGGGTTAATCAGCAACAGAAGACAGCTATGGGATTGAATACAAATCCCCTGGATACAGGAACACAATGGGGAAAGTTCAAAGTAGTGGTTTTCCCTTTACAAATTCACATCACACATATTTTCTGGTCATTGCAAAAAGAGTAGGAATAAAAGGGCGATTCTGGCGCAGGGGCTAATGGGCAAGATGGCCGCCGCGCGCAACCAGCCCTATGTTATTCTTATGGAGGGGTCAGTCAGAGCTGGCGCAGTGTCTAATGGGCAAGATGGCCGCCACGCTGTCACAGGGGGAGGTCGGCCGTTTAGTTGCTAAATGGAATATTTATTATTATTATTAGGTAATTATTGATTGATAGCTTGCCACGGTGGGTGAGTGGTTATCGTGTCGGACTACCAACCCCAAGCTTGCAGGTTCGCTCTTGGCCGTGCTAAGTGATTTTTGAAAGGCGGAAAAAAATTACGACACGCATGTCATACGATGTTGGCATGTCAAAGAACCCAGGGGGAGTTCGGCCGTGTAGTTGCTAAATGGAATATTTATTATTAATATTATTATTATTATTTTTAAATTAATTTATTAATTATATAATTTATATATTATATACAATACATATATATATAATATAATATAGAATATACATTTATATAATTTAAATTATTTTAAAAAGAAATTAATTAGATTTTAGATATTGTGAAAAAGACCAACCTATAACGTCGCTGACCTAAGATTTTATCTTTATTTTTTAAACAATATTGGGAAATCAGGCTATATGTTTAAACTAAAAAGAATCCCAAAATGTCATATCTTAACTCATACACCTACCTCTACACCATTTTCAGTCCAAAAACAGTGTATTTTTCACATTTTTCCAAAAAATATTGGGAAAGTAGGCTATATGTTTAAACTAAAAATCCTATAAAGTCATATGTTAACTCATACACCTACCTCTATACCACTCTCAGTCAAAAAACCGTGTATTTTTCAAATTTTTCCAAAAAATATTGGGAAAGTAGGCTATATGTTTAAACTAAAAATCTTAAAAGTCATATATTAACTCATACACCTACCTCTATACCACTCTCTTTCGAAAAATAGTGTATTTTTTCAAATTTTCTAAAAAGTATTTTCAAAATGGGTTATATTTTGAAAACTAACAATTTTACAAAAATGTTTGTTTGACATAAATCAATGGTCCATATCCCCTCCTCTCTACCTGTAAACCAAGTCCCAGGACTGAAGGACAAAAACCAAAACAGTTCAATTTTGAAAGTAGGCGATAGTTCCTAAATTAGGAATTTTAGAAAATTATTTGTTTGACATAAATTAATGGTCTTTACCCCCTCTACCCCATGCTAAAGATGGTCGCCACATTCTGAGACTGTGGATGACGTCACAGGGAGAGTTTGGTCGCGTAGTTACTAAATGGAATATTTATTATCATTATTAGGTAATTATGGATTGATCATGTACAATCAAGACCAGCCTTATATTGTCCACTTTTTGGTGTAGTGGCTAGCATTCTTGGCTGTTTCTGCAAGGTCTGGGTTCGATGCCTGGCTCTGTCAAGAAATTTAATTCTGGTCTCAGGACTGGGACGGGGGTACACTCAGCCTTGTGAGACAAAACTGAGAAGAGACGGGTTTAATTCCTTCCTCACCCATTCTGGAAGTATTTTCTGTGGTTTACCACTACTACTCCAGGCAAATGCTGTGATAAATCTTATCTGACCTTAAACGCCTCTTTTCTAATCCTCATTTGAATTACAAGTACACACACACTAATACAGCCATTACAATAACACATGTCATTAGACAGCTTTTACATACACCCAAGTACACGGGGCTGAATGATCACGATGTCAAAGCCCCCCCTCAAATGAAAACAAAAACTACACGTCAACCTTGTGGTGTAGTGGCTAGCAATCTTGGCTGTTAGTGTGGAAGCCCGGGTTCGAGTCCTGGCTCTGTCAAGAAATTTAATTCTGGGCTGAAGGTTGGAACGGGGTACACTCAGCCTTGTGAGGGAAAAACTGAGAGGGCCGCCGTGGATGGTGGTTAGAGACGGTGCAGAGCAGTTAAGATAGCGAGAGAGTACCTGAGTGCAAAGCTCAAATCATCCTTGTGCAGTCTAGGCCCAAGCTCATATCATCCTTGCACCGTCTAGGCCCAAGCTCATATCATCCTTGCACCGTCTAGGCCCAAGCTCATATCATCCTTGCACCGTCTAGGCCCAAGCTCATATCATCCTTGTGGAGTCTAGGTCCAAGCTGTTATCATCCTTGCACCGTCTAGGCCCAAGCTCATATCATCTCTGTGCAGTCTAGGCCCAAGCTCATATCATCCTTGCACCATCTAGGTCCAAGCTCATATCATCCTTGTGCAGTCTAGGCCTTGTTGCAAGCCCTCTATTCCCATTTATAAATGATATTTCATGTTATCACGGCGACTCCTGCTGTCTCCCAGTTGTTAGGATTAGCAAATTTTCAACTATTTTAGCTCTCGTAAATCTTCATTGTGTCTAATGGGGAACATTTACTTGTCATACTCTCACTTATAAAATCAAATCTATTGAATAATTGCAACTTTTCATTATTTGTCTTTAAGTCCAATTTTGTTCTGGGACCAACTAGTTGCTAGCAACTGCTACATTTTGAATTGTGGCAAAATCAGCAATCAAATTGCTTTAAAATTATATCAGTTGCATAGCTCCATATGTTAAGCCCCCTGCTCCGTATTGTATATCGTCTCTAGTCATTTAGAGTTTGAGCGTTTATTCTCAATATTTACCCCCACTAATTACTATTGTAGATATTCTAGTACTTGATCTTCACTTAAGGCAGCAACTTGAGATGCGCCTCGTGAACTTTGGCAATTATTTATTTCGTTTGTTGAGCTCTTACCAAAACTTTCTAAGCTCCTTTTTGTCAGGTTTATGATATTTTACAGATCTCTTTTGATGAGGGTCGATGATAAAGGTCACTCATCTAGCTTCCTACCTAGGGCCGTTATCAAACTACATGCATCGTGATTACTGTGTTGTATTATTTCTTAAAGTTCACATTGTAGTTCCTCCTTGTAGCATATAAATTATAACAACCGGATTGTCGTCAGAGTTAATTTTGGCCCCAAAGCCTTTTTTTGGCAATCAAATGCCAGGTTTTGGAAAATCAGCTTGATCATAACGAAGTCAATTTAAGAGCTTCATATTCCTTTTGGTCTCGTCGGCAAGAACGTTACGTTTATAGTTTCCCGTTGCTTGCAGCAGAGCATAGATTAAATATTATATGACTATTGTTAATAATGTCAGCACCATCTGAGGGACAAGAAAAGCAAGGCTAAATCTGTATTTTTGCTCCCCTTCAGAATAAAGTATTAAAAACAAACCAATGTATCACGTCAGTTCTACTTTAGCACATACACTTCACCTCCAACGGTAGCTAAACCATATCGTACAGAAGAGAACGTGACGTGACTTGTGGAGTGTGTATGTTCCAGCCGCTAAAAGGCTCCAGCGTCAGCTGGCGCTGAGTGCGGACGGTATCAATTCCAGCAGTTGTCTGCTTCCTCTACGTAGTATTAGACAATATGACCCAAATATAAATTTATCCATACTGAGTATATAAAACGATGACGTCTGTTGAGTAACATTAGGTTTTGATTTGAAGATGAGTATATACAATACATTCTGGTTGTTTAATGATGATTCATTTAAGTGCTTTACGATATCATGGTCAACGAGCCTCTTGTACTTATCCCATAGCCAGTGTCATTGTGATGGCTAAACTAGTTCATTTGTAATTGGGGCAAAGGTTAGGGTAGGAGGCGGCCATGATCTGAATTTAGGTACCGTCCCAGCAATTGCTTAGAGTAGAAGAGGGGAAACCCACTTTTAGAATGGCGGGGGTTCTGCCACTCAAGGTTCAGTATATTGTATTACAACAGTGATTCTGTACCGGACTGAGAAAGAGAGTAATGGTTTTATTGTCATGAGTTCCTTTGTATTGTAGGCTACCAACCGTATTTCAATTCATTGTCTGTATATACTTGATTATATCTTATTGTATAATGCATTAATTTATTTTGTGGCTTAGATTACTTGTGATTGACCTTTGATGTGGGTGAGAAGAAATCTGTTTACATTCACAGATTTATGTGAATCAGCAACAAAAGACAGATATGGGATTGAAAACTAATTCCCTGGATATAGGAACACAATAGGGAAAGTTCGATATAGCGGGTTTTCCTTTACAAATTCACATCACAGAACTTTTCTTAACACGCGATAGGGTTTTCTACACATCAGAAGCAGTCCCAATCACATAACAGCTTATAAGTGCGGAATTCATCTACTCATAAACATTCTTCTTCTTCTTCTTCTTCTTCTCAGATCACCCACTTTGGGGTACGTCAGATCAATCACTTCTTAGATGCTTGTGCTCTCCTTTTCTCCCAATACTTCTTCATTCTCTCTGATCTCCTCTTTCTTTCCTCTTGTGATACCTGCATCGGTTTTCTGGAGACGGCCCTGGCTTGGAACTTCTTGGTGTTGTCTTTGGTCACGGTTTTGGCTGTACCATTCATCAACATGATTTCAGTAATCTGAAGCTCTCGTAGGTCCTTTTCCACTTCCGTAAACCAATTAGGTTTGATCTTCTTTATGGAAGAGAAGTCAAAGATTTTCTTGGTTAATCGGGCAGGATTCATCCGGTAAATGTGTCCATAGAAATCAATCCTCCTTTTCCGTATGGTATCTGAAATTCTCTCTGACTTCACATACAGGGTGTAGTTCCTATAGAAAACTTGTTTGTTATTTTGGAATTTAGGACCTATGATCTTCCTCAAAATGTTTCTCTCTTTGATTTCCAATTTTTCCAATTGCCTTTGTCTCCTCAAGACTAGTGTTTCTGCTGCAAAGAGTGCCTCTGGCTTAATTACGGTGTTATAATGCCTGATTTTAGTGTTCCAGGAGAGGGTTTTCTTATTGTATGTATTTTTGGTTTTCTGGAAGGCTAGTTCCATTTTGATTCTTCTCACCTCCATTGTTTTTCCTTCAAGGTTATTCCAGTCGATCCATTCTCCTAAGTATTTGAAACTATTAACCACCTCGATTTTATTAGCTCCTACTGTAAACATTCATAAAGGATACAATATATATATATATATATATATATATATATATATACGGAAAACCTTTGTACATTTAAAACTCTGAATGAAAATGGTTAGTTTTTGGGCTGCTAAATAAAACCTTAACATCATTATCCACTTATGTCAGACAATAACACAAATAAATATAATGAATGACAAATATAAAAAGAGGAAAACTTATTCCAAGCTAACAATTTTTTAGTTTGCATTCACGAAAAAACAATATTTATCCTTATTTTTTTTTTCTACTTACTCATTTGGATGATTTCTATTTGCATCCCTCTCACCATCATGGGTTTCTTCTTTTATAACCTAGCGACGAAAATGAATTATTAATCTCTGAGGTATTATCTTACGCTTCTACACAATAATTAATGTAACTTTGCAGCACAGCTCAACTGGAAGTCAGGATATACCAGCCATTGCACTGACTGAAATTACATTCTTGATTTAGTTAGTAAGTTATTGAGG
This sequence comes from Meconema thalassinum, assembly GCA_946902985.2. NCBI lineage: Eukaryota > Metazoa > Arthropoda > Insecta > Orthoptera > Tettigoniidae > Meconema > Meconema thalassinum. The sequence goes on along the minus strand of OX336398.1, from coordinate 48,101,293 downwards.
CTTTAAGGGACGGAACATCGAGGTTATCTGCCCCTACTTTTTTTATTCTCCAGCGTATCTTGCTGCATTATACAAGTCTTATCTTAAAAAAGCCATCCTTCCTTGATAGATCTATGATATAAAATATGGTGAAGAGTGCAATAAAGGAAGTAATAGGTTTAAGGGCTGAAGAAATAATATGTAATAAGCAATTTCTAGCAGTAAGAATATAAGGGGCTAATCCAACCACCTGTTCCATTTCAGTCTCACAGGTCACTTATATGTGTCTTAGCCCTCAACAGTTCTATCTGACAGCTTTTAACAATGAACGTATAAATCACTCACTTTATGTCATATAAGAAATATTCCACATGAATATTTAAAAAAAAACACAACAGAATTTATGATTACGGCTGCTACATTTGTAAAAACTTCGAGTAAGCCAATTGCATTAAGCGCAACTGGATAGAGCGTGGTGTAGACTATATAACATACATTTTGCCAATACGTAATGCTTCTACTGCAAGCAGTAGACCGACTGTATTTACATTATATATCAACAGTAGTTATTAGAGTTTCTGCAGTACTGTGAAACAGCATTAGTTTTCTAGAAATAAACTTTCCGTTTGTCCAGGCTGCCAACAAAGGTGAAATGTAATGCGATAAGCCATCATGTGTTTCCTTCTTAAGGCTGGCCCAGGTGGTGTTTAGGCCTCCTGGTTGGATTTATTAGGAAACCCTTCTTGATCTTGGCGGCAATCATCTCCAGTCACCTTAAACTGCGATATATGACATGACACCGACTTATTCTTGGACGTTATATCCTTTCTTCTGACAACAATGCAGGGCATGATTTTATGGTGCCGGGATATCACCGTTGCAAAACGGGAAAAGATTCAAGGACATGAGCCAGTGTTTCTATCTCCCAGAGGAATTACCGGTAGAGTTCAGCAGACAAAAGAATGCCTGGAGCAGTTCTGACTACAGTGACGTTGACTTACATTTCAATAGCTTCGCTCCAACTCATTGCCTATTTCAAAAGCTATCATAAATATTGTCGGTATCATAAAAAATGGCTTGAGGAGAGGAGCTGAGCATATTTAAATTAACACAAAACTTCGAGATCCAGGCCAAGTGGTCAGGGTACTTCCCCGCTCTGAAGAAAACTGGGTTTGAAACCCACCGCCATCTTTCTATAAAACGGTTCAGTATTTTTTCTTATTTTTAATTCAAGGCGAATACGGGATTGTACGTCTTAATAGGCCATGGACACTTCTTACCAACTCTTCAGCATATTTAATTCTGATTAAACTGTACATAGAGGTAACAAAGTGGGTTTAATATAAAAACATCAACGTACGTATTGAGAAATATCACACTTGAAGGATCACTGACGGAAGAAAACAAAAACGACAAACAGGAAACACCAATAAACAGAAACATGTTAACGCTTGCTGGGAGCGTCACTTCTACACAAGATGTTTGTTCTCATAAACTCCGGCTGTAAGAAAGAACCGTTGCCCCATAGGAACTCTCTCAATCTCCCTCCCAACACTGTGGAAACGGGAATAATAAGGGTAGAAATACTTACACACATCTTAATCAGTTATAAGAAATGTAAAATACAGTAATACAAATTTGTCAATGTTAACATACAAATAAAGGTGAAGCTGATATATATCGACGGTGAACATGAAAGGCCTTACAACCAACCTTTCTGCACCTATCCGTTCTCTTCCCTGATTAGGGGGCATAACTCCCAGCTTGAAGTGGATATACATTCCCTTTGAACTTCATATTTATAAATCAATGTCCTCTGCTTAACCATACTTATCTCAGTAATCGGCAGGAATGTGTTGTGCCCCTTACTCTATGATTTAAGATCGAGGCCAAATACTTGACAAAATAAAAAATTTGATATTAGGCAACATTTGAATCTATGATATGCTCAACAACTAATTACATGAAGAAGTTTTAATTACAAGCAAAAGTGTTCACTCCAAGAAGTGAGGTAGAATTTCACAATACATGTTGACAAGGGAGACTGGAAAAATAGGTCACCTATACATAAGATGAAGGCCAGGACAGCCGAGTTGCGTACCGACTCCTTGGCAGGTGTCGGTTCGGTGAATCCCCAGCCTACAGAAATCCGTGGGGCGAGGCATACAACAACGAAGACACGCCCATTTATATGACGAATTAGAGAAATATAGTGACTCTATGGAAAATATTGTACTTAAAGGGAACTATTAATATACAGGCAAAAATTATGAAGTCATTTGTTCATGTAAAACGCCATGTAAACAGAATATTTTATGTAGAACACAATATCAATGCGCGAGGAGAACAAACGACATTGGAGAATCCAGTCACACGACCGCAGTGGCTAGGGAGTGTATAAATGGTGGAGTCAACAGTTTGGGCACGATAATTTCAAACTGTGAAACATATTGTAATGTGTACAAATGTGAGCAAGACGTAAGACATCATGAAATGAGTGCCGACTTTATAACTATGACTTAGTCGTTATGGAAGGGGCTGTCCGTGGCCTGTCACCATAAACTACGGAGGGGGAAGAAAACATTATAAGTTGGCTATATTTCATTGTCATTTTCTGTTAATGGAATAGGATTTGTGAATGTAAATATAACATGGTCCAGATAGGATACTTTTTGTCCTTAGTTTTTGTTATTTGTGATAGACCAAAGAAGCGATTTGTAGTTGTCTTAATTAACAAGTTTTCGGGCTTGTAGGCCGTGGTCAGACAGGATATCTCCCGACGTTTCACCGGAAACTGCGTCCGGCATTATCAAGGGTTCCGCTCCTTTCCTTGGTCAGCAGTAATAATGCCAGACGCAGTTTCCGGTGAAACGTCGGGAGATATCCTGTCTGGACCACAGCCTACAAGTCCGAAAAACTTGTACTTAATTATGAACGCCGGCTGTTATATTGGAGGTGTCTTATTCAGTAGAAACAGCCTATCACGAATAGTTAGAAGTAAGGAAAGTTACCCTTTAGATTGTAGGATGTTATTTATTTCTGGTCACCTGTTCATTAGATGAAGTGTGTGTTGAAACATCAGCAAGTATATTGAGTTTGAAATCACGGATATACGTCATGATGAAGAGAGATAACATTATTTCATGACCAGTGATAGTCATTCACCCCAAGAAAGCCTTTGAATATACATGCAGGCGATGATCAGTGAGATTGATTACGTTTTTCTATTTGAGGTGGATTATTAGTGTTTCGAAAGGTAAGGTTTATAATGTGTGAGTAATACGCATGCAATATATGTGTGTTATGAATAATGTGCCATTTTTAGTTAAGCCATGTGATAAGTGTATATCGACGGGTGGGGAAAGGTGTAGCCACTTACCGCCCATAGTTTGTGATAATCATCGAGGCATAATGATGTTCTTCGAGGCAGGTAAACCTATAATATGTGAATATTCGACATTGGCCACTGAGAGACTCTATCTGCAAGGCCATGGGAGCCAAATTGTTTATGTCGAGGTTCGAGTGAGTTGGGTTTTCAGTTAGATATACAAATGATATGCATAACCACTTACAATGGGATTTTGATTGTTCAGCGGAGATACATGTGATCTTGGAGCCTCAGCGAGAAATGAATCACACTTATCATCCTGAAGTGAACAGATGTGTTAATGATAGATATTGAGTTTGATATTTGAGGCTCACTGAGGCGTTAGTAAGTTCAATATTTGAGTGGTCATTTACATCGGATCTGCTGACTGTTAGCAAGGGAAGTATTTTCCCCAATGTGTTTCCAGTACAGATAAGATTTGTGGATTTGCAGTTTCGACTTTGATTTTTCAGTAAAGTTCACTGGAAGGGGTACGTTATTTGAAAAGGAATTTAGAATTGGTGAATTTTGTATTTATTTCGAGGTAGATCTTTCTGATTTATGTCTAGTATTCGACAGGAAAGTTATTTTAAAACACATTTATAGATTTCGAGATCCTGGTTCATCAGTCTATCCACACATGCTGATTCCAACATTGTAGAGTGTAGGGTCACTGGATCGAGTCGAGGCTCATGTAAATAATAAGAACACTCAAGTTTTTCGAGTAAGATTTTTCATTAGTTTGATTTAGTGCCATGCTTTTCCCTACAGGTTTGCCGAAGTTTGATTTTGATCTCACAGCATTTGTGCTAATACTAAGTGTGGGTGTGTAAAGTGCGTTAAGTCAAGAAATGGTGTGAACTGAGTTAATACTGGCATCGAAGGGAGGAGGGCGATCTGCTTGCGTGCGTATAGCGCGTTTTGTCATATTGAGGACGGTTACGAAGTTATTGAGTTGTGTATTACGTGTTATATTGACATCAGCCAGATTTCGGGTGTGCAAAGTGCGTTATATCCTTCCCGTCATGACTTACCACACTGAGCACTATTCAACACTTCATTCTGTGCATGCAAAGTGCGATATTTCAGTTTGATAGTGACTAAGCACATTACACATTCGCACTCCTCGTGAAGTTGCCCAACAATATTATTAATGAATTCTTACACCAAGCATCACTCATTATCACTGAGTGATTATTATACTAAATTCCCGCCAACTGGAAGGTCACGTAGTCCATTGTGAATCGTCATTTCCCAGCTGTTCTGCTTGTTAGCTAGTGACATGCCCTGTTGCGGTACCTATTGCTTTGCTGACTGGAGATATTCACAGTGTATGTTATGAGCTTAGTTAAAAAGCATTATGTCTTCCAGAGTGGAAAATATTTGTTATTAGCTTTAATAAGCATTGATCATAAGTTCCTAGTCCTTGGCCATGCCAGTCAACAAGAGACTTTGTAAATATTCTTGCAGTTATACTACTTCCGACACGAATGGTTCTATGGCATCAAAACGTGGTTTTCAGGTCCATTTGTCTGTTATGTATACAAATCTGCACCATTTTACCAAACTAAACTGAAGTTTACGACCCGAGTTTTGTTTCTTGCTTCAGCCAGGCAATTGGGGGTGCTCAAATGCGCGGGAGCCATGCCAGTAAATTTAAGATTCCCTTCGGGGCAAAATTCCGGCACCCGGTCGCGCGTCGTCTGTAAAAGCCACAGTAGTTAAAAGGGACATAAAACCAATAACATTATTATTATTATTGTTTCATGCGTTACGAGGCTTACAATGAGCCTAGATTGGTCCTTCTACTACAAATTCGATCCTTCGTCTATGTGCCAACCGGCCTAAATCCAGGAAATGGATAGGGATGTCCGGATTTCATGTACACAGTGTTATCTGCTAGGTTTCGAAAGGTAAGTGTGTAAAGTTTGGTGTAGAGTAGTGCCAAGGGACCTAAATGCAGGGAATGGAGAGGTCTGTTTGAAATGTCACGTGGACAGTGTTTACTCATCGGGTTCTGATCGGTGAAACGGTGTAGAGTTGAATAAATAACAGACAGACAGACAATCCAACATTGAGCTTATATTAGCCTACCTGGGCGAGATGTGGGTGTGCAAAGTGAGTTAAGTCATAGTTTATGAGACACCTCGTGTTGTTTGGCTCCGTAACTAAGTGAATTTACATGGAATTTACGAGTTATCCCATTGTTGTGAACAGTATTAGGCTCCTGAATACATAATTCAAATTACTATGTTCCACAACCCGATTTTTGGTTTTGAATTGAAATTTAAAACTTGATTTTTTTCAAAACTTGTGAATTGTGACATAACGGACTTTACGCACCCTCCCATCAATTATGGTGGTTAATCGTCAAAATTTGATATTTGAGATTATTTCACGGTACAGTAAAAATAATATGATGTATTTGTCATTCTCCCACTTATAAATAAATAGCAGTTGTCACCGATCATTTCTCATGTACTGTAGTAGTGAGGAGAGGATCTGAAGGAATATTTATCACTTTTCCTCCCCCATGTCATTTCAAATACAATTTCGTGAGAGTAAATTTCATGTGTCATAATTATTATTATCTTTATTACTAAGCTAGCAAAAGCCAATCTTCTACACGACTTGTACCTTCTATACCAAACCCAACCTAATAACAGTCATCAGTACGGTCTGGATACACCATTTTGTATTCCCTTAATTGCAATGGAGAGAGGAAGATGGCGATCAGGTGAAGACCCTTATAAGGTGCAACAATTAGTTCTTACCTCCTTCAAATCACCTTCACTCGCTACAGGAGGAATTTCTGTTTCTTCCCTTCTTGGAACAAGCTCTGGTATCGAAAACTCTTCTATCTTGATGTCCTCAGTCAGATCAGTATCATCCTGCAGAGAAATTACTTGTTTTACAAACAGGTTCCTTACAAAGGTGGAAGTAAATCATACACAGTGTTCCATCATTTTGAATACCATCCAAACACAATGTGACATACAAGACTTAGATAAGAAATATGAGACTTCACTGACTGAGAGACGACTTTCTGAGGGAACAGATGAGCTGTCACCAATACGACAACCCAGTCGAGATCATGTTTATTCTTGTACATATTATTTTCCTGATTGTAATTTGTTTCTTGTACAGCCTAGGAAGGAATTTCAGACGCGACGTTTTGTAGGATACTTTATACAGGATTTGGCTAGTGGGATTCAATTTTATTAATATAAATGGTGGATGTGGTTCCATCGGAACTTATTATTTTTATTCTGGTTTCTTTGCCAGATGTTACTGATCGTTGTGGAGCGACAGGGCATTAGCCATCTACTGCCGAAGATAGGAGCAATGTAACTCGATCTGATGAATAATTGACATTTATATTTGCGTTGGAACTATTAGTGTACCATTTATTAGCTTGCAATTTAATGACGTTTCGGAATATAGGACTTTTGAAGGTGATATTCGGACAGTTATGTTAGATGAAATTTATTTTTTGGAGTGTTTATTTTCTAGTTAGCTTGTGGACTAACCAACAATAAAGAGTAAGCTAAGAATCTTTGGTGAATAAATCACTCAAGGGCACGAGTTTTTATCTTAAAAAGTGTGGTTATTTGTAGTAGATTTAGAACCTTCTCTTCATTAATTAGAATGGGCTTGGACTAGCTTCATAACCACACTCAAAACCTGAGAGTAACGGTCTCGTGTTGGGACCAGCTCAAATCCATGTGTGGTGCTGGTGAAGGGATCTCACGAGGGTTGATTTGGCTTTTGACTCAGAGGTATCTCGGATCAATATGGGCACAAGATAATCATTAAGCGCCTATATCTGAATTCTACGTCTGACCATGTAACATCAAATTATGCGCAGAGATTGCGAACTGAGCTATTACACGGAGAAAGATGCATAAGAGGGCTGTGGAAGGATCGAGTAAGCTGTGAACTTCATCAGACTCAAGAGATGGAAACAAATATTTAAATAACAGAAGACACAAACTTCACAATAAACTGAGTTGGAAATTTACTGCATGATATTAGACATTATTCAATGTGGGAATAATACACATGGTGGTGATCATTGTTGCTTTAAGGGGCCTAACATCTAGGTTATCGGCGCCAGTAACAGATATTTGGAATGATGTAGAAGGACATGTCGAAGGAACAACTTGACAGGTCACAGAAGGAAAAAGCCGGAAAAACTTAGTTATTACTGTACAGTACTTGTCGAACGCTAAACAGCGCGAGTGCGGAGATTTGTGCATTGGAACGCGTGGTACTGAAAGCTGTAAACATTCATTGAAATCATCTATAATACGGTCGAGAACCTTTATTTGCCAGTGCGGAATACGCTAGTAACACGTCGAATATTTCACACACTTTTTGGTAAATTAATGAAACACTTGCGAACAGTTACCTGCATGGTCAGCCGTCGTGCTGCAAATTGCAAAGTTTAATATCAGGGCTAAATAGGAGAAATAATATTCTATAAAACTGTGTGCAGTGTACTATCGTTATTGAAGGCCAAGGCGGTCAGATTGCAGTAATAAAATCATATAATAGTTGAGGAGGAGGATGCGGCTGTGTTGTGTAAGAATATTAACAAGTGCAATAGGGAAGAAATCAGTCACAGTTTCAGAGCAGTGCAATTATTTAACAGAAAAAGAAGTGTAGTAGCAGTGCATCATGGAGAGAATATTTGTGATATCACTGGTTCTAAATCACGTCGTAGCCAACTAAAACCATTCACGAGTCTTAATGATCACCGCCCTTTTAGTTACTTTTTATGACAAGTGGAATATATCAAAACCTTATAATCCACGCAGTTGTGAAAAGCAATTACACCATTATACCATGAAGGTTAGGAAGAGGTGTGACCCTTCGGGAAATTAGGGATATTTATCAGGTACTAAAGAGAACACTATCAATTTAAGTGTGAAAAAATGATTATGGTACCTACAAATTTCGGGATCAGAATTGAGGGAGAGCTAAACTAGGGGTGGTCAAAAGAAGAAATGGAAAAGTGGATCCCGACACAAGTAAACTGAAAAATTAACCGTCTCGATTCAGGTGATGTGGGTCTCAAACAACTTCCTATTAATGTCGTCGTGGAAAATTGATACTCAGATTATTGTGTGCACTTTAGTTGTTAGTTAGTTATGGAGGTTTTAAGGGGCGGAACTACGACGTCATCTTCCCCCACTTAAGCAGTCTTAAGCAAGAATTTATACAAATTATTCTAGAGAACATGGCACTCTACAAACTGGTCCTGTCCATCAAGAGTTGACAAATGAACTACCAGAGGCAAAGTGCATTGGTCGTGTAATTGCTTAGCACAATTGCCTGAATGTCTGATATTGTGTTTGCTCTGTTGGCGGTCGCGTTTTCAAGAAAATGAATAAAGAAGTGGTGAAGATTATTCATTAATTCTGAACGAAAGTGGAACGCGGCCTATACACTTGCATCAGACATGAATGTGACTTTTACGTACCTTGTTTCATCTTCTGGGCGATATTACGTATTGAAATTAGGAACCCTGGTCACTACTGCACCTCATATATGTGCTAAAGTACGTAAACATGTGCTATTTATTACTATTTTAAAAACGGTTGCCATGTTCCAACAGCGCATGCATCTCGTTCAACTGTCAACAAGGCGCACTCTAGCGGCACACACTGAGGTGCACAAACTGTTGCAAGCATGGGGGATGCAAAATGACTGTTGATAAAGAAGGTGGGATACAAAATCACTGTTTAATTTAAAAAAAAACATTAATCGGGACACGTTAGGCTGTAACCATTGGATTGGACGAAACGAAGGTTAGAATGGTCAGGTTTTGGTGCGACATAGTACCCTAAGGGCAAGGTTGGCAGTACTGTCTTGATGATGATTGATGTAAACAATGGCGGCCACAGCTGGAATTTTGCTTACTTAAGTTGTGATCCTATTTGGGATCGCTGGGTGGGTCACAGAAAGCCGAGGAGGAAACATCTGTTTAAACTTCATGCCCTGATTTATTTCTCGTCGTTTGATAAGGCGCTTGGCCAATTCATGTACTATACAGAATGTTCCTGCTTGTTCTACTTTCGTTCATTGCTACCATATTACAAGAGAAATAACGCAGAACCGATAATTACCTGTAGTTCATGTTCCTCCTTAACTGGTATTCTTTCATCGTCAAATATATCAGCAGCCTCGTCTTTCACGTTATCCGAGGGCAAGAGGACAGTTGTCTCCTGCGAAGTAACACAAGTATGACCCAATCAAAAATATGCACACACAATATGGGTACTAAGTTACGTTACTAAACGTTAGCGTACCATTTACCATTAGGTAGTGTATTAAGTCACTAAACCTCACTTGTCATGCACATCACTAAGAATGCAATGTTACACCATATACGAATCAAAATGCAACTCACTTTGTTACAGTCTTCAACTGTATGTGTCAACCAGCCTGGCTCTTTTTTAAATAGATGTTCCTCCATAGTGTTCAGGAAACTAGAACACACACAAAAAACACTGAAGAATTAATTAATAACCGTACTTATACCAGTAGGCTACACCAAATCATTCACAAATCAGATGAGGAAGTGCACAGTGATCAGGAGCGGTTTTATGTTTGTCAACAACAGTAAAACAAATACGATCATGACGCTGGTCGAATAAGTTGTTATCATTGCGATTGAATTGATAAAATTAATAAGTAATTGTGTCTGCTTAAACAGCAAGGAAACAAAAGATCTTACATTAATCATAGTCTCCTAATTCCTATGTACACACAAACTTGATTTGCGGTGAGTAGATTACATATTATTTCGTCAGACAATAAAGTAGATCTACTGACGGTAAAAATCTATAAATACGCTCGATTAGGCACGTGAAATTGAACTTACTTTACTGTACAGGAATTGTACATCGCCACTAGTAGCATACAGCCATTCTGAATCCACAAATTTCCAAGGGCTTCATGTATTACAAACCACGCAGTTCAAACGAGAATTATAGATAAGACTTATGAACATTCTGTTGTTGTTTGAGTCTTCAGTCTTTTGACTGGTTTGATGCAGCTCTCCAATCCCCCTGTCCTGAGCTAATCGTTTCATCTCTACATAACTACCACACCCTACATCTGAGGCAATCTGTTTAACATATTCAAACCTTGGTCTACCCCTACAGTTCTTGTCCTCGACCCTTCCTTCCATAACTAAGCTTGCTATTACTGGGTGTCTTAGTATGTGTCCTACCAACCTATCTCTTCTCTTCATTAGCAGTCGCCAGAAACATCTCTCCTCTCCCACTCGTCTTAATACCTCTATGTTTGTAACCCTATCTACCCATCTGATCTTCATCATTCTCCTGTAACACCACATTTCAAATGCTTCTATTCTCCTCTTTTCTGCTGCACCAATAGTCCAAGTTTCACTTCCATAGAGCGCCACGCTCCAGACAAAGGCTTTCAAAAATGACTTCCTAATACCTAAATCTATATTCGATGTCAGCAGATTCCTTTTTTGTAGAAAAGCTTTCTTTGCCTGAACCAACTAGAGCACTTATTTATCCCGATCCTCCTAATGAAGAAAATAAGTCCACAGTATCAGAAGAAGATGTGGTGGTAATTCTCAGCAAATTCCGAAATGGGTCAGCAGGTGGTATTGATGGTTTACGCCCACAACACCTCAAGACCTATCTGCAAAGGGTAATGGTGTGGCCGGAAAAAAAATTACTAACTTCTTTAACATCCCTCTACAATTTTATGCTATCGGGTCAGGTAAATTCGGATATCCTTCCAGTCCTATATGGGGCGAGTCTGTGTGGACTGAACAAGGAGGGTGGCGGGCTCCGCCCTATTGCAATTGGTTGCACTCTAAGAAGGCTAACAGCAAGTCAAGAATGTAATTATGTTCGTGAAGATTTGGCAGAATACTTCAACCCTATCCAACTTGGCTTTGGCACGAAGGGTTCCTGCGCAGCTGCAATCCATTCTGCTCGAGCTTTTGTGAACAAAAATGTCGGATCCGACAAGATTGTACTTAGGATCGGCTTCAGAAATGCGTTTAATAGTGTTGATCGAGATGTTCTGCTGACACGTTTCAAAGATAAAGCCCCTTCACTTTACAACTTCTTCTGGCAATGCTATCGAGAACCATCTTACCTAGATTTTGGATACAATATCCTCCTTTCTCAATCTGGTCTCCAACAGGGTGACCCTGGAGGGCCCTTAGGCTTTTGCCCGGTCATTCAGTCAATTTTGGAGAAGCTTTCATCTGAACTGAACATTATCGGTATTTGGATGATGGCTCGCTGCTAGGGGATCCGACTGTCGTTCTAGATGATTTTTCCTCGATTATTGCGGAATGTAAATCACTTGGTCTTGACATCAACCCCAGCAAATGTGAGTTGTTCTTCTGATGTGACAATAAAGATTAGATTTTTCTCGTTTCAACGAGTTATCTCCAGGCATTGAAGTAGCTCCGTCTCTAACTTTGCTGAAGGCTCCAGTCACTGAAGGCACCATTGAACCCTCCTTACCGAGAAAATTTGACGATTTAACTCTTCTGCTTGGGCTTCTGAAAGATTTGAAGTTTCACATTGCTTACTTTCTCCTAAGAAACTGTTTCCTTGTTACTAAGCTCATATATTTGCTTAGAAGTACTCCTCTATGGAAGATTAGATCGTCGATACAAAGAATGGATGATTTTGTGAAATGCACACTAGAGTCAACTCTTAATAGAAATTTAAATGATAGATCATGGACAATAGCCTCACTCCCTGTTCGTTACGGTGGAATCGGAATAAGGAAAATTGAAGATTTAATGCTTCCTGCTTTCATGTCATCGGTGAATAGTGTTTTCTCTCTCGTCCAGTCAATGCTTTTAGTTATTTCGGACATTGAGGAAATCACTTTTTACTCTGAGGCTTTGGAATTATGGAACTACCAGTTTAACGATCCATCTATCCCTTCAGCTCCTGTGTTCCAACGTTATTGGGACGGTCTCGTTTGCAAAAAATAATGGACTACCTGGAATTTCACTCAGATGAGGAAAAGGCTATTCATATGGCTAGTTTAAAGAAAGAATCGAATTCATGGTTAAATGCCATCCCATCGAGAACAATAGGGACATTACTGGACAACATTTTTTAGGATTTCGATGTCTCTCCGCCTTGGATCAACGCTTTGTAAACCTCATACTTGTGTCTGTGGTGAGGTCGTTTCCGCACGTGGTACACACGGTCTCTCTTGTAAAAGGAGTGCTGGCCGACATTCTCGTCATTTCTCAATAAATGAAACGCTTCGGAGGGCTTTCGCTACTGCAAAATTCCCGTCAATTCTTGAACCATCTGGAATTTGCAGAGACGACGGTTGCCGCCCTGATGGGATGACCATAATTCCGTGGTCGAATGGCAAATGCCAAGCCTGGGATTCAACGTGCTCAGATACGTTGGCTCCTTCCTATATTTCATCATCGTCAGAAGAAGCAGGATCTGTAGCTGAGATCGCCGTCACTCGGAAGAATAACAAATATAGGAAGATCATGGAGGACTATATTTCCGTGGCCTTTGCTGTGGAGACAATGGGTCCTTGGGGCGAGGACGCAATAAATCTAGTAAATAAGCTAGGAAGAGTAATAGGTGGAGTCTCTGGTGATCCTCGTTCCAAAACCTATTTGATGAAGAGAATCGGCGTAGCGATTCAAAAGGGAAACGCAGCCTGTGTAATGGGGACTATTCCACATACCACTTCTATGGACGAAATATTTTATTTGTTATAGGCTAGTTAATTTAATACGGATGTTTTATTTCAAAAGTGTATTGAACTGGCTGATTGATGTAAAATGTGCCTGTTTGTGTAGCTGAAGAAATAAAATTATGCAAATCAATCAATCGTTAAGACTTATAGTTTCATTAAAGGGGCTTTGACTTCGTGTAACTCGGCCCCGTGTTCATGAGTATATGTGGCCTCTTGTCTGATAACCTGTGTTATTGCGATTGCTATATAAGTGTGTGTGTGAAATAATTCAGGGGAGGATGTGGAAGGGGACAGCCGTGGCCTTAAGCTAGGAACCATCCGCCAGGAGTAGAAGTGGGAAACCATTTCCGAGATATCTGAGGTGGGAATCGAACCTGGACCTAGTCGCTACACCACGAGGTGGGAAGAGTTCCTTTCATCAGTTATTGAAACCTTTGAGGCCAACTGGGAAGCCTAACTAACACCTGCAGATCCCAAACACTTGCGAGAGACATAGATGGAGATGCTGACTTAGAGTTTCAATGAACAGGGCAGCGTAACAATCATTTTACCTGTCCAGTGTTTTGCGAAAATTTATGGCTGCATAATGTTCTTTTTTATAATGTTGTTAATTAAATATATTTTTATCACTGATATTACTTTTTAGACTAATGTAATCATAACAACAGTCGTGCAAGGACCTAGCGTGCCTGGCCATGCCACAAGAAACGCGAGTTCGATCCCGATTATGGTCACATTTTCAAGTCTTGTTCACCAGTACGTTAATGGGTTGGAGCTGTGTTGATTTTCTCCACATGACAAATACCCTAAATTGCATCAGTTGACTAGGCGTCATTAAAAAAAATCTATAAGCCATGAGTATAACAATTTTAAAATTTGGAGAAAAAATAATATCTTTTAATATCTATCTGCAGAAATGCCTGATTTAGCAAGATGATAATTAGAATATTTGCAAGTATTTACACAATCCTAAATTTAAATGCGAAATATCGTATAACGGCAACTATTTGAAAGAATACCGACGGCACAAAATCGTCTATCATATTTGATACCAGTAGCCTATCCATGTTGTCAAGCATTATCGCACTGGTCGACAACAAAATGTACTTAGAAGTCCCTGGCTAATAGACACACGTCCTCTCCGGTTGAAAAAGATATCCCTTTTTCTTTACCCTTATCTGGGTCTGCTGAACTCAGTTGCCGTTACTTTTGACTAACGGCATTATGGAATCTTTCGCCTTCCTAGGACAGAAATTCCATGATTTTGTTCATTGTTATGCGTTAAACAATGCCAAAAATATTTTTGTAATTTGAGCCCTCAGATAGGCCTGCGATTCAAAGTACAAATTTCGGTCTCGTGTACGGTACATAACCGGGCAAGCGGGGTCCGTTCGACCCATTATAGTTGTGCAATATTCAACCGGCTTTTTGCAGGCACAATGCATGATTAATATAGGATTCAATGGGTCTCAAATTAGCAGCAAAGCTTTAGCAGGTAGTATCGACAGAGCGACTAGGGGTAATCTCGCCTATGTTATTAAGGATGAGACAATTTCATTTTAAGGTAGTGTTTCTCAGACAGGAGTGTTTGAGTTGCAACTTCGAAAATTGTACAGCTTGACTTTTAGAATGATTAATGCCAAATACTTCTATGGAGGTAGGTATTACGGGAAGACCACGTTTTTCAATTAACGACCTTGACACGAAGTCGTGTGTGGTGGCGTATTCCAGAAGACCTTTTCCTCGAATCCAATTACCATACCTATCTTGAAAGTCCACTTGAACTGTGAATAAAAGTACCTGCACACTGCGCTAAGATTGACAAATCTGGACGAAGCAGGAAGCATTAGACCTTTCAACGTCATCACTGTGTTTTGAGGTGGAAGGTGAAGTGGCTGATGACTTTGGATTCTCGTGACAATGTAGCAAAGTGTGATGTGGCTTTTGGCAATGGAAACAAAATCTAGTGGATTGGCAATTAGACGCAGAATGTTGAGGCGAAAAACAATTAAAACAACGATGATGTTGGGCAATGAGCTTTCTCCTATCGTCGATAGTGACTGCTCGAAAAGAATCGCAAATGCAAAGCGTGGAATTTCGGACAAAATAGACATATTGGAATATTATTGGGCATTTTGTGTATTTCGCCTTGACAATTGAATGCAGCAGAGCTGGTTTGTCGATTATTTTGAAGACCTGAGCCAATAGCCTCTGGATCGAGCGCTCAATCTAGGAGCGAAAGAAACATGACAAGAGCCCACTGATGAACGAGCTTGGTGTTCCAAGGCCAAACCCCACACATGACACGGCATATAACTAGAAAAACTGCTGAGTTTTAATTCTTTGGCGTGAAAGCCAACATTCTATCTTTTTGGAAGCCTTTATGGGGAGGTTAAAGGCTGCTTGAGCTCTTAGCTCTCTCAGTAAAGAGGTGCGTGTGCGCTTCATAAGAAGAGAGGTAGTGCACAGTTCGCTACTCCTGTCGGGGTCCTGACACGGACACCAAGAGTCCGCTGATGAGCCAGCAAAACCTACTACACAGAGGGGAAATGTGGGGGAGACGAGAGGGAAGCATTAGAAAGGGGCTTCCGACAAGATACTACTCCGGAGGTCAATCGTTGGCTTGAACATTACTCGAGTGCACCGGGCTGATGACCAGATGAGATAACAAAAATATAATAACCCTACAGCTAGTCTTAGATGTTACTAAAGGGCGAATAAAGGATACTAGATATTTCTACGTAAATGTATACCTAAAAATTCTAAGAAGCGACGAGTTTCCACGAGGCTATTCGTATTTAGGTCGTAATGGCAACTATCTTCCCCACTC
The DNA here is from genome assembly GCA_946902985.2 of Meconema thalassinum. NCBI lineage: Eukaryota > Metazoa > Arthropoda > Insecta > Orthoptera > Tettigoniidae > Meconema > Meconema thalassinum. The sequence continues at coordinate 48,085,373 of OX336398.1, read as the reverse complement.
TCCCGATTGTTACGGGGATCTTTCTGCCATGAGAATAACAATGATTGTAGCCTTGAGGGGGCGGAACAGGTAGGTCATCTGCCGATAAAGATAGAGTTATCAGAATATAACACGAAACTCGCCGTTCGGTCAGGGCTACGGACCCTCGTATTAAAAGCAGTGAAGCTTTTGAGTGTCAATTCATATCTATACTCGGGGTTAGGATTAAATTGTTTACCCACCTCATTATTTATCGATCTTTCGTTGACGTTCTCGTAAATTCCTGTCTTCGTACGAATTACGATTGACTTTAAAATTGCGTTTCTACTACCCTCGGGGCTACATGACCGCGTTGTCGCAGCCCCTAAACTTAAGAACCAACCATCTACTAGCCTGTGGGTCAAACACAAAGGCGGTTGTAATAAGGCTTGTGGCGGTTATTTCTGCCGTTAAAAATAACGCCATGGCAGATATTGGCAGCTAATAACACACGTAGGAGGACATAAACCACATATAACTCTTGCAAATAAAACCTGAGTGCCGAGATATACGGTATTTGTGGGGACAAAATTGAATTCTTACACGTCAGGTCCTAGGCAACGGTTTTAATAATACTCGGTACTACAATGCGGTCGGTGTCTAAGATACCTATGTCATTTTCCATCGCCTTGCTCGGCATAAATTAACCTCTCGCTTTGTACGAATTCTTCATACGAGGCTTTAAATGAAACTTCTATCTTGTCTTCCCTATCGGTGAGAGTAATGAAGCTCTAATTTGTTTCCCAATCGCTTTGAATCTGACATAGTAAAGCGAGGCTTTGTTACAGCTTTCCCATATGTTCTGCTAACTGAAAGCAAGACCTGATTTCTCTTTTCCTGGTTAGGTCCTGGCTACGTATTTATATGTCGATTGGGACAGCTGCATCTAAATTACAGGCTTCGTGGTTACTACTCTCTTGCTGAACCAGTCGAGTTTTAGGGATTATTGGCAATTAAACTTAACATGGACTCCAATACTTACTATTTTAAATTTTATGTGTGGTTGTGAGATGTCTGATAACCTGTGTCATTGTGAAGGCTTTACTAGAGTATAACAGGAGACTGGTGCCACAAAGTGCTTTCATTTATTTTAATAAGGTTATGACTAGAGACTTTAAAGAGGGAGGGGGAATACACACACTGTTTACAAACCAAGCTAGTAAGAATAATATCAATTAGACAGTTCTTAATCACCCTCTTTCACTCCTTCATTCATCCTTCTACTTTGTCATACATTTTCTCATTGCATGTGCTCAATAACATTTCACTTAACCAAAATACAGAAATGCACTTCATATAACATATCATTGTTCTTGGGACAAACAAACAACGATTAGAAAGGTGTTCTCACACGTAGGGGACCTCCATAAAGGGGCCTAAGCTTTCAAGTAGGATGCCTGTAGGCTCGTGACCCGGGAGGTGCAGATGCAGGTTAAACCTCCTCCTTAACAGTTGCTTGAGAGGCTCACAGGCCTCTTCGGCCTCTCGTGGCAGTGTAACATCCTGAATGTTAACGTATTCAACCCACTCTTTCAAGACCGGGTTCGAATACTTAAGCGGTGTCTATGCATCGGACCTGTGAGGAGTCTCTCTAACTAAGGCGAAGTAAAGGATGGTGTTTTGTTGTCTTGCAGGCCAAATATGACGCTGATAGAGATGCCAGATATCCCCAGGGCTAATTTAATTTCCAGAAGACTTTACTTTCTTTCTTTTAGTATCCTACTAAGGGTTTATTATCAAGGAGGAAGGCCCTAAGGAACGAGAGTAGCTCTAGGTGAGGCTTGCTTACCCTGCTCAGGAGGCAGGGCCTATCGGGAAGATACAGGACTAACGAGGAAGCAATTGTCCCGGAACTCCCTTGGGGGGTTCCCCAGCTTAGGTCCTTAATCCCGTAGGACTTTTCAGGCACTGTTGCGAGAGGCAGATTATTGTAGGTTTCCTTCCCTCTGTAGAAATATGCAGGTAAAATGGCTGCCGCTTTCATGCGTATCGGTTTGGTACCGAGAGGTTTTCCTGTTACTTGGGGACTAGAGGAAGGATTAATCTTTGGAGAGGTGAGCTGGTGCAGACCAAGGGAAAGGGAGCTTCCTGCTCCTTCAAGCTCCCCTCGGCAGCAAAGCCCGAGAAGGTCAGCGGTCTGCTGCCCCTAAGGAGAAGCGCCTTCCCAAGGCCAAGAAGTCCGAGGCGAAAACAGCCGCCAAGAAGGCCACCTCCAAGAATCCCGCCGAGAAATAGCGTGCTGCACCTGCCCCTAAGAATAAGAAAGCTCTTTCCAAGGATAAGAAGGCAGCAAATGTGCAGACAAAAATACCTAAAGAACCTAAGCCTAAGAAGGCTGCCAATCTTAAGGCTTCGACCAAGAAGGCAGCTCCAAAGAAGAAATGAGAGTTTCAGCGATTTTTACCATTCCTCTACCACCCTCTTCTGGGTGCCCAAACGGCCCTTCTGAGGGCCATCAATCATATCCTAAGAGAGCATGAGACGAATACAGGTTCCTTCCTTTTCCAAAAACAAAGCCAAGCAGTAGAATGGATTGCTCTGTGGGAGGAATAAGACGGGTGGGTGTGTAAAGTGCGTTAAGTCAAGAAAGGGCGATCTGCTTGCGCGTGATGTTATATTGTGGACGGTTACGAAGTTATTGAGTTGTGTATTACGTGTTATATTGACATCGGCCAGACTTCGGGTGTGCAAAGTGCGTTTTGTCCTTCCCGTCATGACTTACCACTCTGAGCACTATTCAACACTTAATTCTGTGCGTGCAAAGAGCGATATGTCAGTTTGAGTGACTAAGCACATTACTCATTCGCGCTCTTCGTGAAGTTGCCCAACAATATTATTTATGAATTCTTACACCTAGCATCACTTATTATCACTGTGTGATTATTAAACTAAATTCCCGCCAACTGGAAGGTCACGTAGTCTATTGTCAATCGTCATTTCCCAGCTGTTCTGCTTGTTAGCTAGTGGCATGCCCTGTTGCAGTACCTATTGCTTTGCTGAATGGATATATTCACAGTGTATGTTATGAGCTCGTGTTGTTTGGCTCCGTAAATACCGGTACGTGAATTTACATAGAATTTATAATGACGAGTCATCCCATTGTTGTGAACAGTATTAGGCTCTTGAAGACATCTTTCAAATTACTTATATTCCACAACTCGATTTTGGATTTCGAATTGAACTTTAAAACTTGATTTTCCCACAACTAGTGAATTGTGACATAACGCACTTTACACACCCATCCGTCCCAGATCAGTACTACGAAGAAAGGACACATAGTCTCCCTCTCGAAGCTTATTTGTTCTCCTCTTGTGTGTGTGTGATTTGACCTTATTTAATGGGTTTGCTGGCGTTCGTGTTCGTGTCTGGGCATTGGGATGAAATGCAACGTATATTGAGGGTGTTTAATGTGAAGGGTTCGTTTGCCTGTCATGTGTGGGGCTGGGTTGTGTGCGTGATAGCCTTTTATAAGTTCATGAGGGGTTGTACGGAGTTGTAAGATTGTGTTGGATTTCTCTGTTTGTCTAGCATGGCTCCGGTGCTCTTTGTTCATTGTTGAACCCCTGACTAGTGTTGTATATCGGCCTGTGTAATTGTGTGTAAGGGGGGTTGTGCACGATATATAAGGGGTTGTTTTGGTTCTTGTCCGGGAGTGCATTGAGCATGAAGGAGCTGGGGGAGCTATATTCAGGATCCTACTGAACGTAAATCAGGCGAGGTGCTATTCCACCAGTGGTTTGACCTAGCGGGTGTGTGTTCTCTTTGCGAGGGTTAAGCGGGGTTTATGTTGATGTTTAGAATGTTTTAAGGACATGGGGTTAAGCGGGGTGAGTGTAGTGTATGAAGGGACCGGGGAAATGTTTTGGACAGTGTTTTCATTCTATTTTTTTTTTGTGGAGAGCGACAGGTAATCGAGATCGTGTTAAACCGGTCTTATCTGCAGATTAACCCCTGCGACTCCAATAAGTAGGGTATTCACTTGGGGTGTTCTAGTGGGGGAAACGACGATTCAAATTCGTGAAGGATTTGCGCGTAGCGTCTGCAAGCAAGGTCACAGGGAAAGTCATTGTCAGCGCGCGAGTGGCGAGCGTGCATGTTGAATGCTGATTTGGAAATCGAACAGTTGGACGTGGGGACTGCAAGGTAATGTGGATTACGAAGGCGAGAGGATGAAAGATTGGTTTACTCTAACATGCGAAATAAGTGGATAAAGACTCATGGTCTAGAGGTATTTGACTGTTAATTTGCAGTCGAGTAACAGGCCTGTGCTGAGAGGTTTGAGCTATGGGAATAAGGATAGCTCAAGCACACTCACCTTTAAGGTGAGGTCTTGAAGTCTAGAAGAGCTGCCGTTGGGCCCCGTGGAACTTCCGTCCCGATTCGGATGGTGCCCGCCGTCAGTCCCTCCTCCGGTCCGTCCGTCCGTGCAACTGGATCTGTTCGCCTCTTGGGATCCTTACTTATCTTTTGGGAGTTGTGATTATGAGTCAATTTTGCTTCACATGTAAGCAATGACTGCTCTGTACAGTTTATTATTATGGGATTTGGGTAAATTGGAGTTAAGGCCTAATTGAAGGCTGGGCCGTAACAATAATATTACGTAAACCGTGCCATTCATACCTGGAACTCTCTACCTGCTGCAATCATAGAGCCTTCTCCCAAACATAAAGGAGTGTTTAACCCGTTGATTGCTACGCCCGACTAGAGACGGTGAATTAGAACTATTTGTTCATATTCTCCATTCGCTCTTAGGTTCCAAGTAGATCCCTGACTTGTTCTGGCATCTGTTCGGCTTGATGTAGTATATTCTCTTCCAGAAGTAACTAACATATCACTTTGAGAAAAATATTGTACTTTTGTCTGCGTGCCTGCTTTGAAGTTGTTGGGTATAAGGAGTTTAATTTGTCTAAATTGTTTTATTTGACTTGGGAAAAGCTTATGATTCCATCGACCGCCAGACACTCATCTCAATACTCCATGAACGAGGTGTGGATTGTAACACAAGCATCCTCATCAAACAGACTCTCACGGATACAACCTCCAAGGTGAAGTTCAGAAGAGAACTATTTCCGAGTTTCATAATCAAAACCGGAGTACGACAGGGTGATGGCCTCTTACGCATTCTGTTTAATCTGTCACTTGATAAAGTCATCAAGACTTGGGAATGCACATTGAGGAATCTAGGAATCAAACCAGTTGTCATTGGAGCTGGGACTCGAAGAATCGAGATCAGGTGCCTTGCCTTCGCAGATGACTTTGCATTCTTAGCCAACAACTCTAAGGATGCTGTCATAGCTGTCGAAGCCCTGCAAGATATAGCTATGAAGTCTGGATTACAGATATCATACGATACGACCAAGTACTTTGAGAATTGGCACTCCGGAAAGACCCCTTTGACGACCTTACATGGAACGATTGGAAGAGTCAATTGCTTTCGTTATTTCGGTGAATGAGTCTACCCCAAAGGTAGAGATGACACCTCCATCTTAGCATGGCGTAACAAACTCAACGCAGCATACCAACTATCTCACAATTTGTACTACAAGAAATGCATTTCGGGGAATGCTAAGATCTGTCACTACAGAACTGCTGTCAGACCACAGTTTCTGTACGCCGCTGAGACCCTCTTGATGAACAGAAAAGGCACCATGGATGACCTGGAGAAAGTCGAAAGACGTATCCTCCAGAAAATTCATGGCCCGAGATTGCTCTCAAATGGAACCTACCGTTTGAAATCTAATTCTGACGTGTATCAACAGTTAGAATCAGCCAATACCAGTATGCGACGTAGGAGGCTAAGGTTCTAAGGGCACCTACATCGAATAACCAACAACAGGCTTACCAAGAAGATCTTAACCTTGGTTAAAAGCTTCAAGACTGGAAGTACTAAAGGACTTAGATTCGGCTGGAATTTCTGATCTTGGTGTAGAATATCGTTCTAAATTCTGTGTTTTCTTGAGTCTTGGACCCCACCACCTAGAGTCCCTAAATGTTGGAAGCAGAAGAGAAAAGAGAAATTATCAGCAAGGCTCAAGAGATATTGGGAACGGAAAAGAGCATCGATGAAGAACTAGTCGTAAGCGCTCCGTAGTGGGCTTAAATCAATAATAATAATAATAAATATAGACATAAGACCTTGAATTTGCATTTTGAATAATAAAGACATAAAAGTTATAAACATTTTAAAACTCCGCTGATAAGTTAAAACTACAGCTTCTACAATTTCCTTTGCATGCGAATGAAAACTATCTGCACTGTGGTTGCAAACAGCTAACTCAGCACTTACAAGGCTCAGAAAATGCTGACGATTTGTATAAATACTCCAGTTTATTTGTTATTTAATTGATATGTATAATCGTTTACTTGCTATGTATACCGAAATTGGCCACCGGGAGAGACACCCCCAGGTGCAAATAAAGGAATGAATGGAGGAGAAGGAGGGTCACTGCTACTGTGGGAGACGCACTCACGTGCAATACTGTCACATTCCTCCCCTCTCGCTCCTGCTGCGGCACATGGACTCTCTCCGTACACATGCGCCATCAGGTAATAATTGCGTTATTCTCAAATCCTGAGGCGCAGAGGTTATACAAATCAATAACTCTCAGCAGAGCAATAAACTGGTCTTCTTATCTGAATAATAACATGATTTGTGTTAAGTGACGAATGGCATCGATCCCTCTCCGTAAACCAGGGTAATATAACGAGATGTATGAATACGGGCAAGAGGACAGCAGGAATCGTTAGCGCCACTATTAATTCGGTATGAGTACTGAAGCCGTATATTTTGAACTTGAATGATTGTCACAAGGCGAGATTCGAACTGCAATTTACGTGGTATTTTACGTACCAATCTAAAGGGAAATACAGGCTGCCAGCTATACAGCATTTAGGCAACCTTCTCAACATGAAAGACGTAGAAAACAATATTTTAAATGAGAGGCAGATAAATATTACAGGGTTATAATGAATTGTATAAACACGGCTAACATTGGAAACGACAGAAATGAAGTCGCGAGCCAATAGGGTCACAGAAACCTGGTTTATAAGAGAGTTCTACACGGCAAAAAAATCCCGCCGATATAAAATAGATATAACTTATATGCAGAGGGGTTCACAAACCCCTTTTATTTAGTTTTATGAAACACAACTAGCATTACATTTCCCCCGATGGTCGATATTGCTATAGCAATGTAATTGAGCAATAGATCTAGAAAAAAATAAAAAAAGCGACCATGGTGATTTCCGCACTACATACTAAGGTCCATCTTACTAACATGAGATTTATTGCTCCTTGAAAGATCACACTTACAAGTAATATCTTCTAATTAATAGTTATGCTCCGTGATCTTGAATGTTAGAAAGTTAAATGAACATCATAAACCATGAATGAAGACTTTGACATGGATAATAACTTTTGAGATGGGATGGCCACTGTAACTAGTGCTCGTGCACCGCGTGGTTTCCACGTTGCAGTTGTGGCTGAATAGGTAAAGTTCCTGCCGGACTCGGTGGGTGACAACGCTGGAATGGTACTTTGAATCCAGACGTAGGCATACTTTATGAACGACAGCCCGTGCTCTATTTTAGTGGGGATGTAATATTGAGCCACACCTACTAAGTCACATTGCCAAATTTATTAACTTACGATCTATTCCTGTGAAGATTACGTTGAATTATGCAGATTTATAATGAGAATACGATCGATTCAGCAGGTTATGCCATGTGACCTGTAATGGCAGAAAGTTAAAGAATCTGACATGGATATTACCATAACATATCGCTCCAGAAGTCCGGGTTCTATTCCCGGCTCTGACAAGAAATTTATTGCTGCTCTGAAGGGTGAAACAGGGTACACTAAGCCTCGTAGGCCAAACCTGAGCAGAGGTGGGTTCGATTCCCACCTCAGTCAGCCTGGAAGTGGTTTTCTGTGGATTCCCACTTCTACACCAGGCTAATGCCGGGATGGTTTCTAACTTGCCTCTTTCCAAATCCTCACCTTACTTCATTCCATTTCATTTCATATTTATTTATCAGTGCCTTACACTATATTTACAGTACACTAAAGGGAGTCTCTGAAAAGAGCAAAGCCCCACTTATCATTCGGAATTGCTAATATACACATTAATACAGACACCACTATAATACAGGTTATCAGTGAACTTCTACACACCCAGACCCAAGTACACGGGGCTAAATATCCGCGATGTTCTAGCCCCTCAAATGATACAAAAACAACAACATATCGAAGGAGATTCTGCTTGCCAGTATACGTGTTCCTGAGAAATTTCCTTGGAATTTTCTTGTTATTATATTCCAACAGAAAGAAGAGAACTCTATTTGAGGCGTTCATATTAAGATGTTTCGTGTAATACCAGATTCGAACACTACGTAACGTTCATGGATACCGACAGGGAAATTCATCTACTCGCTATATTACTAGTTCCCCATCCTCAATAATTACGGTCACTGTAACTTCTTGTAACATTTCTGTTGTAAGACATTGGTAAAGTGGTCGACACAGATGAAAACACGTAACGAAAACAAATTATTAACCTCTCCCCATAACAGGTATCGAACCCCAAGTCCTTCCATCCGCGTTACCATTTCAGCCACGGATGCTTACTACGCGAAGATAGAAAGTGACAACTTTTTGCGCTGGACACTTGACTTCTTTTTAATGTAAAACGTTCTTATGGGTTCGAATCCTTTCCTTAGTCGACAGGCATTTGTTCTTTTCTCTTGTTGAGATCGATTTAAAATGTGCAGCCCCCGACAGGTCGATCGCATGTGCTATTCACCTGAGCATCATAAGTAGCAGAAACAACATTTTGTCATGGAGTAATGAGAATTACGAATAGTGTGATATTCTCGCGGCATATTATCTGGAGAAGAAGACGAATGCCACGGAAATCCACTTCCAGGATGATTTAAGTGGGTCTCGAGTAGATGATAAAAATTTGAAAATCAATTCCACAAGCATATTAACACACTTCATTTTGTTTGTATAAAAATAGTCCAACCTGAAAATTAATTCAGCAGGCTCATTCAGTTGTTAGCTTCTTTTCTACTAACGTCAGTTTCTCTCAGCATATATTTAGTGGGAAAAGTCATGTTAGCAGTCTAATGAACTCTACACTACGGTATTTCTCAAGTGGATCAATTAATACTATTTTATATTTGTCAAACGTAAGAATACAGACTGTGTTTTATCTCGGGGTTACAGTGGGCTTTGTCATGACACAGCGTAAATATGAGGAATGGTTTACAACCCGGTGTTACAGAGGTCTTAGACTTGACACGTGCGGCGGCCTGAGTGAGTATCAGTTTTCCTTTAAACCGAGGTGGTTAACATTTCTAACACTTGCTACCCTCAATATACAGAGTACCTTGCATTCGTTCTACAGATCGTTATGTCATCGTCTGACCTGGCTACGTACAATCAGATAAATAAGGTCCTTTTCAGGACCAAATAAAAAATCACTCGTTGGAACAGGTAGATATGCACACATACTAAATCCACTATGAACGACATTAAGCATAAAAAAATCTACTAGCTCGGGGTCCGAACATTCTTCCTAATAGCTTTCCTGACGTTACTTCAGCAATGCTTGATTAAGCCACCTTAGCTACTGAGAGCCATGGAGTATCGCTGGTACGTATAGAATCTATTCGTAAACACTTCCTGTCCAAACGTGAGGTGATGATATTCGGATCTGTGTTCGTTTTAATCATGCAATATATTTGAAGTCATTGAAATAAGACTGCTGCTAATGATTTCCACTATATTCACGAGCATGAACTCAACGGTAAAGTTGTACTAAGACTGAGAAGGAGCACGAACTAATGTATTTAGGACATATTTTATTTAGCGTGTGGCATTACACATAAAACACAGTAATAATAATAATAATAAAATATACATACATCTCCGTCTGAAGCATCTGCTGGGTGGATTGAGTAACTCAGCAGTTGCTGTTGCCGGTCCCAAGCCAGGAGAAAGGAAGAGGGTTGGCTTGAAGCCGTAAAACAATAGCCAATACTAACTTAGGCCCTCTGACGCTAACAAACTTAATTGTACTTTGGGTAGAGTAATATTTACTCCCAAATCTGAGCACATTTCTCAACTGCTCAAAATGAAGCATCAAACGGAAATATTACCCCAGGTGGTGGACAATCCACCGGCTCCCAGGGAGTCGCAAGCAGACAGGATTCTGGAGGAGTCTGCACCCTCATGCTTGAAGGAGAAGTCGGAGTCTCTTGAACTATCTGTTACATCCAAACTCAAGTGTAATGTTGTGAACTTTTGTGTCACCTTCAACGCCAATTCACTTCTCAAAGTCGGCAAACTCAAACACTTAGCAGACACCCTCACTAAACATTGGATAGTTGCGATCCAAGAAACACGCTACACGGATAACGATTAATTCGAAACTCAAGGTTTCAGAGTCTTTAAGAGCAAAACTGACAAGATTATCCGCAAAGGAGCTCCTCATCTTGGCACTGGTTTCATTGTTAGTAACAAAATCCTCGGATCTATCATCAGCATCAACCCCATATCCAATAGGCTATCCACTCGCTGTGTCAAATGTGCCAATACAGTCTACACGATTGTGAATGTTCACGCACCCATCAACCAAGACAACAAATGGAAGCCAGAGACTGTGGAAATCTTCTGGGAAACGCTGGATGAAATCCTATCCAAAATTCCTAAATCACATGCCACAGTTCTCCTGGGCGACTCCAATGCTCGAATTGGTACTGAACGAAATTACAGGCATATAGTTGGTGTATATCGAGTACATTCCATAACGAACCGGAATGGAGAACGTTTAATTGAACTCTGTGGGAATAACAAACTAGTGCTAAAATCCATGTTTTTCCAACATGTTCCATGGGAGCAAATGACATTGACATCTCTTATCTATTTACTTGGAGAATTTCAACTTGACCATGTAGCCATTTCTGTCGGATTTTCAAAATAAATACAGAATGTCAAAGTCTTTCGAGGCGCCGATCTTACTCGTATCATTGCATGTCTAAAATCAAGTTTAAATTTATTCCGAAAATCACACGGAAAAGTTGCAGACACAGAATTCTTCGAACCGACACAGAGAAACTCAAATCACTTCAGAATGAATTCTTAGAAAAAAATCTTCACTCTTACCTCACCAGATCATGAACGACTGGAGTGTTCCATGGTAAAAACAGCTCTCGAAATTGCGCCTTAATCACGGAAACCTTGACATCCTTGGTGTAACTTTCAATGTGATGAAGCCCTGAATGATAGAAAACGAGCTTGGCTACTCTGGAAATCTTATAAAACAGAGAATAAAAATGAACACTTCGTTGAAACGAGAAAGAGGACTGCTCGAGTTATTCGGAATGCAAGAAGACTATTCTACAAAAAAGAACATGGAGTTGAATTTCCAGAAGCATAACTCAAGAAATGTCTACCAAACGTTCAAGAGGAATCTAAACATTAGAATCCTCCTAATTAATTTGTGCTCCCGCGGCCCAATCACCAACCAGATCGCTCACAGTGACAATGGTTACTGTCAAATTTTAGCTTCATACTTTAGAAACCTCCTCAACTGTGATCCACCAGAGTTGACTTTCACTCTAATTTAGAATTCAGTTCCAACTAATCCAGACTCTTCTCCGCTAGACATCTCTGAGCTGCGGAAGATCATCACTTCACTAAAAAATAATAAATCCCTGGGTGATAACTCGGTAATCGTAGAACACTCGAAACTCCTGTATTATAGCGGAAATGGGGAAAGCAGAGTCCAGACGTCTGAAAATTGTCTGAAGGTAGGAAAAGTAGTTACAGCTTTTCAGAAGAATCACGATCTGATGGGAAACAGGAGAGAGAATAATGGATTAAGAGGATAGTTTATACAAGGTTATTCAGCTAAGATGTTGCGCGGCAATAACGTCTTAACCATTAAAGATCTCGGTATTTTGTTTTCACTTTAGTGAATGGTGCTAAGGGACTCATAAACGAACTTACACTAATTTTTCCTTTTATAGTAAATAGCTGAGATATTGGTATCAATTTTTTTTTTTTAAGGAACTATACTAATTTTTGCATACAGGGTAACAGATTTCACTGGGACAAATTCAACGGTGTTATACTTTCCCAAATTGGAAGTACTTTTTGAGAAATCGAGGATACGGAAATTGTGCTAGGTCACGCCTTCTTTTCGTGACGCGATGTGCTAATGACTAGTACGATGCGGCTGAATGTGAATCACGGCTTGTTGGTGCCCTTACCTAGCCTAGCCTCGTTCACAGACCTAATCTGCTTCAAAACAAAATGAATATCCTGAAATCAGAATCGCAGTCGTTATTATCGGAGTTTGGTTATTTGGGAAATGTAAATAGGTGATAAAAGAATAGGAAAATCAAGTTTCATTTGTTGTCCAATAATTTCTTACGTCACTAGCTGTTTGTTATAATGGGACAAAGGAACAGATGGTGGCGTTCATAGCTTTTGATTTGCTATAACATGTAGAATAAATAATTCACGATGCGCAGCACACTTTAATGTGCCAGTGGATAACACGAAATGGGAAAGCGTAATGTTTTGCAAATACAGTACGTACAGAGTAGTCCAAGTTGAAAAAGTATTTAAACAGTAGGTTTTATTTATTAGAGTTACGTAGCCGAGAGCGCTAACGTGCTAGTTCGTGCCTTGCTGGCATCGGGAGAGTGTGGGTTCGAAACCCACCTCAGCCGTCCTGAAAATAGATTTCGTGGTTTCCCATTTTCACCCCAGGCAAATGCCGGGACGGTTCCTTTCAATAGGCCCATGGCCATTGGCTGTATTAATACAATAATTAATAGAAACTTGTAATGCTCTTCAGGAAATGAGTGGCTTTTTCAAGCGTAGATACTTCAAGCTGAATGCGACATCAAGTAAGTTACTGCAATGTAGATCGCGATCCAGTTGGCAGCGGTCAGTGAGACACGAAAAGGGAAATTAGGTGGGTTAAGAAAGGAGGCTGATACTGCATTCGAGTCTGAGTGGAATTGCAGAACTTCCCGAGTGTGGTTTGAACACGATAGGTGTCCTGTACACTACTCGCCTGTGGCTAGACTAACGATATTTCCTGGTCGTTCGATTGGGTGCGCAGGCATTATAAGTTGGCCGCCACGTGTACCTGATGTTACACCTATTGACTATTGGGTGCGCAGGCATTATAAGTTGGCCGCCACGTACACCTGATGTTACACCTATTGACTATTGGGCACGCAGGCATTATAAGTTGGCCGCCACGTGTACCTGATGTTACACCTATTGACTATTGGGTGCGCAGGCATTATAAGTTGGCCGCCACGTACACCTGATGTTACACCTATTGACTATTGGGCGCGCAGGCATTATAAGTTGGCCGCCACGTACACCTGATGTTACACCTATTGACTATTGGGCGCGCAGGCATTATAAGTTGGCCGCCACGTACACCTGATGTTACACCTATTGACTATTGGGCGCGCAGGCATTATAAGTTGGCCGCCACGTACACCTGATGTTACACCTATTGACTATTGGGTGCGCAGGCATTATAAGTTGGCCACCACGTACACCTGATGTTACACCTGTTGACTATTGGGCGCGAGGCATTATAAGTTGGCCGCCACGTACACCTGATGTTACACCTATTGACTATTGGGCGCGCGGGCATTATAAGTTGGCCGCCACGTACACCTGATGTTACACCTGTTGACTATTGGGCGCGAGGCATTATAAGTTGGCCGCCACGTACACCTGATGTTACACCTATTGACTATTGGGCGCGCAGGCATTATAAGTTGGCCACCACGTACACCTCATGTTACACCTATTGACTATTGGGCGCGCGGGCATTATAAGTTGGCCGCCACGTACACCTGATGTTACACCTATTGACTATTGGGCGCGCAGGCATTATAAGTTGGCCGCCACGTACACCTCATGTTACACCTATTGACTATTGGGCGCGCGGGCATTATAAGTTGGCCGCCACGTACACCTGATGTTACACCTGTTGACTACTGGGCGCGCAGGCGTTATAAGTTGGCCGCCACGTACACCTGATGTTACACCTATTGACTATTGGGCGCGCAGGCGCTATAAGTTGGCCGCCACGTACACCTGATGTTACACGTATTGACTATTGGGCGCGCAGGCATTAGAAGTTGGCCGCCACGTACACCTGATGTTACACCTATTGACTATTGGGCGCGCAGGCATTATAAGTTGGCCGCCACGTACACCTGATGTTACACCTATTGACTATTGGGCGCACAGGCGTTATAAGTTGGCCGCCACGTACTCCTGATGTTACACCTATTGACTATTGGGCGCGAGGCATTATAAGTTGGCCGCCACGTACACCTGATGTTACACCTATTGACTATTGGGCACGCAGGCATTATAAGTTGGCCACCACGTGCACCTGATGTTACACCTATTGACTACTGGGTGCGCAGGCATTATACGTTGGCCGCCACGTACACCTGATGTTACACCTATTGACTATTGGGCGCGCAGGCATTATAAGTTGGCCACCACGTGCACCTGATGTTACACCTATTGACTACTGGGTGCGCAGGCATTATAAGTTGGCCACCACGTGCACCTGATGTTACACCTGTTGACTACTGGGTGCGCAGGCATTATAAGTTGGCCACCACGTGCACCTGATGTTACACCTATTGACTACTGGGTGCGCAGGCATTATAAGTTGGCCACCACGTGCACCTGATGTTACACCTGTTGACTATTGGGCGCGCAGGCATTATAAGTTGGCCGCCACGTACACCTGATGTTACACCTGTTGACTACTGGGTGCGCAGGCATTATAAGTTGGCCGCCACGTACACCTGATGTTACACCTATTGAATATTGGGTGCGCAGGCATTATAAGTTGGCCACCACGTGCACCTGATGTTACACCTATTGACTATTGGGCGCGCAGGCATTATAAGTTGGCCACCACGTGCACCTCATGTTACACCTATTGACTATTGGGCGCGCAGGCATTATAAGTTGGCCACCACGTGCACCTGATGTTACACCTGTTGACTACTGGGTGCGCAGGCATTATAAGTTGGCCACCACGTACACCTCATGTTACACCTGTTGACTACTGGGTGCGCAGGCATTATAAGTTGGCCGCCACGTACACCTGATGTTACACGTATTGACTATTGGGCGCGCAGGCATTATAAGTTGGCCACCACGTGCACCTGATGTTACACCTGTTGACTACTGGGTGCGCAGGCATTATAAGTTGGCCACCACGTACACCTCATGTTACACCTGTTGACTACTGGGTGCGCAGGCATTATAAGTTGGCCGCCACGTACACCTGATGTTACACCTGTTGACTATTGGGCGCGCAGGCGTTATAAGTTGGCCGCCACGTACACCTGATGTTACACCTATTGACTATTGGGCGCGCAGGCGTTATAAGTTGGCCGCCACGTACACCTGATGTTACACGTATTGACTATTTGGCGCGCAGGCATTAGAAGTTGGCCGCCACGTACACCTGATGTTAAACCTATTGACTATTGGGCGCGCAGGCATTATAAGTTGGCCGCCACGTACACCTGATGTTACACCTATTGACTATTGGGCGCGCAGGCGTTATAAGTTGGCCGCCACGTACACCTGATGTTACACCTATTGACTATTGGGCGCGAGGCATTATAAGTTGGCCGCCACGTACACCTGATGTTACACCTATTGACTATTGGGCACGCAGGCATTATAAGTTGGCCACCACGTGCACCTGATGTTACACCTATTGACTACTGGGTGCGCAGGCATTATACGTTGGCCGCCACGTACACCTGATGTTACACCTATTGACTATTGGGCGCGCAGGCATTATAAGTTGGCCACCACGTGCACCTGATGTTACACCTATTGACTATTGGGCGCGCAGGCATTATAAGTTGGCCGCCACGTACACATGATGTTACACCTATTGACTATTGGGCGCGCAGGCATAATAAGTTGGCCGCCACGTACACCTGATGTTACACCTGTTGACTACTGGGTGCGCAGGCATTATAAGTTGGCCACCACGTGCACCTGATGTTACACCTATTGACTACTGGGTGCGCAGGCATTATAAGTTGGCCACCACGTGCACCTGATGTTACACCTGTTGAGTACTGGGTGCGCAGGCATTATAAGTTGGCCGCCACGTACACCTGATGTTACACCTGTTGACTACTGGGTGCGCAGGCATTATAAGTTGGCCGCCACGTACACCTGATGTTACACCTATTGAATATTGGGTGCGCAGGCATTATAAGTTGGCCACCACGTGCACCTGATGTTACACCTATTGACTATTGGGCGCGCAGGCATTATAAGTTGGCCACCACGTGCACCTGATGTTACACCTGTTGACTACTGGGTGCGCAGGCATTATAAGTTGGCCGCCACGTGCACCTGATGTTACACCTGTTGACTACTGGGTGCGCAGGCATTATAAGTTGGCCGCCACGTACACCTGATGTTACACCTATTGACTACTGGGTGCGCAGGCATTATAAGTTGGCCACCACGTACACCTGATGTTACACCTGTTGACTACTGGGTGCGCAGGCATTATAAGTTGGCCACCACGTGCACCTGATGTTACACCTGTTGACTACCGGGTGCGCAGGCATTATAAGTTGGCCGCCACGTGCACCTGATGTTACACCTGTTGACTATTGGGCGCGCGGGCATTATAAGTTGGCCACCACGTGCACCTGATGTTACACCTGTTGACTACTGGGTGCGCAGGCATTATAAGTTGGCCGCCACGTACACCTGATGTTACACGTATTGACTATTGGGCGCGCAGGCATTATAAGTTGGCCACCACGTGCACCTGATGTTACACCTGTTGACTACTGGGTGCGCAGGCATTATAAGTTGGCCACCACGTACACCTCATGTTACACCTGTTGACTACTGGGTGCGCAGGCATTATAAGTTGGCCGCCACGTACACCTGATGTTACACCTGTTGACTATTGGGCGCGCAGGCGTTATAAGTTGGCCGCCACGTACACCTGATGTTACACCTATTGACTATTGGGCGCGCAGGCGTTATAAGTTGGCCGCCACGTACACCTGATGTTACACGTATTGACTATTTGGCGCGCAGGCATTAGAAGTTGGCCGCCACGTACACCTGATGTTAAACCTATTGACTATTGGGCGCGCAGGCATTATAAGTTGGCCGCCACGTACACCTGATGTTACACCTATTGACTATTGGGCGCGCAGGCGTTATAAGTTGGCCGCCACGTACACCTGATGTTACACCTATTGACTATTGGGCGCGAGGCATTATAAGTTGGCCGCCACGTACACCTGATGTTACACCTATTGACTATTGGGCACGCAGGCATTATAAGTTGGCCACCACGTGCACCTGATGTTACACCTATTGACTACTGGGTGCGCAGGCATTATACGTTGGCCGCCACGTACACCTGATGTTACACCTATTGACTATTGGGCGCGCAGGCATTATAAGTTGGCCACCACGTGCACCTGATGTTACACCTATTGACTATTGGGCGCGCAGGCATTATAAGTTGGCCGCCACGTACACATGATGTTACACCTATTGACTATTGGGCGCGCAGGCATAATAAGTTGGCCGCCACGTACACCTGATGTTACACCTGTTGACTACTGGGTGCGCAGGCATTATAAGTTGGCCACCACGTGCACCTGATGTTACACCTATTGACTACTGGGTGCGCAGGCATTATAATTTGGCCACCACGTGCACCTGATGTTACACCTGTTGAGTACTGGGTGCGCAGGCATTATAAGTTGGCCGCCACGTACACCTGATGTTACACCTGTTGACTACTGGGTGCGCAGGCATTATAAGTTGGCCGCCACGTACACCTGATGTTACACCTATTGAATATTGGGTGCGCAGGCATTATAAGTTGGCCACCACGTGCACCTGATGTTACACCTATTGACTATTGGGCGCGCAGGCATTATAAGTTGGCCACCACGTGCACCTGATGTTACACCTGTTGACTACTGGGTGCGCAGGCATTATACGTTGGCCGCCACGTGCACCTGATGTTACACCTGTTGACTACTGGGTGCGCAGGCATTATAAGTTGGCCGCCACGTACACCTGATGTTACACCTATTGACTACTGGGTGCGCAGGCATTATAAGTTGGCCACCACGTACACCTGATGTTACACGTGTTGACTACTGGGTGCGCAGGCATTATAAGTTGGCCACCACGTGCACCTGATGTTACACCTGTTGACTACCGGGTGCGCAGGCATTATAAGTTGGCCGCCACGTGCACCTGATGTTACACCTGTTGACTATTGGGCGCGCGGGCATTATAAGTTGGCCACCACGTGCACCTGATGTTACACCTGTTGACTACTGGGTGCGCAGGCATTATAAGTTGGCCGCCACGTACACCTGATGTTACACCTGTTGACTATTGGGCGCGCGGGCATTATAAGTTGGCCACCACGTACACCTGATGTTACACCTATTGACTATTGGGTGCGCAGGCATTATAAGTTGGCCACCACGTGCACCTGATGTTACACCTATTGACTATTGGGCGCGCAGGCATTATAAGTTGGCCACCACGTGCACCTGATGTTACACCTGTTGACTACTGGGTGCGCAGGCATTATAAGTTGGCCGTCACGTACACCTGATGTTACACCTGTTGACTACTGGGTGCGCAGGCATTATAAGTTGGCCGCCACGTACACCTGATGTTACACCTATTGACTATTGGGTGCGCAGGCATTATAAGTTGGCCACCACGTGCACCTGATGTTACACCTATTGACTATTGGGCGCGCAGGCATTATAAGTTGGCCACCACGTGAACCTCATGTTACACCTATTGACTATTGGGCGCGCAGGCATTATAAGTTGGCCGCCACGTACACCTGATGTTACACCTATTGACTATTGGGCGCGCAGGCATTATAAGTTGGCCACCACGTGCACCTGATGTTACACCTATTGACTATTGGGCGCGCAGGCATTATAAGTTGGTCGCCACGTACACCTGATGTTACACCTATTGACTATTGGGCGCGCAGGCATTATAAGTTGGCCGCCACGTACACCTGATGTTACACCTATTGACTACTGGGTGCGCAGGCATTATAAGTTGGCCACCACGTGCACCTGATGTTACACCTATTGACTATTGGGTGCGCAGGCATTATAATTTGGCCGCCACGTGCACCTGATGTTACACCTATTGACTACTGGGTGCGCAGGCATTATAAGTTGGCCACCACGTGCACCTGATGTTACACCTATTGACTATTGGGTGCGCCGGCATTATAAGTTGGCCGCCACGTACACCTGATGTTACACCTATTGACTATTGGGTGCGCAGGCATTATAAGTTGGCCGCCACGTACACCTGATGTTACACCTATTGACTATTGGGCGCGCAGGCATTATAAGTTGGCCGCCACGTGCACCTGATGTTACACCTATTGACTATTGGGCGCGCAGGCATTATAAGTTGGCCGCCACGTACACCTGATGTTACACCTATTGACTACTGGGTGCGCAGGCATTATAAGTTGGCCACCACGTGCACCTGATGTTACACCTATTGACTATTGGGCGCGCAGGCATTATAAGTTGGCCGCCACGTACACCTGATGTTACACCTATTGACTATTGGGCGCGAGGCATTATACGTTGGCCGCCACGTACACCTGATGTTACACCTATTGACTGTTGGGCGCGAGGCATTAGAAGTTGGCCGCCACGTACACCTGATGTTACACCCATTGACTATTGGGCGCGAGGCATTATAAGTTGGTCGCCACGTACACCTGATGTTACACCTATTGACTATTGGGCGCGCAGGCATTATAAGTTGGTCGCCACGTACACCTGATGTTACACGTATTGACTATTGGGCGCGCGGGCATTATAAGTTGGCCGCCACGTACACCTGATGTTACACCTATTGACTATTGGGCGCGCAGGGCATTATAAGTTGGCCACCACGTACACCTGATGTTACACCTATTGACTATTGGGCGCGCGGGCATTATAAGTTGGCCGCCACGTACACCTGATGTTACACCTATTGACTATTGGGCGCGCGGGCATTATAAGTTGCCGCCACGTACACCTGATGTTACACCTATTGACTATTGGGCGCGAGGCATTATACGTTGGCCGCCACGTACACCTGATGTTACACCTATTGACTGTTGGGTGCGCAGGCATTATAAGTTGGTCGACACGTACACCTGATGTTACACCTATTGACTATTGGGCGCGCAGGCATTATAAGTTGGTCGCCACGTACACCTGATGTTACACCTATTGACTATTGGGCGCGCTGGCATTATAAGTTGGCCGCCACGTACACCTGATGTTACACCTATTGACTATTGGGCGCGCAGGCATTATAAGTTGGTCGCCACGTACACCTGATGTTACACCTATTGACTATTGGGCGCGCAGGCATTATAAGTCGGCCGCCACGTACACCTGATGTTACACCTATTGACTGTTGGGCGCGAGGCATTATACGTTGGCCGCCACGTACACCTGATGTTACACCTATTGACTATTGGCCGCGCAGGCATTATAAGTTGGCCGCCACGTACACCTGATGTTACACCTATTGACTATTGGGTGCGCAGGCATTGTAAGTTGGCCGCCACGTACACCTGATGTTACACCTATTGACTATTGGGCGCGCAGGCATTTAAGTTGGCCACCACATACACCTGATGTTACACCTGTTGACTATTGGGCGCGCAGGCATTATAATTGGCCACCACGTACACCTGATGTTACACCTATTGACTATTGGGCGCGCAGGCATTATAAGTTGGCCGCCACGTACACCTGATGTTACACCTATTGACTATTGGGTGCGCAGGCATTATAAGTTGGCCGCCACGTGCACCTGATGTTACACCTATTGACTCTTGGGCGCGCAGGCATTATAAGTTGGCCACCACGTGCACCTGATGTTACACCTATTGACTATTGGGCGCGCAGCCATTATAAGTTGGCCGCCACGTACACCTGATGTTACACCTATTGACTATTGGCCGCGCAGGCATTATAAGTTGGCCGCCACGTACACCTGATGTTACACCTATTGACTATTGGGCGCGCTGGCATTATAAGTTGGCCACCACGTGCACCTGATGTTACTCCTATTGACTATTGGGCGCGCGGGCATTATAAGTTGGCCAAGACGTGCACCTGATGTTACACCTATTGACTATTGGGCGCGCAGGCATTATAAGTTGGCCGCCACGTACACCTGATGTTACTCCTATTGACTATTGGGCGCGCGGGCATTATAAGTTGGCCACCACGTGCACCTGATGTTACTCCTATTGACTATTGGACGCGCGGGCATTATAAGTTGGCCAAGACGTGCACCTGATGTTACACCTATTGACTATTGGGCGCGCAGGCATTATAAGTTGGCCGCCACGTACACCTGATGTTACTCCTATTGACTATTGGGCGCGCGGGCATTATAAGTTGGCCACCACGTGCACCTGATGTTACTCCTATTGACTATTGGGCGCGCGGGCATTATAAGTTGGCCAAGACGTGCACCTGATGTTACACCTATTGACTATTGGACGCGCAGGCATTATAAGTTGGCCACCACGTGCACCTGATGTTACTCCTATTGACTATTGGGCGCGCGGGCATTATAAGTTGGCCACCACGTGTACCTGATGTTACACCTACTGACTATTGGGCGCGAGGGCATTATAAGTTGGCCGCCACGTACACCTGATGTTACACCTATTGACTATTGGGCGCGCAGGCATTATAAGTTGGCCACCACGTGCACCTGATGTTACACCTATTGACTATTGGGCGCGCAGGCATTATAAGTTGGCCGCCACGTACACCTGATGTTACACCTATTGACTATTGGGCGCGCAGGCATTATAAGTTGGCCACAACGTGCACCTGATGTTACACCTATTGACTATTGGGCGCGCAGGCATTATAAGTTGGCCGCCACGTACACCTGATGTTACACCTATTGACTATTGGGCGCGCAGGCATTATAAGTTGGCCGCCACGTGCACCTGATGTTACACCTATTGACTATTGGGCGCGCAGGCATTATAAGTTGGCCGCCACGTACACCTGATGTTACACCTATTGACTACTGGGTGCGCAGGCATTATAAGTTGGCCACCACGTGCACCTGATGTTACACCTATTGACTATTGGGCGCGCAGGCATTATAAGTTGGCCGCCACGTACACCTGATGTTACACCTATTGACTATTGGGCGCGAGGCATTATACGTTGGCCGCCACGTACACCTGATGTTACACCTATTGACTGTTGGGCGCGAGGCATTAGAAGTTGGCCGCCACGTACACCTGATGTTACACCCATTGACTATTGGGCGCGAGGCATTATAAGTTGGTCGCCACGTACACCTGATGTTACACCTATTGACTATTGGGCGCGCAGGCATTATAAGTTGGTCGCCACGTACACCTGATGTTACACGTATTGACTATTGGGCGCGCGGGCATTATAAGTTGGCCGCCACGTACACCTGATGTTACACCTATTGACTATTGGGCGCGCAGGCATTATAAGTTGGCCACCACGTACACCTGATGTTACACCTATTGACTATTGGGCGCGCGGGCATTATAAGTTGGCCGCCACGTACACCTGATGTTACACCTATTGACTATTGGGCGCGCGGGCATTATAAGTTGGCCGCCACGTACACCTGATGTTACACCTATTGACTATTGGGCGCGAGGCATTATACGTTGGCCGCCACGTACACCTGATGTTACACCTATTGACTGTTGGGTGCGCAGGCATTATAAGTTGGTCGACACGTACACCTGATGTTACACCTATTGACTATTGGGCGCGCAGGCATTATAAGTTGGTCGCCACGTACACCTGATGTTACACCTATTGACTATTGGGCGCGCTGGCATTATAAGTTGGCCGCCACGTACACCTGATGTTACACCTATTGACTATTGGGCGCGCAGGCATTATAAGTTGGTCGCCACGTACACCTGATGTTACACCTATTGACTATTGGGCGCGCAGGCATTATAAGTCGGCCGCCACGTACACCTGATGTTACACCTATTGACTGTTGGGCGCGAGGCATTATACGTTGGCCGCCACGTACACCTGATGTTACACCTATTGACTATTGGCCGCGCAGGCATTATAAGTTGGCCGCCACGTACACCTGATGTTACACCTATTGACTATTGGGTGCGCAGGCATTGTAAGTTGGCCGCCACGTACACCTGATGTTACACCTATTGACTATTGGGCGCGCAGGCATTTAAGTTGGCCACCACATACACCTGATGTTACACCTGTTGACTATTGGGCGCGCAGGCATTATAATTGGCCACCACGTACACCTGATGTTACACCTATTGACTATTGGGCGCGCAGGCATTATAAGTTGGCCGCCACGTACACCTGATGTTACACCTATTGACTATTGGGTGCGCAGGCATTATAAGTTGGCCGCCACGTGCACCTGATGTTACACCTATTGACTCTTGGGCGCGCAGGCATTATAAGTTGGCCACCACGTGCACCTGATGTTACACCTATTGACTATTGGGCGCGCAGCCATTATAAGTTGGCCGCCACGTACACCTGATGTTACACCTATTGACTATTGGCCGCGCAGGCATTATAAGTTGGCCGCCACGTACACCTGATGTTACACCTATTGACTATTGGGCGCGCTGGCATTATAAGTTGGCCACCACGTGCACCTGATGTTACTCCTATTGACTATTGGGCGCGCGGGCATTATAAGTTGGCCAAGACGTGCACCTGATGTTACACCTATTGACTATTGGGCGCGCAGGCATTATAAGTTGGCCGCCACGTACACCTGATGTTACTCCTATTGACTATTGGGCGCGCGGGCATTATAAGTTGGCCACCACGTGCACCTGATGTTACTCCTATTGACTATTGGACGCGCGGGCATTATAAGTTGGCCAAGACGTGCACCTGATGTTACACCTATTGACTATTGGGCGCGCAGGCATTATAAGTTGGCCGCCACGTACACCTGATGTTACTCCTATTGACTATTGGGCGCGCGGGCATTATAAGTTGGCCACCACGTGCACCTGATGTTACTCCTATTGACTATTGGGCGCGCGGGCATTATAAGTTGGCCAAGACGTGCACCTGATGTTACACCTATTGACTATTGGACGCGCAGGCATTATAAGTTGGCCACCACGTGCACCTGATGTTACTCCTATTGACTATTGGGCGCGCGGGCATTATAAGTTGGCCACCACGTGTACCTGATGTTACACCTACTGACTATTGGGCGCGAGGGCATTATAAGTTGGCCGCCACGTACACCTGATGTTACACCTATTGACTATTGGGCGCGCAGGCATTATAAGTTGGCCACCACGTGCACCTGATGTTACACCTATTGACTATTGGGCGCGCAGGCATTATAAGTTGGCCGCCACGTACACCTGATGTTACACCTATTGACTATTGGGCGCGCAGGCATTATAAGTTGGCCACAACGTGCACCTGATGTTACACCTATTGACTATTGGGCGCGCAGGCATTATAAGTTGGCCGCCACGTACACCTGATGTTACACCTATTGACTATTGGGCGCGAGGCATTATAAGTTGGCCGCCACGTGGACCTGATGTTACACCTATTGACTACTGGGCGCGCAGGCATTATAAGTTGGCCGCCACGTACACCTGATGTTATACCTATTGACTATTGGGCGCGCAGGCATTATAAGTTGGCCGCCACGTACACCTGATGTTACACCTATTGACTATTGGGCGCGCAGGCATTATAGTTGGCCGCCACGTGCACCTGATGTTACACCTATTGACTAATGGGCGCGCGGGCATTATAAGTTGGCCGCCACGTACACCTGATGTTACACCTATTGACTATTGGGCGCGCAGGCATTATAAGTTGGCCGCCACGTACACCTGATGTTACACCTATTGACTATTGGGCGCGCAGGCATTATAAGTTGGCCGCCACGTACACCTCTTGTTACACCTATTGACTATTGGGTGCGCAGGCATTATAAGTTGGCCGCCACGTACACCTGATGTTACACCTATTGACTATTGGGCGCGCAGGCATTATAAGTTGGCCACCACGTGCACCTGATGTTACTCCTATTGACTATTGGGCGCGCGGGCATTATAAGTTGGCCACGACGTGCACCTGATGTTACACCTATTGGGCGCGCAGGCATTATAAGTTGGCCACCACGTACACCTGATGTTACACCTATTGGGCGCGCAGGCATTATAAGTTGGCCACCACGTACACCTGATGTTACACCTATTGACTATTGGGCGCGGGCATTATAAGTTGGCCGCCACGTACACCTGATGTTACACCTATTGACTATTGGGCGCGCAGGCATTATAAGTTGGCCGCCACGTACACCTGATTTTACACCTATTGACTATTGGGCGCGCAGGCATTATAAGTTGGCCGCCACGTACACCTGATGTTACACCTACTGACTATTGGGCGCGAGGCATTATAAGTTGGTCGCCACGTACACCTGATGTTACACCTATTGACTATTGGGCGCGCAGGCATTATAAGTTGGTCGCCACGTACACCTGATGTTACACGTATTGACTATTGGGCGCGCGGGCATTATAAGTTGGCCGCCACGTACACCTGATGTTACACCTATTGACTATTGGGCGCGCGGGCATTATAAGTTGGCCGCCACGTACACCTGATGTTACATCTATTGACTATTGGGCGCGCGGGCATTATAAGTTGGCCGCCACGTACACCTGATGTTACACCTGTTGACTATTGGGCGCGCAGGCATTATAGTTGGCCACCACGTACACCTGATGTTACACCTATTGACTATTGGGCGCGCAGGCATTATAAGTTGGCCGCCACGTACACCTGATGTGACACCTATTGACTATTGGGTGCGCAGGCATTATAAGTTGGCCGCCACGTGCACCTGATGTTACACCTATTGACTCTTGGGCGCGCAGGCATTATAAGTTGGCCGTCACGTACACCTCTTGTTACACCTATTGACTATTGGGTGCGCAGGCATTATAAGTTGGCCGTCCACGTACACCTGATGTTACACCTATTGACTATTGGGTGCGCAGGCATTATAAGTTGGCCGCCACGTACACCTGATGTTACACCTATTGACTATTGGGCGCGCAGGCATTATAAGTTGGCCGCCACGTACACCTGATGTTACACCTATTGACTATTGGACGCGCGGGCATTATAAGTTGGCCACGACGTGCACCTGATGTTACACCTATTGACTATTGGGCTCGCAGGCATTATAAGTTGGCCACCACGTGCACCTGATGTTACTCCTATTGACTATTGGGCGCGCGGGCATTATAAGTTGGCCACGACGTGCACCTGATGTTACACCTATTGACTATTGGGCTCGCAGGCATTATAAGTTGGCCACCACGTGCACCTGATGTTACTCCTATTGACTATTGGGCGCGCGGGCATTATAAGTTGGCCACCACGTGTACCTGATGTTACACCTACTGACTATTGGGCGCGAGGGCATTATAAGTTGGCCGCCACGTACACCTGATGTTACACCTATTGACTATTGGGCGCGCAGGCATTATAAGTTGGCCACCACGTGCACCTGATGTTACACCTATTGACTATTGGGCGCGCAGGCATTTTAAGTTGGCCGCCACGTACACCTGATGTTACACCTATTGACTATTGGGCGCGCAGGCATTATAAGTTGGCCACCACGTGCACCTGATGTTACACCTATTGACTATTGGGCGCGCAGGCATTATAAGTTGGCCGCCACGTACACCTGATGTTACACCTATTGACTATTGGGCGCGAGGCATTATAAGTTGGCCGCCACGTGGACGTGATGTTACACCTATTGACTACTGGGCGCGCAGGCATTATAAGTTGGCCGCCACGTACACCTGATGTTACACCTATTGACTATTGGGCGCGCAGGCATTATAAGTTGGCCGCCACGTACACCTGATGTTACACCTATTGACTATTGGGCGCGCAGGCATTATAGTTGGCCGCCACGTGCACCTGATGTTACACCTATTGACTATTGGGCGCGCGGGCATTATAAGTTGGCCGCCACGTACACCTGATGTTACACCTATTGACTATTGGGCGCGCAGGCATTATAAGTTGGCCGCCACGTACACCTGATGTTACACCTATTGACTATTGGGCGCGCAGGCATTATAAGTTGGCCGCCACGTACACCTCTTGTTACACCTATTGACTATTGGGTGCGCAGGCATTATAAGTTGGCCGCCACGTACACCTGATGTTACACCTATTGACTATTGGGCGCGCAGGCATTATAAGTTGGCCGCCACGTACACCTGATGTTACACCTATTGACTATTGGGCGCGCAGGCATTATAAGTTGGCCGCCACGTACACCTGATGTTACACCTATTGACTATTGGGTGCGCAGGCATTATAAGTTGGCCACCACGTACACCTGATGTTACACCTGTTGACTATTGGGCGCGAGGCATTATAAGTTGGCCGCCACGTACACCTGATGTTACACCTATTGACTATTGGGCGCGCGGGCATTATAAGTTGGCCGCCACGTACACCTGATGTTACACCTGTTGACTATTGGGCGCGAGGCATTATAAGTTGGCCGCCACGTACACCTGATGTTACACCTATTGACTATTGGGCGCGCAGGCATTATAAGTTGGCCACCACGTACACCTCATGTTACACCTATTGACTATTGGGCGCGCGGGCATTATAAGTTGGCCGCCACGTACACCTGATGTTACACCTATTGACTATTGGGCGCGCAGGCATTATAAGTTGGCCGCCACGTACACCTCATGTTACACCTATTGACTATTGGGCGCGCGGGCATTATAAGTTGGCCGCCACGTACACCTGATGTTACACCTGTTGACTACTGGGCGCGCAGGCGTTATAAGTTGGCCGCCACGTACACCTGATGTTACACCTATTGACTATTGGGCGCGCAGGCGCTATAAGTTGGCCGCCACGTACACCTGATGTTACACGTATTGACTATTGGGCGCGCAGGCATTAGAAGTTGGCCGCCACGTACACCTGATGTTACACCTATTGACTATTGGGCGCGCAGGCATTATAAGTTGGCCGCCACGTACACCTGATGTTACACCTATTGACTATTGGGCGCACAGGCGTTATAAGTTGGCCGCCACGTACTCCTGATGTTACACCTATTGACTATTGGGCGCGAGGCATTATAAGTTGGCCGCCACGTACACCTGATGTTACACCTATTGACTATTGGGCACGCAGGCATTATAAGTTGGCCACCACGTGCACCTGATGTTACACCTATTGACTACTGGGTGCGCAGGCATTATACGTTGGCCGCCACGTACACCTGATGTTACACCTATTGACTATTGGGCGCGCAGGCATTATAAGTTGGCCACCACGTGCACCTGATGTTACACCTATTGACTACTGGGTGCGCAGGCATTATAAGTTGGCCACCACGTGCACCTGATGTTACACCTGTTGACTACTGGGTGCGCAGGCATTATAAGTTGGCCACCACGTGCACCTGATGTTACACCTATTGACTACTGGGTGCGCAGGCATTATAAGTTGGCCACCACGTGCACCTGATGTTACACCTGTTGACTATTGGGCGCGCAGGCATTATAAGTTGGCCGCCACGTACACCTGATGTTACACCTGTTGACTACTGGGTGCGCAGGCATTATAAGTTGGCCGCCACGTACACCTGATGTTACACCTATTGAATATTGGGTGCGCAGGCATTATAAGTTGGCCACCACGTGCACCTGATGTTACACCTATTGACTATTGGGCGCGCAGGCATTATAAGTTGGCCACCACGTGCACCTCATGTTACACCTATTGACTATTGGGCGCGCAGGCATTATAAGTTGGCCACCACGTGCACCTGATGTTACACCTGTTGACTACTGGGTGCGCAGGCATTATAAGTTGGCCACCACGTACACCTCATGTTACACCTGTTGACTACTGGGTGCGCAGGCATTATAAGTTGGCCGCCACGTACACCTGATGTTACACGTATTGACTATTGGGCGCGCAGGCATTATAAGTTGGCCACCACGTGCACCTGATGTTACACCTGTTGACTACTGGGTGCGCAGGCATTATAAGTTGGCCACCACGTACACCTCATGTTACACCTGTTGACTACTGGGTGCGCAGGCATTATAAGTTGGCCGCCACGTACACCTGATGTTACACCTGTTGACTATTGGGCGCGCAGGCGTTATAAGTTGGCCGCCACGTACACCTGATGTTACACCTATTGACTATTGGGCGCGCAGGCGTTATAAGTTGGCCGCCACGTACACCTGATGTTACACGTATTGACTATTTGGCGCGCAGGCATTAGAAGTTGGCCGCCACGTACACCTGATGTTAAACCTATTGACTATTGGGCGCGCAGGCATTATAAGTTGGCCGCCACGTACACCTGATGTTACACCTATTGACTATTGGGCGCGCAGGCGTTATAAGTTGGCCGCCACGTACACCTGATGTTACACCTATTGACTATTGGGCGCGAGGCATTATAAGTTGGCCGCCACGTACACCTGATGTTACACCTATTGACTATTGGGCACGCAGGCATTATAAGTTGGCCACCACGTGCACCTGATGTTACACCTATTGACTACTGGGTGCGCAGGCATTATACGTTGGCCGCCACGTACACCTGATGTTACACCTATTGACTATTGGGCGCGCAGGCATTATAAGTTGGCCACCACGTGCACCTGATGTTACACCTATTGACTATTGGGCGCGCAGGCATTATAAGTTGGCCGCCACGTACACATGATGTTACACCTATTGACTATTGGGCGCGCAGGCATAATAAGTTGGCCGCCACGTACACCTGATGTTACACCTGTTGACTACTGGGTGCGCAGGCATTATAAGTTGGCCACCACGTGCACCTGATGTTACACCTATTGACTACTGGGTGCGCAGGCATTATAAGTTGGCCACCACGTGCACCTGATGTTACACCTGTTGAGTACTGGGTGCGCAGGCATTATAAGTTGGCCGCCACGTACACCTGATGTTACACCTGTTGACTACTGGGTGCGCAGGCATTATAAGTTGGCCGCCACGTACACCTGATGTTACACCTATTGAATATTGGGTGCGCAGGCATTATAAGTTGGCCACCACGTGCACCTGATGTTACACCTATTGACTATTGGGCGCGCAGGCATTATAAGTTGGCCACCACGTGCACCTGATGTTACACCTGTTGACTACTGGGTGCGCAGGCATTATAAGTTGGCCGCCACGTGCACCTGATGTTACACCTGTTGACTACTGGGTGCGCAGGCATTATAAGTTGGCCGCCACGTACACCTGATGTTACACCTATTGACTAGTGGGTGCGCAGGCATTATAAGTTGGCCACCACGTACACCTGATGTTACACCTGTTGACTACTGGGTGCGCAGGCATTATAAGTTGGCCACCACGTGCACCTGATGTTACACCTGTTGACTACCGGGTGCGCAGGCATTATAAGTTGGCCGCCACGTGCACCTGATGTTACACCTGTTGACTATTGGGCGCGCGGGCATTATAAGTTGGCCACCACGTGCACCTGATGTTACACCTGTTGACTACTGGGTGCGCAGGCATTATAAGTTGGCCGCCACGTACACCTGATGTTACACGTATTGACTATTGGGCGCGCAGGCATTATAAGTTGGCCACCACGTGCACCTGATGTTACACCTGTTGACTACTGGGTGCGCAGGCATTATAAGTTGGCCACCACGTACACCTCATGTTACACCTGTTGACTACTGGGTGCGCAGGCATTATAAGTTGGCCGCCACGTACACCTGATGTTACACCTGTTGACTATTGGGCGCGCAGGCGTTATAAGTTGGCCGCCACGTACACCTGATGTTACACCTATTGACTATTGGGCGCGCAGGCGTTATAAGTTGGCCGCCACGTACACCTGATGTTACACGTATTGACTATTTGGCGCGCAGGCATTAGAAGTTGGCCGCCACGTACACCTGATGTTAAACCTATTGACTATTGGGCGCGCAGGCATTATAAGTTGGCCGCCACGTACACCTGATGTTACACCTATTGACTATTGGGCGCGCAGGCGTTATAAGTTGGCCGCCACGTACACCTGATGTTACACCTATTGACTATTGGGCGCGAGGCATTATAAGTTGGCCGCCACGTACACCTGATGTTACACCTATTGACTATTGGGCACGCAGGCATTATAAGTTGGCCACCACGTGCACCTGATGTTACACCTATTGACTACTGGGTGCGCAGGCATTATACGTTGGCCGCCACGTACACCTGATGTTACACCTATTGACTATTGGGCGCGCAGGCATTATAAGTTGGCCACCACGTGCACCTGATGTTACACCTATTGACTATTGGGCGCGCAGGCATTATAAGTTGGCCGCCACGTACACATGATGTTACACCTATTGACTATTGGGCGCGCAGGCATAATAAGTTGGCCGCCACGTACACCTGATGTTACACCTGTTGACTACTGGGTGCGCAGGCATTATAAGTTGGCCACCACGTGCACCTGATGTTACACCTATTGACTACTGGGTGCGCAGGCATTATAATTTGGCCACCACGTGCACCTGATGTTACACCTGTTGAGTACTGGGTGCGCAGGCATTATAAGTTGGCCGCCACGTACACCTGATGTTACACCTGTTGACTACTGGGTGCGCAGGCATTATAAGTTGGCCGCCACGTACACCTGATGTTACACCTATTGAATATTGGGTGCGCAGGCATTATAAGTTGGCCACCACGTGCACCTGATGTTACACCTATTGACTATTGGGCGCGCAGGCATTATAAGTTGGCCACCACGTGCACCTGATGTTACACCTGTTGACTACTGGGTGCGCAGGCATTATACGTTGGCCGCCACGTGCACCTGATGTTACACCTGTTGACTACTGGGTGCGCAGGCATTATAAGTTGGCCGCCACGTACACCTGATGTTACACCTATTGACTACTGGGTGCGCAGGCATTATAAGTTGGCCACCACGTACACCTGATGTTACACGTGTTGACTACTGGGTGCGCAGGCATTATAAGTTGGCCACCACGTGCACCTGATGTTACACCTGTTGACTACCGGGTGCGCAGGCATTATAAGTTGGCCGCCACGTGCACCTGATGTTACACCTGTTGACTATTGGGCGCGCGGGCATTATAAGTTGGCCACCACGTGCACCTGATGTTACACCTGTTGACTACTGGGTGCGCAGGCATTATAAGTTGGCCGCCACGTACACCTGATGTTACACCTGTTGACTATTGGGCGCGCGGGCATTATAAGTTGGCCACCACGTACACCTGATGTTACACCTATTGACTATTGGGTGCGCAGGCATTATAAGTTGGCCACCACGTGCACCTGATGTTACACCTATTGACTATTGGGCGCGCAGGCATTATAAGTTGGCCACCACGTGCACCTGATGTTACACCTGTTGACTACTGGGTGCGCAGGCATTATAAGTTGGCCGTCACGTACACCTGATGTTACACCTGTTGACTACTGGGTGCGCAGGCATTATAAGTTGGCCGCCACGTACACCTGATGTTACACCTATTGACTATTGGGTGCGCAGGCATTATAAGTTGGCCACCACGTGCACCTGATGTTACACCTATTGACTATTGGGCGCGCAGGCATTATAAGTTGGCCACCACGTGAACCTCATGTTACACCTATTGACTATTGGGCGCGCAGGCATTATAAGTTGGCCGCCACGTACACCTGATGTTACACCTATTGACTATTGGGCGCGCAGGCATTATAAGTTGGCCACCACGTGCACCTGATGTTACACCTATTGACTATTGGGCGCGCAGGCATTATAAGTTGGTCGCCACGTACACCTGATGTTACACCTATTGACTATTGGGCGCGCAGGCATTATAAGTTGGCCGCCACGTACACCTGATGTTACACCTATTGACTACTGGGTGCGCAGGCATTATAAGTTGGCCACCACGTGCACCTGATGTTACACCTATTGACTATTGGGTGCGCAGGCATTATAATTTGGCCGCCACGTGCACCTGATGTTACACCTATTGACTACTGGGTGCGCAGGCATTATAAGTTGGCCACCACGTGCACCTGATGTTACACCTATTGACTATTGGGTGCGCCGGCATTATAAGTTGGCCGCCACGTACACCTGATGTTACACCTATTGACTATTGGGTGCGCAGGCATTATAAGTTGGCCGCCACGTACACCTGATGTTACACCTATTGACTATTGGGCGCGCAGGCATTATAAGTTGGCCGCCACGTGCACCTGATGTTACACCTATTGACTATTGGGCGCGCAGGCATTATAAGTTGGCCGCCACGTACACCTGATGTTACACCTATTGACTACTGGGTGCGCAGGCATTATAAGTTGGCCACCACGTGCACCTGATGTTACACCTATTGACTATTGGGCGCGCAGGCATTATAAGTTGGCCGCCACGTACACCTGATGTTACACCTATTGACTATTGGGCGCGAGGCATTATACGTTGGCCGCCACGTACACCTGATGTTACACCTATTGACTGTTGGGCGCGAGGCATTAGAAGTTGGCCGCCACGTACACCTGATGTTACACCCATTGACTATTGGGCGCGAGGCATTATAAGTTGGTCGCCACGTACACCTGATGTTACACCTATTGACTATTGGGCGCGCAGGCATTATAAGTTGGTCGCCACGTACACCTGATGTTACACGTATTGACTATTGGGCGCGCGGGCATTATAAGTTGGCCGCCACGTACACCTGATGTTACACCTATTGACTATTGGGCGCGCAGGCATTATAAGTTGGCCACCACGTACACCTGATGTTACACCTATTGACTATTGGGCGCGCGGGCATTATAAGTTGGCCGCCACGTACACCTGATGTTACACCTATTGACTATTGGGCGCGCGGGCATTATAAGTTGGCCGCCACGTACACCTGATGTTACACCTATTGACTATTGGGCGCGAGGCATTATACGTTGGCCGCCACGTACACCTGATGTTACACCTATTGACTGTTGGGTGCGCAGGCATTATAAGTTGGTCGACACGTACACCTGATGTTACACCTATTGACTATTGGGCGCGCAGGCATTATAAGTTGGTCGCCACGTACACCTGATGTTACACCTATTGACTATTGGGCGCGCTGGCATTATAAGTTGGCCGCCACGTACACCTGATGTTACACCTATTGACTATTGGGCGCGCAGGCATTATAAGTTGGTCGCCACGTACACCTGATGTTACACCTATTGACTATTGGGCGCGCAGGCATTATAAGTCGGCCGCCACGTACACCTGATGTTACACCTATTGACTGTTGGGCGCGAGGCATTATACGTTGGCCGCCACGTACACCTGATGTTACACCTATTGACTATTGGCCGCGCAGGCATTATAAGTTGGCCGCCACGTACACCTGATGTTACACCTATTGACTATTGGGTGCGCAGGCATTGTAAGTTGGCCGCCACGTACACCTGATGTTACACCTATTGACTATTGGGCGCGCAGGCATTTAAGTTGGCCACCACATACACCTGATGTTACACCTGTTGACTATTGGGCGCGCAGGCATTATAATTGGCCACCACGTACACCTGATGTTACACCTATTGACTATTGGGCGCGCAGGCATTATAAGTTGGCCGCCACGTACACCTGATGTTACACCTATTGACTATTGGGTGCGCAGGCATTATAAGTTGGCCGCCACGTGCACCTGATGTTACACCTATTGACTCTTGGGCGCGCAGGCATTATAAGTTGGCCACCACGTGCACCTGATGTTACACCTATTGACTATTGGGCGCGCAGCCATTATAAGTTGGCCGCCACGTACACCTGATGTTACACCTATTGACTATTGGCCGCGCAGGCATTATAAGTTGGCCGCCACGTACACCTGATGTTACACCTATTGACTATTGGGCGCGCTGGCATTATAAGTTGGCCACCACGTGCACCTGATGTTACTCCTATTGACTATTGGGCGCGCGGGCATTATAAGTTGGCCAAGACGTGCACCTGATGTTACACCTATTGACTATTGGGCGCGCAGGCATTATAAGTTGGCCGCCACGTACACCTGATGTTACTCCTATTGACTATTGGGCGCGCGGGCATTATAAGTTGGCCACCACGTGCACCTGATGTTACTCCTATTGACTATTGGACGCGCGGGCATTATAAGTTGGCCAAGACGTGCACCTGATGTTACACCTATTGACTATTGGGCGCGCAGGCATTATAAGTTGGCCGCCACGTACACCTGATGTTACTCCTATTGACTATTGGGCGCGCGGGCATTATAAGTTGGCCACCACGTGCACCTGATGTTACTCCTATTGACTATTGGGCGCGCGGGCATTATAAGTTGGCCAAGACGTGCACCTGATGTTACACCTATTGACTATTGGACGCGCAGGCATTATAAGTTGGCCACCACGTGCACCTGATGTTACTCCTATTGACTATTGGGCGCGCGGGCATTATAAGTTGGCCACCACGTGTACCTGATGTTACACCTACTGACTATTGGGCGCGAGGGCATTATAAGTTGGCCGCCACGTACACCTGATGTTACACCTATTGACTATTGGGCGCGCAGGCATTATAAGTTGGCCACCACGTGCACCTGATGTTACACCTATTGACTATTGGGCGCGCAGGCATTATAAGTTGGCCGCCACGTACACCTGATGTTACACCTATTGACTATTGGGCGCGCAGGCATTATAAGTTGGCCACAACGTGCACCTGATGTTACACCTATTGACTATTGGGCGCGCAGGCATTATAAGTTGGCCGCCACGTACACCTGATGTTACACCTATTGACTATTGGGCGCGAGGCATTATAAGTTGGCCGCCACGTGGACCTGATGTTACACCTATTGACTACTGGGCGCGCAGGCATTATAAGTTGGCCGCCACGTACACCTGATGTTATACCTATTGACTATTGGGCGCGCAGGCATTATAAGTTGGCCGCCACGTACACCTGATGTTACACCTATTGACTATTGGGCGCGCAGGCATTATAGTTGGCCGCCACGTGCACCTGATGTTACACCTATTGACTAATGGGCGCGCGGGCATTATAAGTTGGCCGCCACGTACACCTGATGTTACACCTATTGACTATTGGGCGCGCAGGCATTATAAGTTGGCCGCCACGTACACCTGATGTTACACCTATTGACTATTGGGCGCGCAGGCATTATAAGTTGGCCGCCACGTACACCTCTTGTTACACCTATTGACTATTGGGTGCGCAGGCATTATAAGTTGGCCGCCACGTACACCTGATGTTACACCTATTGACTATTGGGCGCGCAGGCATTATAAGTTGGCCACCACGTGCACCTGATGTTACTCCTATTGACTATTGGGCGCGCGGGCATTATAAGTTGGCCACGACGTGCACCTGATGTTACACCTATTGGGCGCGCAGGCATTATAAGTTGGCCACCACGTACACCTGATGTTACACCTATTGGGCGCGCAGGCATTATAAGTTGGCCACCACGTACACCTGATGTT
This sequence comes from Meconema thalassinum, assembly GCA_946902985.2. NCBI lineage: Eukaryota > Metazoa > Arthropoda > Insecta > Orthoptera > Tettigoniidae > Meconema > Meconema thalassinum. Next base: position 48,048,581 of record OX336398.1, on the reverse strand, counting down.
ACACCTATTGACTATTGGGCGCGGGCATTATAAGTTGGCCGCCACGTACACCTGATGTTACACCTATTGACTATTGGGCGCGCAGGCATTATAAGTTGGCCGCCACGTACACCTGATTTTACACCTATTGACTATTGGGCGCGCAGGCATTATAAGTTGGCCGCCACGTACACCTGATGTTACACCTACTGACTATTGGGCGCGAGGCATTATAAGTTGGTCGCCACGTACACCTGATGTTACACCTATTGACTATTGGGCGCGCAGGCATTATAAGTTGGTCGCCACGTACACCTGATGTTACACGTATTGACTATTGGGCGCGCGGGCATTATAAGTTGGCCGCCACGTACACCTGATGTTACACCTATTGACTATTGGGCGCGCGGGCATTATAAGTTGGCCGCCACGTACACCTGATGTTACATCTATTGACTATTGGGCGCGCGGGCATTATAAGTTGGCCGCCACGTACACCTGATGTTACACCTGTTGACTATTGGGCGCGCAGGCATTATAGTTGGCCACCACGTACACCTGATGTTACACCTATTGACTATTGGGCGCGCAGGCATTATAAGTTGGCCGCCACGTACACCTGATGTGACACCTATTGACTATTGGGTGCGCAGGCATTATAAGTTGGCCGCCACGTGCACCTGATGTTACACCTATTGACTCTTGGGCGCGCAGGCATTATAAGTTGGCCGTCACGTACACCTCTTGTTACACCTATTGACTATTGGGTGCGCAGGCATTATAAGTTGGCCGTCCACGTACACCTGATGTTACACCTATTGACTATTGGGTGCGCAGGCATTATAAGTTGGCCGCCACGTACACCTGATGTTACACCTATTGACTATTGGGCGCGCAGGCATTATAAGTTGGCCGCCACGTACACCTGATGTTACACCTATTGACTATTGGACGCGCGGGCATTATAAGTTGGCCACGACGTGCACCTGATGTTACACCTATTGACTATTGGGCTCGCAGGCATTATAAGTTGGCCACCACGTGCACCTGATGTTACTCCTATTGACTATTGGGCGCGCGGGCATTATAAGTTGGCCACGACGTGCACCTGATGTTACACCTATTGACTATTGGGCTCGCAGGCATTATAAGTTGGCCACCACGTGCACCTGATGTTACTCCTATTGACTATTGGGCGCGCGGGCATTATAAGTTGGCCACCACGTGTACCTGATGTTACACCTACTGACTATTGGGCGCGAGGGCATTATAAGTTGGCCGCCACGTACACCTGATGTTACACCTATTGACTATTGGGCGCGCAGGCATTATAAGTTGGCCACCACGTGCACCTGATGTTACACCTATTGACTATTGGGCGCGCAGGCATTTTAAGTTGGCCGCCACGTACACCTGATGTTACACCTATTGACTATTGGGCGCGCAGGCATTATAAGTTGGCCACCACGTGCACCTGATGTTACACCTATTGACTATTGGGCGCGCAGGCATTATAAGTTGGCCGCCACGTACACCTGATGTTACACCTATTGACTATTGGGCGCGAGGCATTATAAGTTGGCCGCCACGTGGACGTGATGTTACACCTATTGACTACTGGGCGCGCAGGCATTATAAGTTGGCCGCCACGTACACCTGATGTTACACCTATTGACTATTGGGCGCGCAGGCATTATAAGTTGGCCGCCACGTACACCTGATGTTACACCTATTGACTATTGGGCGCGCAGGCATTATAGTTGGCCGCCACGTGCACCTGATGTTACACCTATTGACTATTGGGCGCGCGGGCATTATAAGTTGGCCGCCACGTACACCTGATGTTACACCTATTGACTATTGGGCGCGCAGGCATTATAAGTTGGCCGCCACGTACACCTGATGTTACACCTATTGACTATTGGGCGCGCAGGCATTATAAGTTGGCCGCCACGTACACCTCTTGTTACACCTATTGACTATTGGGTGCGCAGGCATTATAAGTTGGCCGCCACGTACACCTGATGTTACACCTATTGACTATTGGGCGCGCAGGCATTATAAGTTGGCCGCCACGTACACCTGATGTTACACCTATTGACTATTGGGCGCGCAGGCATTATAAGTTGGCCGCCACGTACACCTGATGTTACACCTATTGACTATTGGGTGCGCAGGCATTATAAGTTGGCCACCACGTACACCTGATGTTACACCTGTTGACTATTGGGCGCGAGGCATTATAAGTTGGCCGCCACGTACACCTGATGTTACACCTATTGACTATTGGGCGCGCGGGCATTATAAGTTGGCCGCCACGTACACCTGATGTTACACCTGTTGACTATTGGGCGCGAGGCATTATAAGTTGGCCGCCACGTACACCTGATGTTACACCTATTGACTATTGGGCGCGCAGGCATTATAAGTTGGCCACCACGTACACCTCATGTTACACCTATTGACTATTGGGCGCGCGGGCATTATAAGTTGGCCGCCACGTACACCTGATGTTACACCTATTGACTATTGGGCGCGCAGGCATTATAAGTTGGCCGCCACGTACACCTCATGTTACACCTATTGACTATTGGGCGCGCGGGCATTATAAGTTGGCCGCCACGTACACCTGATGTTACACCTGTTGACTACTGGGCGCGCAGGCGTTATAAGTTGGCCGCCACGTACACCTGATGTTACACCTATTGACTATTGGGCGCGCAGGCGCTATAAGTTGGCCGCCACGTACACCTGATGTTACACGTATTGACTATTGGGCACGCAGGCATTATAAGTTGGCCACCACGTGCACCTGATGTTACACCTATTGACTACTGGGTGCGCAGGCATTATACGTTGGCCGCCACGTACACCTGATGTTACACCTATTGACTATTGGGCGCGCAGGCATTATAAGTTGGCCACCACGTGCACCTGATGTTACACCTATTGACTACTGGGTGCGCAGGCATTATAAGTTGGCCACCACGTGCACCTGATGTTACACCTGTTGACTACTGGGTGCGCAGGCATTATAAGTTGGCCACCACGTGCACCTGATGTTACACCTATTGACTACTGGGTGCGCAGGCATTATAAGTTGGCCACCACGTGCACCTGATGTTACACCTGTTGACTATTGGGCGCGCAGGCATTATAAGTTGGCCGCCACGTACACCTGATGTTACACCTGTTGACTACTGGGTGCGCAGGCATTATAAGTTGGCCGCCACGTACACCTGATGTTACACCTATTGAATATTGGGTGCGCAGGCATTATAAGTTGGCCACCACGTGCACCTGATGTTACACCTATTGACTATTGGGCGCGCAGGCATTATAAGTTGGCCACCACGTGCACCTCATGTTACACCTATTGACTATTGGGCGCGCAGGCATTATAAGTTGGCCACCACGTGCACCTGATGTTACACCTGTTGACTACTGGGTGCGCAGGCATTATAAGTTGGCCACCACGTACACCTCATGTTACACCTGTTGACTACTGGGTGCGCAGGCATTATAAGTTGGCCGCCACGTACACCTGATGTTACACGTATTGACTATTGGGCGCGCAGGCATTATAAGTTGGCCACCACGTGCACCTGATGTTACACCTGTTGACTACTGGGTGCGCAGGCATTATAAGTTGGCCACCACGTACACCTCATGTTACACCTGTTGACTACTGGGTGCGCAGGCATTATAAGTTGGCCGCCACGTACACCTGATGTTACACCTGTTGACTATTGGGCGCGCAGGCGTTATAAGTTGGCCGCCACGTACACCTGATGTTACACCTATTGACTATTGGGCGCGCAGGCGTTATAAGTTGGCCGCCACGTACACCTGATGTTACACGTATTGACTATTTGGCGCGCAGGCATTAGAAGTTGGCCGCCACGTACACCTGATGTTAAACCTATTGACTATTGGGCGCGCAGGCATTATAAGTTGGCCGCCACGTACACCTGATGTTACACCTATTGACTATTGGGCGCGCAGGCGTTATAAGTTGGCCGCCACGTACACCTGATGTTACACCTATTGACTATTGGGCGCGAGGCATTATAAGTTGGCCGCCACGTACACCTGATGTTACACCTATTGACTATTGGGCACGCAGGCATTATAAGTTGGCCACCACGTGCACCTGATGTTACACCTATTGACTACTGGGTGCGCAGGCATTATACGTTGGCCGCCACGTACACCTGATGTTACACCTATTGACTATTGGGCGCGCAGGCATTATAAGTTGGCCACCACGTGCACCTGATGTTACACCTATTGACTATTGGGCGCGCAGGCATTATAAGTTGGCCGCCACGTACACATGATGTTACACCTATTGACTATTGGGCGCGCAGGCATAATAAGTTGGCCGCCACGTACACCTGATGTTACACCTGTTGACTACTGGGTGCGCAGGCATTATAAGTTGGCCACCACGTGCACCTGATGTTACACCTATTGACTACTGGGTGCGCAGGCATTATAAGTTGGCCACCACGTGCACCTGATGTTACACCTGTTGAGTACTGGGTGCGCAGGCATTATAAGTTGGCCGCCACGTACACCTGATGTTACACCTGTTGACTACTGGGTGCGCAGGCATTATAAGTTGGCCGCCACGTACACCTGATGTTACACCTATTGAATATTGGGTGCGCAGGCATTATAAGTTGGCCACCACGTGCACCTGATGTTACACCTATTGACTATTGGGCGCGCAGGCATTATAAGTTGGCCACCACGTGCACCTGATGTTACATCTGTTGACTACTGGGTGCGCAGGCATTATAAGTTGGCCGCCACGTGCACCTGATGTTACACCTGTTGACTACTGGGTGCGCAGGCATTATAAGTTGGCCGCCACGTACACCTGATGTTACACCTATTGACTACTGGGTGCGCAGGCATTATAAGTTGGCCACCACGTACACCTGATGTTACACCTGTTGACTACTGGGTGCGCAGGCATTATAAGTTGGCCACCACGTGCACCTGATGTTACACCTGTTGACTACCGGGTGCGCAGGCATTATAAGTTGGCCGCCACGTGCACCTGATGTTACACCTGTTGACTATTGGGCGCGCGGGCATTATAAGTTGGCCACCACGTGCACCTGATGTTACACCTGTTGACTACTGGGTGCGCAGGCATTATAAGTTGGCCGCCACGTACACCTGATGTTACACGTATTGACTATTGGGCGCGCAGGCATTATAAGTTGGCCACCACGTGCACCTGATGTTACACCTGTTGACTACTGGGTGCGCAGGCATTATAAGTTGGCCACCACGTACACCTCATGTTACACCTGTTGACTACTGGGTGCGCAGGCATTATAAGTTGGCCGCCACGTACACCTGATGTTACACCTGTTGACTATTGGGCGCGCAGGCGTTATAAGTTGGCCGCCACGTACACCTGATGTTACACCTATTGACTATTGGGCGCGCAGGCGTTATAAGTTGGCCGCCACGTACACCTGATGTTACACGTATTGACTATTTGGCGCGCAGGCATTAGAAGTTGGCCGCCACGTACACCTGATGTTAAACCTATTGACTATTGGGCGCGCAGGCATTATAAGTTGGCCGCCACGTACACCTGATGTTACACCTATTGACTATTGGGCGCGCAGGCGTTATAAGTTGGCCGCCACGTACACCTGATGTTACACCTATTGACTATTGGGCGCGAGGCATTATAAGTTGGCCGCCACGTACACCTGATGTTACACCTATTGACTATTGGGCACGCAGGCATTATAAGTTGGCCACCACGTGCACCTGATGTTACACCTATTGACTACTGGGTGCGCAGGCATTATACGTTGGCCGCCACGTACACCTGATGTTACACCTATTGACTATTGGGCGCGCAGGCATTATAAGTTGGCCACCACGTGCACCTGATGTTACACCTATTGACTATTGGGCGCGCAGGCATTATAAGTTGGCCGCCACGTACACATGATGTTACACCTATTGACTATTGGGCGCGCAGGCATAATAAGTTGGCCGCCACGTACACCTGATGTTACACCTGTTGACTACTGGGTGCGCAGGCATTATAAGTTGGCCACCACGTGCACCTGATGTTACACCTATTGACTACTGGGTGCGCAGGCATTATAATTTGGCCACCACGTGCACCTGATGTTACACCTGTTGAGTACTGGGTGCGCAGGCATTATAAGTTGGCCGCCACGTACACCTGATGTTACACCTGTTGACTACTGGGTGCGCAGGCATTATAAGTTGGCCGCCACGTACACCTGATGTTACACCTATTGAATATTGGGTGCGCAGGCATTATAAGTTGGCCACCACGTGCACCTGATGTTACACCTATTGACTATTGGGCGCGCAGGCATTATAAGTTGGCCACCACGTGCACCTGATGTTACACCTGTTGACTACTGGGTGCGCAGGCATTATACGTTGGCCGCCACGTGCACCTGATGTTACACCTGTTGACTACTGGGTGCGCAGGCATTATAAGTTGGCCGCCACGTACACCTGATGTTACACCTATTGACTACTGGGTGCGCAGGCATTATAAGTTGGCCACCACGTACACCTGATGTTACACGTGTTGACTACTGGGTGCGCAGGCATTATAAGTTGGCCACCACGTGCACCTGATGTTACACCTGTTGACTACCGGGTGCGCAGGCATTATAAGTTGGCCGCCACGTGCACCTGATGTTACACCTGTTGACTATTGGGCGCGCGGGCATTATAAGTTGGCCACCACGTGCACCTGATGTTACACCTGTTGACTACTGGGTGCGCAGGCATTATAAGTTGGCCGCCACGTACACCTGATGTTACACCTGTTGACTATTGGGCGCGCGGGCATTATAAGTTGGCCACCACGTACACCTGATGTTACACCTATTGACTATTGGGTGCGCAGGCATTATAAGTTGGCCACCACGTGCACCTGATGTTACACCTATTGACTATTGGGCGCGCAGGCATTATAAGTTGGCCACCACGTGCACCTGATGTTACACCTGTTGACTACTGGGTGCGCAGGCATTATAAGTTGGCCGTCACGTACACCTGATGTTACACCTGTTGACTACTGGGTGCGCAGGCATTATAAGTTGGCCGCCACGTACACCTGATGTTACACCTATTGACTATTGGGTGCGCAGGCATTATAAGTTGGCCACCACGTGCACCTGATGTTACACCTATTGACTATTGGGCGCGCAGGCATTATAAGTTGGCCACCACGTGAACCTCATGTTACACCTATTGACTATTGGGCGCGCAGGCATTATAAGTTGGCCGCCACGTACACCTGATGTTACACCTATTGACTATTGGGCGCGCAGGCATTATAAGTTGGCCACCACGTGCACCTGATGTTACACCTATTGACTATTGGGCGCGCAGGCATTATAAGTTGGTCGCCACGTACACCTGATGTTACACCTATTGACTATTGGGCGCGCAGGCATTATAAGTTGGCCGCCACGTACACCTGATGTTACACCTATTGACTACTGGGTGCGCAGGCATTATAAGTTGGCCACCACGTGCACCTGATGTTACACCTATTGACTATTGGGTGCGCAGGCATTATAATTTGGCCGCCACGTGCACCTGATGTTACACCTATTGACTACTGGGTGCGCAGGCATTATAAGTTGGCCACCACGTGCACCTGATGTTACACCTATTGACTATTGGGTGCGCCGGCATTATAAGTTGGCCGCCACGTACACCTGATGTTACACCTATTGACTATTGGGTGCGCAGGCATTATAAGTTGGCCGCCACGTACACCTGATGTTACACCTATTGACTATTGGGCGCGCAGGCATTATAAGTTGGCCGCCACGTGCACCTGATGTTACACCTATTGACTATTGGGCGCGCAGGCATTATAAGTTGGCCGCCACGTACACCTGATGTTACACCTATTGACTACTGGGTGCGCAGGCATTATAAGTTGGCCACCACGTGCACCTGATGTTACACCTATTGACTATTGGGCGCGCAGGCATTATAAGTTGGCCGCCACGTACACCTGATGTTACACCTATTGACTATTGGGCGCGAGGCATTATACGTTGGCCGCCACGTACACCTGATGTTACACCTATTGACTGTTGGGCGCGAGGCATTAGAAGTTGGCCGCCACGTACACCTGATGTTACACCCATTGACTATTGGGCGCGAGGCATTATAAGTTGGTCGCCACGTACACCTGATGTTACACCTATTGACTATTGGGCGCGCAGGCATTATAAGTTGGTCGCCACGTACACCTGATGTTACACGTATTGACTATTGGGCGCGCGGGCATTATAAGTTGGCCGCCACGTACACCTGATGTTACACCTATTGACTATTGGGCGCGCAGGCATTATAAGTTGGCCACCACGTACACCTGATGTTACACCTATTGACTATTGGGCGCGCGGGCATTATAAGTTGGCCGCCACGTACACCTGATGTTACACCTATTGACTATTGGGCGCGCGGGCATTATAAGTTGGCCGCCACGTACACCTGATGTTACACCTATTGACTATTGGGCGCGAGGCATTATACGTTGGCCGCCACGTACACCTGATGTTACACCTATTGACTGTTGGGTGCGCAGGCATTATAAGTTGGTCGACACGTACACCTGATGTTACACCTATTGACTATTGGGCGCGCAGGCATTATAAGTTGGTCGCCACGTACACCTGATGTTACACCTATTGACTATTGGGCGCGCTGGCATTATAAGTTGGCCGCCACGTACACCTGATGTTACACCTATTGACTATTGGGCGCGCAGGCATTATAAGTTGGTCGCCACGTACACCTGATGTTACACCTATTGACTATTGGGCGCGCAGGCATTATAAGTCGGCCGCCACGTACACCTGATGTTACACCTATTGACTGTTGGGCGCGAGGCATTATACGTTGGCCGCCACGTACACCTGATGTTACACCTATTGACTATTGGCCGCGCAGGCATTATAAGTTGGCCGCCATGTACACCTGATGTTACACCTATTGACTATTGGGTGCGCAGGCATTGTAAGTTGGCCGCCACGTACACCTGATGTTACACCTATTGACTATTGGGCGCGCAGGCATTTAAGTTGGCCACCACATACACCTGATGTTACACCTGTTGACTATTGGGCGCGCAGGCATTATAATTGGCCACCACGTACACCTGATGTTACACCTATTGACTATTGGGCGCGCAGGCATTATAAGTTGGCCGCCACGTACACCTGATGTTACACCTATTGACTATTGGGTGCGCAGGCATTATAAGTTGGCCGCCACGTGCACCTGATGTTACACCTATTGACTCTTGGGCGCGCAGGCATTATAAGTTGGCCACCACGTGCACCTGATGTTACACCTATTGACTATTGGGCGCGCAGCCATTATAAGTTGGCCGCCACGTACACCTGATGTTACACCTATTGACTATTGGCCGCGCAGGCATTATAAGTTGGCCGCCACGTACACCTGATGTTACACCTATTGACTATTGGGCGCGCTGGCATTATAAGTTGGCCACCACGTGCACCTGATGTTACTCCTATTGACTATTGGGCGCGCGGGCATTATAAGTTGGCCAAGACGTGCACCTGATGTTACACCTATTGACTATTGGGCGCGCAGGCATTATAAGTTGGCCGCCACGTACACCTGATGTTACTCCTATTGACTATTGGGCGCGCGGGCATTATAAGTTGGCCACCACGTGCACCTGATGTTACTCCTATTGACTATTGGACGCGCGGGCATTATAAGTTGGCCAAGACGTGCACCTGATGTTACACCTATTGACTATTGGGCGCGCAGGCATTATAAGTTGGCCGCCACGTACACCTGATGTTACTCCTATTGACTATTGGGCGCGCGGGCATTATAAGTTGGCCACCACGTGCACCTGATGTTACTCCTATTGACTATTGGGCGCGCGGGCATTATAAGTTGGCCAAGACGTGCACCTGATGTTACACCTATTGACTATTGGACGCGCAGGCATTATAAGTTGGCCACCACGTGCACCTGATGTTACTCCTATTGACTATTGGGCGCGCGGGCATTATAAGTTGGCCACCACGTGTACCTGATGTTACACCTACTGACTATTGGGCGCGAGGGCATTATAAGTTGGCCGCCACGTACACCTGATGTTACACCTATTGACTATTGGGCGCGCAGGCATTATAAGTTGGCCACCACGTGCACCTGATGTTACACCTATTGACTATTGGGCGCGCAGGCATTATAAGTTGGCCGCCACGTACACCTGATGTTACACCTATTGACTATTGGGCGCGCAGGCATTATAAGTTGGCCACAACGTGCACCTGATGTTACACCTATTGACTATTGGGCGCGCAGGCATTATAAGTTGGCCGCCACGTACACCTGATGTTACACCTATTGACTATTGGGCGCGAGGCATTATAAGTTGGCCGCCACGTGGACCTGATGTTACACCTATTGACTACTGGGCGCGCAGGCATTATAAGTTGGCCGCCACGTACACCTGATGTTATACCTATTGACTATTGGGCGCGCAGGCATTATAAGTTGGCCGCCACGTACACCTGATGTTACACCTATTGACTATTGGGCGCGCAGGCATTATAGTTGGCCGCCACGTGCACCTGATGTTACACCTATTGACTAATGGGCGCGCGGGCATTATAAGTTGGCCGCCACGTACACCTGATGTTACACCTATTGACTATTGGGCGCGCAGGCATTATAAGTTGGCCGCCACGTACACCTGATGTTACACCTATTGACTATTGGGCGCGCAGGCATTATAAGTTGGCCGCCACGTACACCTCTTGTTACACCTATTGACTATTGGGTGCGCAGGCATTATAAGTTGGCCGCCACGTACACCTGATGTTACACCTATTGACTATTGGGGGCGCAGGCATTATAAGTTGGCCACCACGTGCACCTGATGTTACTCCTATTGACTATTGGGCGCGCGGGCATTATCAGTTGGCCACGACGTGCACCTGATGTTACACCTATTGGGCGCGCAGGCATTATAAGTTGGCCACCACGTACACCTGATGTTACACCTATTGGGCGCGCAGGCATTATAAGTTGGCCACCACGTACACCTGATGTTACACCTATTGACTATTGGGCGCGGGCATTATAAGTTGGCCGCCACGTACACCTGATGTTACACCTATTGACTATTGGGCGCGCAGGCATTATAAGTTGGCCGCCACGTACACCTGATTTTACACCTATTGACTATTGGGCGCGCAGGCATTATAAGTTGGCCGCCACGTACACCTGATGTTACACCTACTGACTATTGGGCGCGAGGCATTATAAGTTGGTCGCCACGTACACCTGATGTTACACCTATTGACTATTGGGCGCGCAGGCATTATAAGTTGGTCGCCACGTACACCTGATGTTACACGTATTGACTATTGGGCGCGCGGGCATTATAAGTTGGCCGCCACGTACACCTGATGTTACACCTATTGACTATTGGGCGCGCGGGCATTATAAGTTGGCCGCCACGTACACCTGATGTTACATCTATTGACTATTGGGCGCGCGGGCATTATAAGTTGGCCGCCACGTACACCTGATGTTACACCTGTTGACTATTGGGCGCGCAGGCATTATAGTTGGCCACCACGTACACCTGATGTTACACCTATTGACTATTGGGCGCGCAGGCATTATAAGTTGGCCGCCACGTACACCTGATGTGACACCTATTGACTATTGGGTGCGCAGGCATTATAAGTTGGCCGCCACGTGCACCTGATGTTACACCTATTGACTCTTGGGCGCGCAGGCATTATAAGTTGGCCGTCACGTACACCTCTTGTTACACCTATTGACTATTGGGTGCGCAGGCATTATAAGTTGGCCGTCCACGTACACCTGATGTTACACCTATTGACTATTGGGTGCGCAGGCATTATAAGTTGGCCGCCACGTACACCTGATGTTACACCTATTGACTATTGGGCGCGCAGGCATTATAAGTTGGCCGCCACGTACACCTGATGTTACACCTATTGACTATTGGACGCGCGGGCATTATAAGTTGGCCACGACGTGCACCTGATGTTACACCTATTGACTATTGGGCTCGCAGGCATTATAAGTTGGCCACCACGTGCACCTGATGTTACTCCTATTGACTATTGGGCGCGCGGGCATTATAAGTTGGCCACGACGTGCACCTGATGTTACACCTATTGACTATTGGGCTCGCAGGCATTATAAGTTGGCCACCACGTGCACCTGATGTTACTCCTATTGACTATTGGGCGCGCGGGCATTATAAGTTGGCCACCACGTGTACCTGATGTTACACCTACTGACTATTGGGCGCGAGGGCATTATAAGTTGGCCGCCACGTACACCTGATGTTACACCTATTGACTATTGGGCGCGCAGGCATTATAAGTTGGCCACCACGTGCACCTGATGTTACACCTATTGACTATTGGGCGCGCAGGCATTTTAAGTTGGCCGCCACGTACACCTGATGTTACACCTATTGACTATTGGGCGCGCAGGCATTATAAGTTGGCCACCACGTGCACCTGATGTTACACCTATTGACTATTGGGCGCGCAGGCATTATAAGTTGGCCGCCACGTACACCTGATGTTACACCTATTGACTATTGGGCGCGAGGCATTATAAGTTGGCCGCCACGTGGACGTGATGTTACACCTATTGACTACTGGGCGCGCAGGCATTATAAGTTGGCCGCCACGTACACCTGATGTTACACCTATTGACTATTGGGCGCGCAGGCATTATAAGTTGGCCGCCACGTACACCTGATGTTACACCTATTGACTATTGGGCGCGCAGGCATTATAGTTGGCCGCCACGTGCACCTGATGTTACACCTATTGACTATTGGGCGCGCGGGCATTATAAGTTGGCCGCCACGTACACCTGATGTTACACCTATTGACTATTGGGCGCGCAGGCATTATAAGTTGGCCGCCACGTACACCTGATGTTACACCTATTGACTATTGGGCGCGCAGGCATTATAAGTTGGCCGCCACGTACACCTCTTGTTACACCTATTGACTATTGGGTGCGCAGGCATTATAAGTTGGCCGCCACGTACACCTGATGTTACACCTATTGACTATTGGGTGCGCAGGCATTATAAGTTGGCCGCCACGGACACCTGATGTTACACCTATTGACTATTGGGCGCGCAGGCATTATAAGTTGGCCACCACGTGCACCTGATGTTACTCCTATTGACTATTGGGCGTGCGGGCATTATAAGTTGGCCACGACGTGCACCTGATGTTACACCTATTGGGCGCGCATGCATTATAAGTTGGCCACCACGTACACCTGATGTTACACCTATTGGGCGCGCAGGCTTTATAAGTTGGCCACCACGTACACCTGATGTTACACCTATTGACTATTGGGCGCGGGCATTATAAGTTGGCCGCCACGTACACCTGATGTTACACCTATTGACTATTGGGCGCGCAGGCATTATAAGTTGGCCGCCACGTACACCTGATGTTACACCTATTGACTATTGGGCGCGCAGGCATTATAAGTTGGCCGCCACGTACACCTGATGTTACACCTACTGACTATTGGGCGCGAGGCATTATAAGTTGGTCACCACGTACACCTGATGTTACACCTATTGACTATTGGACGCGCAGGCATTATAAGTTGGCCGCTACGTACACCTGATGTTACACCTATTGACTATTGGGCGCGCAGGCATTATAAGTTGGCCGCCACGTACACCTGATGTTACACCTACTGACTATTGGGCGCGAGGCATTATAAGTTGGTCGCCACGTACACCTGATGTTACACCTATTGACTATTGGGCGCGCAGGCATTATAAGTTGGTCGCCACGTACACCTGATGTTACACGTATTGACTATTGGGCGCGCGGGCATTATAAGTTGGCCGCCACGTACACCTGATGTTACACCTATTGACTATTGGGCGCGCAGGCATTATAAGTTGGCCACCACGTACACCTGATGTTACACCTATTGACTATTGGGCGCGCGGGCATTATAAGTTGGCCGCCACGTACACCTGATGTTACACCTATTGACTATTGGGCGCGCGGGCATTATAAGTTGGCCGCCACGTACACCTGATGTTACACCTATTGACTATTGGGCGCGAGGCATTATACGTTGGCCGCCACGTACACCTGATGTTACACCTATTGACTGTTGGGTGCGCAGGCATTATAAGTTGGTCGACACGTACACCTGATGTTACACCTATTGACTATTGGGCGCGCAGGCATTATAAGTTGGTCGCCACGTACACCTGATGTTACACCTATTGACTATTGGGCGCGCTGGCATTATAAGTTGGCCGCCACGAACACCTCATGTTACACCTATTGACTATTGGGCGCGCAGGCATTATAAGTTGGTCGCCACGTACACCTGATGTTACACCTATTGACTATTGGGCGCGCAGGCATTATAAGTCGGCCGCCACGTACACCTGATGTTACACCTGTTGACTATTGGGCGCGCGGGCATTATAAGTTGGCCACCACGTGCACCTGATGTTACACCTGTTGACTACTGGGTGCGCAGGCATTATAAGTTGGCCGCCACGTACACCTGATGTTACACCTGTTGACTATTGGGCGCGCGGGCATTATAAGTTGGCCACCACGTACACCTGATGTTACACCTATTGACTATTGGGTGCGCAGGCATTATAAGTTGGCCACCACGTGCACCTGATGTTACACCTATTGACTATTGGGCGCGCAGGCATTATAAGTTGGCCACCACGTGCACCTGATGTTACACCTGTTGACTACTGGGTGCGCAGGCATTATAAGTTGGCCGTCACGTACACCTGATGTTACACCTGTTGACTACTGGGTGCGCAGGCATTATAAGTTGGCCGCCACGTACACCTGATGTTACACCTATTGACTATTGGGTGCGCAGGCATTATAAGTTGGCCACCACGTGCACCTGATGTTACACCTATTGACTATTGGGCGCGCAGGCATTATAAGTTGGCCACCACGTGAACCTCATGTTACACCTATTGACTATTGGGCGCGCAGGCATTATAAGTTGGCCGCCACGTACACCTGATGTTACACCTATTGACTATTGGGCGCGCAGGCATTATAAGTTGGCCACCACGTGCACCTGATGTTACACCTATTGACTATTGGGCGCGCAGGCATTATAAGTTGGTCGCCACGTACACCTGATGTTACACCTATTGACTATTGGGCGCGCAGGCATTATAAGTTGGCCGCCACGTACACCTGATGTTACACCTATTGACTACTGGGTGCGCAGGCATTATAAGTTGGCCACCACGTGCACCTGATGTTACACCTATTGACTATTGGGTGCGCAGGCATTATAATTTGGCCGCCACGTGCACCTGATGTTACACCTATTGACTACTGGGTGCGCAGGCATTATAAGTTGGCCACCACGTGCACCTGATGTTACACCTATTGACTATTGGGTGCGCCGGCATTATAAGTTGGCCGCCACGTACACCTGATGTTACACCTATTGACTATTGGGTGCGCAGGCATTATAAGTTGGCCGCCACGTACACCTGATGTTACACCTATTGACTATTGGGCGCGCAGGCATTATAAGTTGGCCGCCACGTGCACCTGATGTTACACCTATTGACTATTGGGCGCGCAGGCATTATAAGTTGGCCGCCACGTACACCTGATGTTACACCTATTGACTACTGGGTGCGCAGGCATTATAAGTTGGCCACCACGTGCACCTGATGTTACACCTATTGACTATTGGGCGCGCAGGCATTATAAGTTGGCCGCCACGTACACCTGATGTTACACCTATTGACTATTGGGCGCGAGGCATTATACGTTGGCCGCCACGTACACCTGATGTTACACCTATTGACTGTTGGGCGCGAGGCATTAGAAGTTGGCCGCCACGTACACCTGATGTTACACCCATTGACTATTGGGCGCGAGGCATTATAAGTTGGTCGCCACGTACACCTGATGTTACACCTATTGACTATTGGGCGCGCAGGCATTATAAGTTGGTCGCCACGTACACCTGATGTTACACGTATTGACTATTGGGCGCGCGGGCATTATAAGTTGGCCGCCACGTACACCTGATGTTACACCTATTGACTATTGGGCGCGCAGGCATTATAAGTTGGCCACCACGTACACCTGATGTTACACCTATTGACTATTGGGCGCGCGGGCATTATAAGTTGGCCGCCACGTACACCTGATGTTACACCTATTGACTATTGGGCGCGCGGGCATTATAAGTTGGCCGCCACGTACACCTGATGTTACACCTATTGACTATTGGGCGCGAGGCATTATACGTTGGCCGCCACGTACACCTGATGTTACACCTATTGACTGTTGGGTGCGCAGGCATTATAAGTTGGTCGACACGTACACCTGATGTTACACCTATTGACTATTGGGCGCGCAGGCATTATAAGTTGGTCGCCACGTACACCTGATGTTACACCTATTGACTATTGGGCGCGCTGGCATTATAAGTTGGCCGCCACGTACACCTGATGTTACACCTATTGACTATTGGGCGCGCAGGCATTATAAGTTGGTCGCCACGTACACCTGATGTTACACCTATTGACTATTGGGCGCGCAGGCATTATAAGTCGGCCGCCACGTACACCTGATGTTACACCTATTGACTGTTGGGCGCGAGGCATTATACGTTGGCCGCCACGTACACCTGATGTTACACCTATTGACTATTGGCCGCGCAGGCATTATAAGTTGGCCGCCACGTACACCTGATGTTACACCTATTGACTATTGGGTGCGCAGGCATTGTAAGTTGGCCGCCACGTACACCTGATGTTACACCTATTGACTATTGGGCGCGCGGGCATTATAAGTTGGCCGCCACGTACACCTGATGTTACATCTATTGACTATTGGGCGCGCGGGCATTATAAGTTGGCCGCCACGTACACCTGATGTTACACCTGTTGACTATTGGGCGCGCAGGCATTATAGTTGGCCACCACGTACACCTGATGTTACACCTATTGACTATTGGGCGCGCAGGCATTATAAGTTGGCCGCCACGTACACCTGATGTTACACCTATTGACTATTGGGTGCGCAGGCATTATAAGTTGGCCGCCACGTGCACCTGATGTTACACCTATTGACTCTTGGGCGCGCAGGCATTATAAGTTGGCCGTCACGTACACCTCTTGTTACACCTATTGACTATTGGGTGCGCAGGCATTATAAGTTGGCCGTCCACGTACACCTGATGTTACACCTATTGACTATTGGGTGCGCAGGCATTATAAGTTGGCCGCCACGTACACCTGATGTTACACCTATTGACTATTGGGCGCGCAGGCATTATAAGTTGGCCGCCACGTACACCTGATGTTACACCTATTGACTATTGGACGCGCGGGCATTATAAGTTGGCCACGACGTGCACCTGATGTTACACCTATTGACTATTGGGCTCGCAGGCATTATAAGTTGGCCACCACGTGCACCTGATGTTACTCCTATTGACTATTGGGCGCGCGGGCATTATAAGTTGGCCACGACGTGCACCTGATGTTACACCTATTGACTATTGGGCTCGCAGGCATTATAAGTTGGCCACCACGTGCACCTGATGTTACTCCTATTGACTATTGGGCGCGCGGGCATTATAAGTTGGCCACCACGTGTACCTGATGTTACACCTACTGACTATTGGGCGCGAGGGCATTATAAGTTGGCCGCCACGTACACCTGATGTTACACCTATTGACTATTGGGCGCGCAGGCATTATAAGTTGGCCACCACGTGCACCTGATGTTACACCTATTGACTATTGGGCGCGCAGGCATTTTAAGTTGGCCGCCACGTACACCTGATGTTACACCTATTGACTATTGGGCGCGCAGGCATTATAAGTTGGCCACCACGTGCACCTGATGTTACACCTATTGACTATTGGGCGCGCAGGCATTATAAGTTGGCCGCCACGTACACCTGATGTTACACCTATTGACTACTGGGCGCGAGGCATTATAAGTTGGCCGCCACGTGGACGTGATGTTACACCTATTGACTACTGGGCGCGCAGGCATTATAAGTTGGCCGCCACGTACACCTGATGTTACACCTATTGACTATTGGGCGCGCAGGCATTATAAGTTGGCCGCCACGTACACCTGATGTTACACCTATTGACTATTGGGCGCGCAGGCATTATAGTTGGCCGCCACGTGCACCTGATGTTACACCTATTGACTATTGGGCGCGCGGGCATTATAAGTTGGCCGCCACGTACACCTGATGTTACACCTATTGACTATTGGGCGCGCAGGCATTATAAGTTGGCCGCCACGTACACCTGATGTTACACCTATTGACTATTGGGCGCGCAGGCATTATAAGTTGGCCGCCACGTACACCTCTTGTTACACCTATTGACTATTGGGTGCGCAGGCATTATAAGTTGGCCGCCACGTACACCTGATGTTACACCTATTGACTATTGGGTGCGCAGGCATTATAAGTTGGCCGCCACGGACACCTGATGTTACACCTATTGACTATTGGGCGCGCAGGCATTATAAGTTGGCCACCACGTGCACCTGATGTTACTCCTATTGACTATTGGGCGTGCGGGCATTATAAGTTGGCCACGACGTGCACCTGATGTTACACCTATTGGGCGCGCATGCATTATAAGTTGGCCACCACGTACACCTGATGTTACACCTATTGGGCGCGCAGGCTTTATAAGTTGGCCACCACGTACACCTGATGTTACACCTATTGACTATTGGGCGCGGGCATTATAAGTTGGCCGCCACGTACACCTGATGTTACACCTATTGACTATTGGGCGCGCAGGCATTATAAGTTGGCCGCCACGTACACCTGATGTTACACCTATTGACTATTGGGCGCGCAGGCATTATAAGTTGGCCGCCACGTACACCTGATGTTACACCTACTGACTATTGGGCGCGAGGCATTATAAGTTGGTCACCACGTACACCTGATGTTACACCTATTGACTATTGGACGCGCAGGCATTATAAGTTGGCCGCTACGTACACCTGATGTTACACCTATTGACTATTGGGCGCGCAGGCATTATAAGTTGGCCGCCACGTACACCTGATGTTACACCTACTGACTATTGGGCGCGAGGCATTATAAGTTGGTCGCCACGTACACCTGATGTTACACCTATTGACTATTGGGCGCGCAGGCATTATAAGTTGGTCGCCACGTACACCTGATGTTACACGTATTGACTATTGGGCGCGCAGGCATTATAAGTTGGCCGCCACGTACACCTGATGTTACACCTATTGACTATTGGGCGCGCGGGCATTATAAGTTGGCCGCCACGTACACCTGATGTTACACCTATTGACTATTGGGCGCGCGGGCATTATAAGTTGGCCGCCACGTACACCTGATGTTACACCTATTGACTATTGGGCGCGAGGCATTATACGTTGGCCGCCACGTACACCTGATGTTACACCTATTGACTATTGGGTGCGCAGGCATTATAAGTTGGTCGCCACGTACACCTGATGTTACACCTATTGACTATTGGGCGCGAGGCATTATACGTTGGCCGCCACGTACACCTGATGTTACACCTATTGACTATTGGGCGCGCGGGCATTATAAGTTGGCCGCCACGTACACCTGATGTTACACCTATTGACTATTGGGCGCGAGGCATTATACGTTGGCCGCCACGTACACCTGATGTTACACCTATTGACTATTGGCCGCGCAGGCATTATAAGTTGGCCGCCACGTACACCTGATGTTACACCTATTGACTATTGGGCGCGCAGACATTGTAAGTTGGCCGCCACGTACACCTGATGTTACACCTATTGCCTATTGGGCGCGCAGGCGTTATAGTTGGCCACCACATACACCTGATGTTACACCTATTGACTATTGGGCGCGAGGCATTATACGTTGGCCGCCACGTACACCTGATGTTACACCTATTGACTATTGGCCGCGAAGGCATTATAAGTTGGCCGCCACGTACACCTGATGTTACACCTATTGACTATTGGGCGCGCAGGCATTGTAAGTTGGCCGCCACGTACACCTGATGTTACACCTATTGACTATTGGGCGCGAGGCATTATAAGTTGGCCGCCACGTACACCTGATGTTACACCTATTGACTATTGGCTGCGCAGGCATTGTAAGTTGGCCGCCACGTACACCTGATGTTACACCTATTGACTATTGGGCGCGCAGGCATTATAGTTGGCCACCACATACACCTGATGTTACACCTGTTGACTATTGGGCGCGCAGGCATTATAGTTGGCCACCACGTACACCTGATGTTACACCTATTGACTATTGGGCGCGCGGGCATGATAAGTTGGCCGCCACGTACACCTGATGTTACACCTATTGATTGTTGGGCGCGCAGGCATTATAAGTTGGCCGCCACGTGCACCTGATGTTACACCTATTGACTCTTGGGCGCGCAGGCATTATAGTTGGCCACCAGTTACACCTGATGTTACACCTATTGACTATTGGGTGCGCAGGCATTATAAGTTGGCCGCCACGTGCACCTGATGTTACACCTATTGACTCTTGGGCGCGCAGGCATTATAAGTTGGCCACCACGTGCACCTGATGTTACACCTATTGACTATTGGGCGCGCAGCCATTATAAGTTGGCCGCCACGTACACCTGATGTTACACCTATTGACTATTGGCCGCGCAGGCATTATAAGTTGGCCGCAACGTACACCTCGTTACACCTATTGACTATTGGGCGCGCAGCCATTATAAGTTGGCCGCCACGTACACCTGATGTTACACCTATTGACTATTGGGCGCGCGGGCATTATAAGTTGGCCACCACGTGTACCTGACGTTACACCTACTGACTATTGGGCGCGAGGGCATTATAAGTTGGCCGCCACGTACACCTGATGTTACACCTATTGACTATTGGGCGCGCAGGCATTATAAGTTGGCCACCACGTGCACCTGATGTTACACCTATAGACTATTGGGCGCGCAGGCATTATAAGTTGGCCGCCACGTACACCTGATGTTACACCTATTGACTATTGGGCGCGCAGGCATTATAAGTTGGCCACCACGTGCACCTGATGTTACACCTATTGACTATTGGGCGCGCAGGCATTATAAGTTGGCCGCCACGTACACCTGATGTTACACCTATTGACTATTGGGCGCGAGGCATTATAAGTTGGCCGCCACGTGCACCTGATGTTACACCTATTGACTACTGGGCGCGCAGGCATTATAAGTTGGCCGCCACGTACACCTGATGTTACACCTATTGACTATTGGGCGCGCAGGCATTATAAGTTGGCCGCCACGTACACCTGATGTTACACCTATTGACTATTGGGCGCGCAGGCATTATAAGTTGGCCACCACGTACACCTGATGTTACACCTATTGACTATTGGGCACGCAGGCATTATAGTTGGCCGCCACGTACACCTCTTGTTACACCTATTGACTATTGGGTGCGCAGGCATAATAATTAGGCCGCCACGTACACCTGATGTTACACCTATTGACTATTGGGCGCGCAGCCATTATAAGTTGGCCGCCACGTACACCTGATGTTACACCTATTGACTATTGGGCGCGAGGGCATTATAAGTTGGCCACCACGTGCACCTGATGTTACACCTATTGACTATTGGGCGCGCAGCCATTATAAGTTGGCCGCCACGTACACCTGATGTTACACCTATTGACTATTGAGCGCGCGGGCATTATAAGTTGGCCGCCACGTACACCTGATGTTACACCTATTGACTATTGGGCGCGCAGGCATTATAAGTTGGTCGCCACGTACACCTGATGTTACACCTATTGACTATTGGGCGCGCAGCCATTATAAGTTGGCCGCCACGTACACCTGATGTTACACCTATTGACTATTGGGCGCGAGGGCCTTATAAGTTGGCCACCACGTGCACCTGATGTTACACCTATTGACTAATGGGCGCGCAGGCATTATAAGTTGGCCGCCACGTACACCTGATGTTACACCTATTGACTATTGGGCGCGCAGGCATTATAAGTTGGCCACCACGTGCACCTGATGTTACACCTATTGACTATTGGGCGCGCAGGCATTATAAGTTGGCCGCCACGTACACCTGATGTTACACCTATTGACTATTGGGCGCGAGGCATTATAAGTTGGCCGCCACGTGCACCTGATGTTACACCTATTGACAACTGGGCGCGCAGGCATTATAAGTTGGCCGCCACGTACACCTGATGTTACACCTATTGACTATTGGGCGCACAGGCATTATAAGTTGGCCGCCACGTACACCTGATGTTACACCTATTGACTATTGGGCGCGCAGGCATTATAGTTGGCCGCCACGTACACCTCTTGTTACACCTATTGACTATTTGGTGCGCAGGCATTATAAGTTGGCCGCCACGTACACCTGATGTTACACCTATTGACTATTGGGTGCGCAGGCATTATAAGTTGGCCGCCACGTACACCTGATGTTACACCTATTGACTATTGGGCGCGCAGGCATTATAAGTTGGCCACCACGTGCACCTGATGTTACTCCTATTGACTATTGGGCGCGCGGGCTTTATAAGTTGGCCACGACGTGCACCTGATGTTACACCTATTGACTATTGGGCGCGCAGGCATTATAAGTTGGCCGCCACGTACACCTGATGTTACACCTATTGGGCGCGCAGGCATTATAAGTTGGCCACCACGTACACCTGATGTTACACCTATTGACTATTGGGCGCGGGCATTATAAGTTGGCCGCCACGTACACCTGATGTTACACCTATTGACTATTGGGCGCGCGGGCATTATAAGTTGGCCACCACGTACACCTGATGTTACACCTATTGACTATTGGGCGCGCAGGCATTATAAGTTGGTCGCCACGTACACCTGATGTTACACCTATTGACTATTGGGCGCGCGGGCATTATAAGTTGGCCACCACGTACACCTGATGTTACACCTATTGACTATTGGGCGCGAGGCATTATATGATGGTCGCCACGTACACCTGATGTTACACCTATTGACTATTGGGCGCGCGGGCATTATAGTTGGCCGCCACGTGCACCTGATGTTACACCTATTGACTATTGGGCGCGCAGGCATTATAAGTTGGCCGCCACGTACACCTGATGTTACACCTATTGACTATTGGGCGCGAGGGCATTATAAGTTGGCCGCCACGTACATCTGATGTTACACCTATTGACTATTGGGCGCGCGGGCATTATAGTTGGCCGCCACGTACACCTGATGTTACACCTATTGACTATTGGGCGCGCGGGCATTATAGTTGGCCGCCACGTACACCTGATGTTACACCTATTGACTATTGGGCGCGAGGCATTATATGATGGTCGCCACGTACACCTGATGTTACACCTATTGACTATTGGGCGCGCAGGCATTATAAGTTGGTCGCCACGTACACCTGATGTTACACCTATTGACTATTGGGCGCGAGGCATTATAAGTTGGCCGCCTCGTACACCTGATGTTACACCTATTGACTATTGGGCGCGAGGCATTATAAGTTAGCCACCACGTACACCTGATGTTACACCTATTGACTATTGGGCGCGAGGCATGATAAGTTGGCCACCACGTACACCTGATGTTACACCTATTGACTATTGGGCGCGCAGGCATTATAAGTTGGTCGCCACGTACACCTGATGTTACACCTATTGACTATTGGGCGCGAGGCATTATAAGTTGGCCGCCTCGTACACCTGATGTTACACCTATTGACTATTGGGCGCGAGGCATTATAAGTTAGCCTCCACGTACACCTGATGTTACACCTATTGACTATTGGGCGCGAGGCATTATAAGTTGGCCAAACGTACACCTGATGTTACACCTATTGACTATTGGGCGCGCAGGCATTATAAGTTGGTCGCCACGTACACCTGATGTTACACCTATTGACTATTGGGCGCGAGGCATTATAAGTTGGCCGTCTCGTACACCTGATGTTACACCTATTGACTATTGGGCGCGAGGCATTATAAGTTGGCCGCCTCGTACACCTGATGTTACACCTATTGACTATTGGGCGCGAGGCATTATAAGGTGGCCGCCACGTACACCTGATGTTACACCTATTGACTATTGGGCGCGCAGGCATTATAAGTTGGCCGCCACGTACACCTGATGTTACACCTATTGACTATTGGGCGCGCAGGCATTATAAGTTGGCCGCCACGTACACCTGATGTTACACCTATTGACTATTGGGCGCGCTGGCATTATAAGTTGGCCACCACGTGCACCTGATACACCTGTTGACTATTGGGCGCGCAGGCGTTATAAGTTGGCCGCCACGTACACCTGATGTTACACCTATTGACTATTGGGCGCGAGGCATTATAAGTTGGCCGCCACGTACACCTGATGTTACACCTATTGACTATTGGGCGCGCAGGCATTATAAGTTTGCCGCCACGTACACCTGATGTTACACCTATTGACTATTGGGCGCGCAGGCATTATAAGTTGGCCGCCACGTACACCTGATGTTACACCTATTGACTATTGGGCGCGAGGCATTATAAGTTGGCCGCCACGTACACCTGATGTTACACCTATTGACTATTGGGCGCGCAGGCATTATAAGTTGGCCACCACGTGTACCTGATGTTACACCTATTGACTTTTGGGTGCGCAGGCATTATAAGTTGGCCGCCACGTACACCTGATGTTACACCTATTGACTATTGGGCGCGCAGGCATTATAAGTTGGCCGCCACGTACACCTCATGTTACACCTATTGACTATTGGGCGCGCAGGCATTATAAGTTGGTCGCCACGTACACCTGATGTTACACCTATTGACTATTGGGTGCGCAGGCATTATAAGTTGGCCGCCACGTACACCTGATGTTACAACTATTGACTATTGGGTGCGCAGGCATTATAAGTTGGCCGCCACGTACACCTCATGTTACACCTATTGGGCGCGCAGGTATTATAAGTTGGCCACCACGTGTACCTGATGTTACACCTATTGACTATTGGGCGCGCAGGCATTATAAGTTGGCCACCACGTGTACCTGATGTTACACCTAACGACTATTGGGCGCGCGGGCATTATAAGTTGGCCGCCACGTACACCTGATGTTACACCTATTGACTATTGGGCGCGCGGGCATTATAAGTTGGCCACCACGTGTACCTGATGTTACACCTAACGACTATTGGGCGCGCGGGCATTATAAGTTGGCCGCCACGTACACCTGATGTTACACCTATTGACTATTGGGCGCGCAGGCATTATAAGTTGGCCGCCACGTACACCTGATGTTACACCTATTGACTATTGGGCGCGCGGGCATTATAAGTTGGCCGCCACGTACACCTGATGTTATACCTATTGACTATTGGGCGCGCAGGCATTATAAGTTGGCTGCCACGTACACCTGATGTTACACCTATTGACTATTGGGTGCGCAGGCATTATAAGTTGGCCGCCACGTACACCTGATGTTACACCTATTGACTATTGGGCGCGCAGGCATTATAAGTTGGCCGCCACGTACACCTGATGTTACACCTATTGACTATTGGGCGCGAGGCATTATACGTTGGCCGTCACGTACACCTGATCTTACACCTATTGACTATTGGGCGCGCAGGCATTATAAGTTGGCCGCCACGTACACCTGATGTTACACCTATTGACTATTGGGCGCGCAGGCATTATAAGTTGGCCACCACGTGCACCTGATGTTACACCTATTGGGATTTCCTATTCAATTCAGGCTACTGTATTATTTCTATGCATTTCGTGCTCAAGATTAAGTAAGATGATATGAAATTGTAAGCCATATTGATATTTACATGTACTGAATCTTGTCATTTTGATTCTCTGTCTGTGAATTACCTCAACACTGAACACAAATTATTTTGTTTTACTTGTTCAACCCAGACTTCTGTATTATTGAGGGCCGATAGCCTAGATGTTAGGACCCATAAACCTTATCATCATCATCATTTTACCGACAATGATGGCTACGCTCGCTAAAGCGCAGGGTTAGGTCACGGGGCCAAGCTCTCTGCTGACTCGGTAGACACGTGGGTTCGAACCCCAACGTCGGCCGTCCTTGAAATGGTCTTCCGTGGTTTCCCCATTTTCAACAACAAGCAAATGATGGGACGGTACCTTCTGACAGGCCACGGCCGCTTTCTTCCACATCCTTGTCCACTTTCATCGATTCTTCTCATCTCTCATTTCGACGCACAGGTCGCCCACGGGCGTCAACTAGAAAGACCTGCACTCGGCCTCTCAGGAGGTTACACGAAAAAGAAAATCATCATTTTATTAGTTCTTTGTATTTCGAGCATATGATCAAAATGGCACCTTCTTCCTTCTACCCGGATACATATTGACACCCCGGTTCCGAAGGTTCTGGGTTTGATTTCTAGCTCTGACAAATAATTGAATTGTTTAAGGGTTGAGGAATATACTCACCTTCACGGGGCAAGAGGTGTATTCAATTCCCTCTCTAGCCAGCCAAAAGGTGGTTCCTTGTGCTTTCTCAATTCAACTCCAGGTATATGTCAGCATTGTTCCTAATATAAGGCCTTCCAAAACCTAACAACAATTACAGGAACACGCACTACTGCAGACATCACAAGGAAACGGGTAAACAGAGAAATTTTCAGGTGCATGGTGCTGTTGACCACGATTTACAAATCCCTAAATGAAACAATATCAACAAATCAAATAAGGTCAAATGAAATAGTAAATCTCCATCTTACTGAATGAGTTTTACTATCAAGGATGCGCT
Source organism: Meconema thalassinum (assembly GCA_946902985.2). NCBI lineage: Eukaryota > Metazoa > Arthropoda > Insecta > Orthoptera > Tettigoniidae > Meconema > Meconema thalassinum. The sequence continues at coordinate 48,021,669 of OX336398.1, read as the reverse complement.
ATTTATGTAATATCACAACCCCCCAGGGGCTCACATCTAGTGGGACTTGTGATAGCGACCACGGGACCCCAGCTCAGTCCGGGATTGCTTCCACTTAATTGTGCCGGGCTCATCTCTGTTATCTTTCCTTGGTCAACTCTTGTTCTCTTCCGACCCCGACGGTATTGGTGTATCCGAGACCTAGGGAGTCTCTTAATTTCCCGCCTTAATTGGCCCTTCTCTCATCATTCCTAATGCCTCATTCTTATAGGGATCAGCCTTCCTTTTCTTTTCATTATAGTTCCTTTTGTCTTTTAAGATTCCCGCCTTGTTCTTATGAATTGGCTCCCCGTGTATCTAAATTGAATTTTGTTAGTATTTTGAATCTACATTGCATTTTGTAAGTATTTTCAATCTTCATTGCATTTAGTAAGTATTTTCAATCTCAACCACATTTTGTAAGTATATATTTTGAATTTAAATTACATTTTGTAAGTATTTTGAATCTAACTTGCATTTTGTAAGCATAGTATTTTGAATCGCAGGCTTCCTCATATTGTGAGTATTTTTAATCTAAATTGCATTTTGTAAGCATAGTATTTTGAATCGCGGGCTTCCACATTTTGTGAGTATTTTGTATCTAAATTACATTTTGTAATTATATTCAATTTCAATTGCGTCTTGTGAGTATTTTGAATCGGGTAAGGCATTTTCAATCTAAATTCCATTCTGCATTTTTAATTTCAAATGCATTTTGTAAGTATTTTGAACTTAAACTACATTTTGTGCGAATTTTTGACTCCAAATTGCTTTTGAGAGTATTTTCCTTCTAAATTACCGGTACTTTTGTAAGTTTTTCCACTCTATATTTTGTGAGTTATTCCAATCTGAGTTCCATTTTGTAAGTATTTTCAGTTATGGTTTCCATTTCATTGTCATTTTCACATAACCCAGGCCGATAACCTAGATGTTAGGCCCCTTAAAACAAAAATCATCGTAATATCATAACGAGGAGAACAATACATCTTATTTGTTAGTCTGCAGAGGCTTGTTTGTTATTGTTGTTTTAAAGGACGGAACAGCGAGGTCATCTCCCCCTTTGCAGAGGCTACTCCCATTTTCCATATCTTCCTTTCCCGCTTCCTGTTATCCATCAGTGAGCGTTAAGATCACGAAGTGTGTTATGCATCATGCACTGTACTAATGACTGAAAAAGTAATGGCAATTCAAAACCAAATACAACCTTGTCAATGTTCAGAGGCGCCGAATGCTTTCAAATATCGTAAGAGTAGGGAAAGGGGAAGGTTGGGACTATGCTGGGAAATCAGATACAAATAGTGTTTGTTATAATTATTCCAAAGTATTGATGATTTTACCTCACTGTAGATGCTAGTAATTACTATTAATTAAAGTAATAATAGATATATTCATTTCACATTTGAGAGAACAGTCAGGGTAGGTCACATATTGAATCCCGGGAAATGTTTTGTGCCTTAGCTCGTTCTTACTAATAACTAAGCCTACTTGAAACCACAAAATAGATATTACTTTGAACTAGTTAATCTTTCAAACCAATGTTGATATCTCGAATTGAAAATCATCACGGACTTAACTGGAGTGCCAGTTCGAACCCTTCAGTTGAATAACACGGGGGAGTGATGTCCTTGCTTTATAATTTAAAAGGGAGGGAAAATATTCCCTCCCTCCCTCACCGGAACCGGTGCCAATGAATTTGTTTCTTTGTCACATTATTCCAAACAGTTAGCCCCGCAAGAAATTATAAGACAACAAAGGAAACTTCATTTTTCTATTGTTTTGTACACCCATTTAAATTTCCCAATGAACCAAACTCCGATAATAACGTCTACAATTCTGATTTCAGGATATTCAGTTTGTTTTAAAGTAGATTACGCCTGCGAACGAGGCTGGGCTGGTAAGGGCACCAACAAGCCGTGATTCACATTCATCCACACCGTTCTAGCCATTAGCACATCGCGTCACCAAAAGAAGGCGTGGCCTAGCACAATTTTCATATCCTTGATTTCTCAAAAAGTACTTGTCCGATTTGGGAAATAATAACACCGTTGAATTTGTCTCAGTGAAATCTGTTACCCTGTATGCCAAAATTAGCATTGTTCTGTTTTAAAAACCAATATCACAGCTATTCACAATAAAAGGAAAAAAATGAATAAGTTAGTTTATGAGTCCCTTATCACCATTCATAAACTTGAAAACAGAATACCGATATCTTTAATGGTTTAGACGTTATTTCTGGGTAACATCTTAGCTGAATAATACTGAATAGAAGTGAAGAGATTGCGAATCATGTTCTTGAAGAAGAAGGTGAAGTTGATGACGATACGAAAGGAGATTTAAATTTGATAGAGCACTGGAAGCCTTAGGCAGCAACAAAATAACAGGATTAGATGACATACTGACAGAGTTGCTACTCAGCATAGCTACTGAAGTTGGGCCCAAATCATTTCGTTGGATGTAGGATTTATGAGACAGGTACTCCCTGATTTTAAGGAGAATGTTATCATCCATATACCGAAGAAAACAGAATCTGATATATGGGAAGTTTACAGTACAATCAGCGTGATCGCTCATGCTTTAAGGAACAAGACTAGAATGATTTACAAGATGGAAAGACAGGGGAAAGCGAGTTTGGTGAAGATGAACTTTGTCTGAAGAGAAACTTCGGAACTAAGGAATCCGTAGTAAGTCTTAGATTGAACTTGGAGGGTAGAATAAGTAAAAGTAAGAGAACGTTCATGGCATTTGAAACAATGAAAAGGCCTTTAATAACACTGATTTGAGAAAGTTGTTTGACATACTGGTAAGGATTGGAATACTGTAATCATCTTCAATCTATACAGAAATCAGACGGCTGTTATACAAGCTGAAGAACATAATAGAGCATCTGGTATTCATAAAGGTGTAAAGCAAGGCTACAGCTTATTACCCATAATTTTCAACCTTAACATTGAACAAACAATGCAGAAAATTAGAAAGATCTTATAGAATTAAGTTATAAAAAGTAGATTCGCTCGGGTAAGGAAGACATTTTATACTTAAAATAATTGCGTTGATATCTACTATATAAAGCTCAAATACCACTCACTCACTCACTGACTGATTCATTCATCACGAAATCTCAGAAACCACCCAACGGATTGGAATGAAATTTGGTATGCAGCTTCCTCAAGGGCCGCAAACGCCCACTAAGAAAGGATTTTTGGATATTCAGGTTCTAAAGGGGTGTTAAGGGGGTAGACCTGCATTTCATTGAATAGCATTATCTCCCGATTGGTTTCATTGGGGGATGTGATACTCGGCATATAAACTCATCATTAAAAATAAGAAGACAGGTGTCTGAGGGTTTTTCGATGTGGTGTATATTATGAGGTGAAAGAGGTGAAAAGTGGGGGTTGAAGGATTCCTAATGGAGCGTGTATCTCTTAAACGACATAGGCCAGGAGTTTGGAACTCAGCCGAAAAAATCAGCATAAAAATAAATAAAAAGGTGTTTGACAGTTTTTTCATAAATCCAATTTAAGGGGCCCATGGGGAGGGGTGAAATTATGGGGCGGGGAACGAAATATGTCTGAGTGTAAAATTATACATGGCCTATGTTGTAGACAATAACACATTACATCTCTTTGGTCTCTTGCTATTTCATCATACGACGAATACTTACGGAGTTATTAATGATTTTGTACTTTTTGGCCGGATTTTTTAAGTCCCAGGAATGACATAAAAATTGAATGGAATGAAATTTCGAAAAATAGTTTTTTTTAATACGGTACTTTTATTATATTTTTCACGTCTTTTAGGGTCAAAAACCAACATGATATTTTGATGTTTTTTTTTTCGTCCCATGCATTTTTGGTTTCAGGTGATAGAATTATTTTCCACTAGGACCCATGCTTATCTATCTATTTCACTAATGTTATATGAGGATTAAAAATGTTATTGCGGGCGAAGCCGCGAGTAACAGCTAGTTAGATATAGATTTAAGTTTTTAAAGAATCAGTTTTGAATTATCTGGGTAGTGGCACTCTAACGAATTGAAACTTGGACTGTCACCGCAGCAAAAAATAAGAGAAAGATGCTCCAGAAGTGTGGTGTTAAGGAGAATGATGAATATCAGATGGGTATATAAAGTAACAGATGAAGAGGTGGTAAAGATAAACTTTTCTGAAAAGGGCTAATGTGTAGAGGAATTTGGTAACAACAACATGAGCGAATATGTGATGCTTCAGACATCATTTGCTACATGAATTTTCATTTCATTAGAAAATGTGTCTTCAAATGCCCTCTATGAGCTTGGTTCACTTGGCAATTTACTACATGAGATTTTCCTTCGTCCTTTTTTGATTAGGATGTTTGTTCATAGGCCTATATCTTGTTTTGAGAGTTACTTCTTCGCAATTGGTACTTTAGTCAAGTTTCTCGTGGCTGTGGCTTGGCAAGTGTTTCTTCTAATGTAGTTCTTGGGTAAATTTAGCATCGCACAGGTTACAGGAATACGGCTTCTGTCCTGTATGGACAAGGATGTGTGTCTTCAAACTTCCTTTCTGGCTAAATTTAGCCTCGCATATGGCATCTCTCCTCTATGTGCAACCACATGTTTAACCAAATGTCCTTTCTGCCTAAATTTGGCTTCGCACACGGCACATGAGTAAGGCTTCCTGCCGCTATGAATAACCATGTGTTGATTCAAATTTCCTCTCAAAGTGAATTTGGCTTTGCATACACTACATGTATATGGCTTGATTCCGCTATGGATTAGCATGTGTCGTTTCAAATGACTTCGCATTGAAAATTTGACGTCGCATACGCTACATGAATGCGGCCTCTCACCGCTATGGATCAGCATGTGTTTATCCAAATATCCTCTCTGATAAAATTTAGCTTCGCATAAGCTACTTGAATATGGCATCATTCCGCTATGGATTAGCATGTGTTGATTCAAAGTTATTTTCCGAGTAAATTTGATGTCGCATACACTACATGAAAACGGCTTCTCACCACTATGGATCAGCATGTGTGTATTCAAATGTCCTCTCCAATTAAATTTAGCTTCGCATACGCTACATGAATATCTTTTCAAATTTTGTTTTATACAACATTCTTCTGTAAAGGCAGTGTTAGTATATTGTCTTCTACTTTTACCAACTTCATATATCTTCATTGCAGCCGGATTCAACGTATCAGGACATATCAGCCTGAAATAGTCAGTATTAACACTTTGAAGTATGGTACATTATTATGGAAGTAACATAATTCCAAGGTATAGAGATCAAAGTAGTGAAATTATTATTGGGGCAACATTCATTACCAGGAAAAGTCTTTAAGAATTATTGGGATCTGATTCCGTTTTCATTGCTCCACAGTCTGAATGTTTTGCAATTTAATTCATATTTGACAGAAAATATAATGTGCCTTGTTGGAAATTTTGGAGTCATACCTCTGTGAGCATGAGTGTGTTGGGTGTGTTTCTTAGCCACCACATTCTTCCGAACCAAAGCCGTTAGAGTTCTACATGCCGGAAACAATAAAGGACAAGGTGTTTAAGTTTGCACCCTTCGCATCCATGCTGACGTACGCCTATGGATCACCGATAAGCATATTTTGTAATAGAGTCTCTTCTTGCGCATAATTGAGCTGAACTCTCGCAAAGCGGCTAAAATGCTGAGTGAAAATAATACTTTACTGTTGTCGTTGATGTTTGAGTTTCAATGCTGCACACTCTTTCTCCCATTGTTAAGATAAATAATCCGTCTTTACATTGCCACTAAATCCTACAACCGAAGCAATATATTTTAAATATTCTAACCTTGCTTAACGCCTATAGTTCATGTCCTCTACTCTTGCTTCCATTACTACTGAAAAATTGCTATTCCTGGTGCCTAAATATGACCCTTACCAATCTCTTCCTTTCATTACCACTCACCAGAATCATCTAACCGCATTCATCTCATTACCCCTAATTTCTTTACTCTATCTAGCCGCCCAATCTCCAACATTCTCAAATAACACCACGTTCAAATGCTCCTATTTTCCCTTTCCTGCAGAAGGAATTAACCAGGGTTCACATACTTATAGCACCACGCTCCCGACCTCGGCCTCAAAAATGACTTCCCACTAGCTACATCGATATATGATGTTACCATATGTCAACCCATCTTTTATGTATCTCTTCAGCTTGGTCCATATTGCTTCCTAAGTACCAGGAGGCACCAACTTCCTTTAGCGCTTCATCTGACAATCGATGTTGGTATATTCCTTGAAAATACACCTTACGTAGTTTGTACCCATATTGAGTTTTCTAGTTTTTAGCTCTCTCTAATCTTTTTATTCCTTGAAAGCCACCAACAGAGATTTCTGAGTGTTTTCGCTCTCTCTTTGTGCTTTTGCTCATGCCTGTGTTTAGTGTGTTTTAGTGAACGAGATTCATTACCCTTCTTTCAACAAAATCATCAAACTTCTCCTTCGTGTGCCCTCACGCGGTACTTGGCTGAACGCTCTCATCTCCTGCGGTGAACGTAAGAACTCGTTGTCACCGACTACTTATGACACTTGGAAGTTTGACTCGTCCTCTACAGAAGGCAATCTACACACTTTACATTATTTGAACTCTTCCTCAAGAAAATAAATGTGTGTGCTTTAATGATTTATACTTTCTACGTTTTTGACCCTTATGTCCCCCTACTCTCCCACTACCTTCTCCCCCTCGATCGCCTTGCTAGCCGGGAGACTTCTCACTTGCTACTCTCCTAACGGCCGCCAGCAGACTCGCTCGGTCTATCTAAAAGGGACTGCCGTCACTCGTCTGACATTTTGTGAAAGCCATGTGGTGATAATTGCTCTATCAGCACCGCCAGTACACGTAAGCTTTTAGTCTTACGTGACCGTTAATCTGCGATCATGAGCCACCGGGACCTCCTTTTTGCGTGGAATCCGAACAGGACATGACATTTCACTTCAGAAATCTGACATGCATTGACCGCCAGTCAGCCAACCAACAGCTCTCTTAAAATTTGCAAGTAATCAAATCTACAATATTTTTATCTCGCCGGCTGGGTATCATCATTTTTAGCCTATTTTCATTGATGAAAATAAAAACCAGGCTTATGAGATCACCTTTTGTCCGTGTGTCTGTCTGTCTGTGCTTGAGTGATGGATTTTTGTGTGTAACCCCTAATAACTTCTGAATGGCTAAAACGATTTCAATGAAACTCGGTAAGTTAATAGCACTATTCTGGGCGACCCCGACCGTTTCCTTCAAATTTTGTTACGTCTCATCAATCCAGCATGGCGGCTGTGCGAAATATTTCACCAGCATTCAATATATCCGAAACTATTGTCGATATCACCATGTAATTTTGTACGGTGATATAGGTAACTACGGGAAGTACAACTATGCGACTTTTGAAATCCTGGAGATTACAAAATCAACATGGTGGCCAAGAAAATTTGCGGACGTTTAAATAGACGTTTCTCGCGATTTAAACAACCAAACGCAATGAAACTTGGTACAGGATATGTTTATAAACATTGTAGAGCACCGACATCTAACTTCGTTCATTTGTTTACATAACCTCAAAATGGCGGCTGTGCGAAATATTTCACCGGCGTTCTATACCTCTGAAACAATTATTGGTATCACCATGAAGGAAGGAAGGAAGGAAGGAAGGAAGCTTGTAGTTTAACGTGACCGTTAATCTCGAGATCATGAGCCACGGGAGGTATCACCATGAAATTTTGTACGTAAATAAAGGGCACTACTGGAAGTTCATCTATGGGACTTTCAAATACCAGTTAACTACAAAACGAACATGGCGGCCAAGCGAAGTCGAACGTTTTAAATAGACTTTTCTCGCGATTAAATGATCCAAACAGAATGAAACTTCGTACAGCAAATGTCTATACACATTGTGATGCATTGGTATCTAATTTAGTTCAATTGCTTACGTAACTTCAAGATGGCGGCTTTGCGAATTTCGAAAATTAAGTTTTTATTTCTTGTGTTCTAATCATGCGATCGAAATCAACATTTGCCTACTGAACGTAAACAATAATCATCATCTAATAGAACATAACTCTATGGCCTTCATATGTTAAAATCCGACATGGCGACCATCTGAAATATTTAGACGGTTCTCAATATCTATTAATCTACTACAGCAATCAAATTGAAATTTTGTAAGTGTATAGAGGCTATAAGCATAAGTCCACCTAAGGGACGTTCAATAACCTGGCTAGCACAAATCCAACATGGCGGCGAAGTGAAATTTAAATATTCAAATGGACGTTTCATGCGTTTTAACCATCCGAGTGTAGGGAAACTTGATACGGTATATGCTTATACAAATTTTAATCGACTGGCGTCTATTTCATTTAAATTATTTTCATTACAACAAGATAGCGGCTGAGCGAAATTTTAAAATCCCGCTTTTATTTCTTGTGTCCTAATTATGCGATTGAAGTTTGAATAAAACACCTACACAATAATCTTCATGTAATATCTTATATCTTATATTTAAAAAGGAATGTCTGTTTTTTCGTAGTTTATGCGTTCATAAACCTTTCATCCGATTGCGATCAAATTTTGGGGAGTTATTGTACACACTTCCAGGAGGTTTATAGGCATAGGTAATCCATTTCAAAGAAGATAGCACGCGAGTAGTTTAAACAAATGCGTAAAGGCGATGCGTTCCTATACAATTCATCCGATTGCGATCAAATTTTGGGGAGTTGTTGTGCACTGTCCCGGAAAAGTTATAGGCGTAGTAAATCCAATTTACAATAGATGGCGCGCGAGTAGCTTCAACAAAATGGCGTGCAATTGTTTCAAGAAAGTCCCACATGCGTTCACATACCATTCGTCCCTTTGCGATGAAACTTGCGTGAGATGTTCTGTACACTTCAGGTAATGTTTCTGGCTTAGTAAATCCACTTAACAATAGGTAGCGCACGAGTAGAATTCAACAAATGAGCGACAACGGGCGAAGTGTTTCAACAAAGTCCTGTATGCGTTCACATACCATTCGTCCGATAGCGATGAAACTAGGGTGAGAGGTTGTGTACACCACAGGCAAGGTGTCTGGTTTAGTAAATCCATGTTATAAAAGGTAGCGCACGTGTAGATTCAACAAATGGGCGACGACGCGCGAATCGTTCCAACAAAGTCCCGTATGCGTTCATATACCATTCGTCCGATAGCGATGAAACTTGGGTGAGATGTTGTGTACACTTCAGGGAAGGTTTCTGGCTTAGTACATCCATTTACAATAGGTATCGCACAAGTAGATTCAACAAATGAGCGACAGCACGCAAAGCGCTTAAACAAAGTCCCGTATGCTTTCATATACAGAGTGTCTACTGTAAGGATGAAGTAAAAATTAGTTACTTTTTAGGTACCTTTTAGTTACCTTTTAGTTAATTTAAGTTACCTTTGAATTCAAGATACGTCTGCAAGCATAGGCGCTCATCACGCGGTGAAGAAAAAACAATTAACTGTTTTTAAAGAGGTTTTTAATTTATCGTATGGCTTTTAGTACCGGGAATGTCCGAGGACATGTTCAGCTCGCCTGAGTCTGTATCTGCTTCCAGCGGTCACCCTTAGGGTGAGCTACAAGTTCCGTTCAATTTCAAGTTGCTACAAGATATCAATGATACCTAGTGGTGAACGTTGGAACTTTGATAGAGCGTTCCGATGAAATCTAACCTAACAATTTAGCTTCACACAAGTTTAATCTGTGGAAGAATCTTTTATATGCCATAGATCTTTGATCTGGGACCGCCGGCTTTACTTCCCCTCCGAAGGAAGGCATACTGAAGGATTTTAACGCTTTTAAAAAATCCAACGACTTCGGCCGGGTTTGAACCCGCTATCTTGGGCACAGCAGCTCAGCATGCTACCAACTACGCCACCGAGGCCGCTTTAAATGAAATTCACATGATGTTATGAAAATTTTAAAAATAATAATAAATGTATTAAAGCACAAAATATGCAGTATGAAATTACAACTAGTTTGAAAATAATAAATATATAGTAGATATTTAATATCCAATGAGTTGTTACAGCTAATATGTCGTCTTGTGCACAATATGTTGTTATAATTACGGTACCAAGAGGTTAATCTGCTCTTGACCATTTGGCGAGATTTCCTTCATCCCCGCGGTAGGTCGCGAAGAAATGTAAGTTACCGGTATGCGATGTTACGCGATCGTCACCGAATTCTGTCTTCGCAGTCAAATACGGAGAAATATCGAGATGTTACACGATCGGCGCTGGTCTCAGTTGTTTGATGAGCTTCCCGTAGTTTTCACGACAGAACACGGAGAAAAATCGCGATTTAGATAATCACTGTCACTTTTAGTCATTCGACGAGATTTCCATTGTCCTTGATGTCGGGCACAAGAAAATATAGCATTATTACGCAATCGGCGCCACTTGCTGTCCGTTTGACAAGAATAAAATTGTCCTCGTCATTGAATGCGGAGAAATATCGCTATGTATCGCAATCGCTACCGCTCTCGGCCGTTTTACCGTTGTCCTCGAGATATTATGCAATCGTCGCCGCACCCGGCCGTTCAACGATTGTCTGCTTGTCTATCTGTCCTGACAGAATGGCGGAGGCATGGGCATGGTTAAAACTCACGAGTAGTTATGAACATATTGTTCGGTTGGCGCCGCGATTCCCTTTGTCCCTATGCTGTGGTTGGGAGTTCATCAGTTCAGGGTGAATCACGAGGAGGATTTAGTATTTCGATGCTACGTAGGCTGTCATTTTTAAGTGGGTTGATGCACTTCTCGCTCCCCGCACGCTTTTAAGTATACGGTCATGGGAAAAATGGCAAGTAGGTTTCGTGACGGGAATCCCGTGATGGGTGCCGAATCACCTTTGACAGGATTCTCGCAGTCCTCGTGGTCACAAGTTCACGATATGGGATGGGTTTTATGATTTTACGCAACTGATGTCGATCTCGGTCCGTTAGACGAGACTCCCGCAGGCAAGTCGTGCGGTCAGCAGGCCGTCTTGAGGATGCGATTTTGGAGGATGAACGTTCGAAGTAGGTACGGTATCGAATATTACGAATTATTCCGAGAGTATTGCACGAATAATACGACAAGAGGGCAAGATTTATTTCAACTGAGAACCACAAATTATCTACAAGTTATCGAAATAATCGGTTAGATTATATATCCGATGGAACGAAAGTTCGAAGGAAAAATCGACTTATAACGGAATTTCGAATTAACCATACTGGATGTCGCAAATTTACTAGACATATTTTTTAAATAAGCTATATGTATTTCGAAGATTTTTTGCATTTTTTTTTCAAAACGGTAACATTTCGCAAGATTGCGACATTAAATTGTTTCGCGTTATTTCTGGACTTCAATTTGACATAGTTTCCAAATAACAGAAATGAGAGATTTCTTTTAGGTTCGGAAGTATTCGTGAATAAACGTCTCGTGAGAAGTCAGGTTTCCTAATACAGTAACACAGAAAAATATTTCACACGAAACTTAAGACTTCTTGATGCCGAAAATATACATTGAACCGATGTATACCGCTCAAGGTATCCTCAGTATGTATTTCCTTGAGGTCGGGCACGGAGACATAATAGCTTAGTACTATGCAATAGGCGCGGCGCCGCTTGCGTGAAACTCGCAATCTCTGAGCCTAGCGGCGCGAGTTTAAATGATTCAACCCGCCTTCAGAAAATTTTCGTTACCCGTTTGTAAAATTCGTTACTTTTTCGTTACTTTCGTTACCCATTTGTAAAATTCGTTCCTTTTTAGTTACTTTCGTTACTTTCGTTACCGGTAGACACCCTGATATACCATTCATCCGATTGCTATGAAACTTTGGTTGAATTCTTATGCACACTCCAGGAAAGGTTTCTGACTTAGTAAATCCTTTTTACAATAGGTAGCGCACGAGTAAATTCAACAAATGAGTAACGGCGCGCGTATCGTTTGAAACAAATTCCGTATGCGTTCATGTACCATGCGATTGCGATGAAATTTGGAGAAATGTTGTTTCCACTCTCGCAAAGATTTCTGATTTAGTAAATCCATTATACAATTGGTAGCGCACGAATAGATTCAATTAAGGAGCGACAGCGCTTGCATCATTTCAACCAAGTACCGTATGCGTTCATATATCATTCATCCGATTGTGATAAAACGTTGGTGAGTTGAGTACAGTCCTGCGAAGGTGTATGAATTATTAAATCCGTTTTTCAATGTGTGGCGCACAAGTAGATTCAACAAATGAGTGACGGCGCGCACATTGTTTAAAGAAAATCCCGTATGCGTTCATATACCAATCAGCCGATTGCGATGACACTTTCAGGAGTTGTTGTGTACACGCCAAGGAAGGTTTTAGACTTAGTAAATACATTTTACAATAGGTAGCGTACGAATATATTCAACCAATGGGTGACGGAGCTCGAATGTTTCAAGAAAGTCCCATATGCGTTCATATACTATTTATTTAATTTCAATGAAACTTTGGTGAGTTGTTCAGCGCCCTCCCATGATTTTTTTGAGATAGTAAATCAATTTTACAATAGTTTAGATTTGGTTAACGGAAAAAGAAAATAATATTGGAAAACCAAAAGCACTTCAACAAACAAAGTTACAACGTCAACACTTTCTTTGATTGGCATTGCAACGCATGCCGGGTTCAACGAGTAGTACATAAATCTAAGGCCTATAATATAAAAATCCAACATGGTGACCATCCTAAATATTTAGACGGTTCTCAATATCTACGATTCTATTACAGCAATCAAACTGACTCTTTGTATGTTGATAGAGGCAATTAATATTAGTACGATACATGAAAGTAGGCAATTTAGTTCTTCACGGAACTACTTGATTTGATGTCAAACATCAATTCCACCACCGAGAGAATCTACGCTAAATTAGAAAGTACGACTATTGGCTAGGCGAAAAGGGGGATTTACTCTTTTTAGCCTATTTTCAATGATGTAAAATGGGCTTATGAGATCATAATTTGTCCATGTGTGTGTGCGTATGTGTTTCCCCCTAATAACATCCAAAATGCTGGAGCGATTTCAATGAAACTCGGTGAGGTCATAGTACCATTTCGGTCAACCCCAACCGTGCCCTTCAAATTGTATACGTCTCACCAATCCAACATGTAACTATGTATATATGTATCATTCAAAAACCTGTAAAGTACAAAACAAACATGGTGGCCAAGCGAGGATGAAACATTTTAATGTACTTTTCTCGAGATTTCCCTATCCGAGCGCAGTAAAACTTGGTACGGAAATGCTTGTAGAAACTTTAATCCACTGGCATCTAATGTATTTCAATTGTTTTCATAACCACAAGATGGCAACTGTGCAAAATGTTAAAATCTCGATTCTATTTCTTGTGTCCTAATCAAGCGATTGAAGTTTGAATACCACACTTACACAATAATCCTCATGTAATATTACATAACTCCAGGACCTACATATATAAAAATCCAACAAGACGACCACCCGAAATATTTAGACGGTTCTCAATATCTACGAATCCATTACAGCAATCAAACTGACTTTTTTATATTGATTGAGGCAATTAGCATAAATAGGATATATGAAAGTAGGCTGTATAGTTCTTCACGGAACTACTTGTTTAATCTATACTCTGTCAAAGTCAATAACTTGACATCGTGGGAATTTTGTTACTTTGTGTCTAACTGTCTAATTGGTCAACTCTACTCATATCACTAGACTCTCCAACTCAAACAACTAGATCAATGTTCAAGACTGCAAGCGCTTTGAAACTACGCAAATTCTCAACCCGGTAATAATTCATCATGTTAATCAGGGACATTAAAAAAACTCTATCCACAACTTCAAAACTCAAAGGTGCATAATGCCTAAAAATAATCAGGTTTGCCGTACAATCAGTTCCAGTGTTGGGTACCCATACACAAACAGTTGAAATACCCTAATTTCCTTTCGTCCTCTCTTCACCCTCTACTATTAGATTTAAATTAAGTATAAGACATAATCATGTGCCGGCCCCGTGGTGTTGGGGTAGCGCACCTGCCTCTCGCCCGGAGGCCCCGGGTTCGATCTACGGCTCCGTCAGGGATTTTAAAACTGACGTGAGGGTTGGAACGGGGTGCACTCAGCCTCGTGAGGATAATTGAGTAGCTGTCTGACAGTGAGACAGTGCCCCGATCACGAAAACCAAGATTAACGGCCGAGGGGACCCGACGTGCTGATCACGCGTCACCCCAATATCTGCAGGCCAAATGGCTGGGCAGCGGTCGCTTGGTCGGCCTTAGCCCGTCATGGGCTGGAGAGTGCCAGGGGTTGTTTTATATGACATAATCATTGCTGTTTTTTTTTGGTAGTAAATATGAGGTTCCATCTATGAGATGTCCTCCCCATTTCTGAATTTGTAATTAACTGTCATTTCTGCAATAATTCAGTGGTATTTGTCAACCACGTTCCTTGGTCCAACTGATGGATAGTTGGAGCTCTCTCGAAGATTAAATACTTTAAATTTATTGTAACTATACAAGCTTCCAATCTCTCATCATTCTAATGGCGCCGAGGACCGGTTCCATCCTTGCACCATCTAGGCCCAAGCTCATATCATCCTTGTGACGTCTAGGCCCAAGCTCATACCATCCTTGCACCATCTGGGCCCAAGCTCATACCATCCTTGCACCATCTAGGCCCAAGCTCATACCATCCTTGCACCATCTGGGCCCAAGCTCATATCATCCTTGTGACGTCTAGGCCCAAGCTCATACCATCCTTGCACCATCTGGGCCCAAGCTCATACCATCCTTGCACCATCTAGGCCCAAGCTCATATCATCCTTGTGACGTCTAGGCCCAAGCTCATATCATCCTTGTGCAGTCTAGGCCCAAGCTCATATCATCCTTGCACCATCTAGGCCCAAGCTCGTATCATCCTTGCGCCATCTAGGCCCAAGCTCATATCATCCTTGCGCCAACTAGGCCCAAGCTCATATCATCCTTGCGCCAACTAGGCCCAAGCTCATATCATCCTTGCGCCATCTAGGCCCAAGCTCATATCATCCTTGCGCCAACTAGGCCAAAGCTCATATCATCCTTGCGCCAACTAGGCCAAAGCTCATATCATCCTTGCGCCAACTAGGCCCAAGCTCATATCATCCTTGCGCCAACTAGGCCAAAGCTCATATCATCCTTGCGCCATCTAGGCCCAAGCTCATATCATCCTTGCGCCAACTAGGCCAAAGCTCATATCATCCTTGCGCCAACTAGGCCCAAGCTCATATCATCCTTGCGCCATCTAGGCCCAAGCTCATATCATCCTTGTGCAGCCTAGGCCCAAGCTCATACCATCCTTGCGCCAACTAGGCCCAAGCTCATATCATCCTTGTGCAGCCTAGGCCCAAGCTCATACCATCCTTGCGCCATCTAGGCCCAAGCTCATATCATCCTTGCGCCAACTAGGCCAAAGCTCATATCATCCTTGCGCCAACTAGGCCCAAGCTCATATCATCCTTGCGCCAACTAGGCCCAAGCTCATATCATCCTTGCGCCATCTAGGCCCAAGCTCATATCATCCTTGCGCCAACTAGGCCCAAGCTCATATCATCCTTGTGCAGCCTAGGCCCAAGCTCATATCATCCTTGCGCCATCTAGGCCCAAGCTCATATCATCCTTGTACCGTCTAGGCCCAAGCTCATATCATCCTTGCGCCAACTAGGCCCAAGCTCATATCATCCTTGTACCGTCTAGGCCCAAGCTCATATCATCCTTGCGCCATCTAGGCCCAAGCTCATATCATCCTTGCGCCAACTAGGCCCAAGCTCATATCATTCTTGCGCCATCTAGGCCCAAGCTCATATCATCCTTGTGACGTCTAGGCCCAAGCTCATATCATCCTTGCACCATCTAGGCCCAAGCTCATATCATTCTTGCGCCATCTAGGCCCAAGCTCATATCATCCTTGCGCCAACTAGGCCCAAGCTCATATCATTCTTGTGACGTCTAGGCCCAAGCTCATATCATCCTTGTGACGTCTAGGCCCAAGCTCATATCATTCTTGCGCCATCTAGGCCCAAGCTCATATCATTCTTGTGACGTCTAGTCCCAAGCTCATACCATCCTTGCACCATCTAGGCCCAAGCTCATATCATCCTTGCACCATCTAGGCCCAAGCTCATATCATCCTTGTGCAGTCTAGGCCCAAGCTCGTATCATCCTTGCGCCATCTAGGCCCTAACTCATATCATCCTTGCACCGTCTAGGCCCAAGCTCATATCATCCTTGCACCGTCTAGACCCAAGCTCATATCATCCTTGCACCATCTAGACCCAAGCTCATATCATCCTTGTGCAGTCTAGGCCCAAGCTTATATCATCCATGCACCATCTAGGCCCAAGCTCATATCATTCTTGTGACGTCTAGTCCCAAGCTCATACCATCCTTGCACCATCTAGGCCCAAGCTTATATCATCCATGCACCATCTAGGCCCAAGCTCATATCATTCTTGTGACGTCTAGTCCCAAGCTCATACCATCCTTGCACCATCTAGGCCTAAGCTCATATCATCCTTGCGCCAACTAGGCCCAAGCTCATATCATCCTTGTGCAGTCTAGGCCCAAGCTCATATCATCCTTGCACCATCTAGGCCTAAGCTCATATCATCCTTGCGCCAACTAGGCCCAAGCTCATATCATCCTTGTGCAGTCTAGGCCCTAACTCATATCATCCTTGCACCGTCTAGGCCCAAGCTCATATCATCCTTGCACCGTCTAGGCCCAAGCTCATATCATCCATGCACCATCTAGGCCCAAGCTCATATCATTCTTGTGACGTCTAGTCCCAAGCTCATACCATCCTTGCACCATCTAGGCCCAAGCTCATATCATCCTTGCACCATCTAGGCCCAAGCTCATATCATCCTTGTGCAGTCTAGGCCCAAGCTCGTATCATCCTTGCGCCATCTATGCCCTAACTCATATCATCCTTGCACCGTCTAGGCCCAAGCTCATATCATCCTTGCACCGTCTAGACCCAAGCTCATATCATCCTTGCACCATCTAGACCCAAGCTCATATCATCCTTGTGCAGTCTAGGCCCAAGCTTATATCATCCATGCACCATCTAGGCCCAAGCTCATATCATTCTTTTGACGTCTAGTCCCAAGCTCATACCATCCTTGCACCATCTAGGCCTAAGCTCATATCATCCTTGCGCCAACTAGGCCCAAGCTCATATCATCCTTGCGCCAACTAGGCCCAAGCTCATATCATCCTTGTGCAGTCTAGGCCAAAGCTCATATCATCCTTGCGCCAACTAGGCCCAAGCTCATATCATCCTTGTGCAGTCTAGGCCAAAGCTCATATCATCCTTGCGCCAACTAGGCCCAAGCTCATATCATCCTTGCGCCAACTAGGCCCAAGCTCATATCATCCTTGCGCCAACTAGGCCCAAGCTCATATCATCCTTGTGCAGTCTAGGCCCAAGCTCATATCATCCTTGTGCAGTCTAGGCCCAAGCTCATATCATCCTTGCACCATCTAGGTCCAAGCTCATATCAGCCTTGCGCCAACTAGGCCCAAGCTCATATCATCCTTGTGCAGTCTAGGCCCTGTTGCAAGCCCTCTATTCCCATTTATAAATGATATTTCAAATATTGCCGGGGACTCCTGCTGTTTCCAAGTTGTTGGAATGAGCAAATTTTCAACTATTTTTACTCTAGTAAATCTTCATTGTGTCTAATGGGGCACGTTTACTTGTGATGTTCTCACTTATCAAATCAAGTCTACTCAATAATTGCAATGTTTCATTATTGATGTGTAACATCTTTCCACTCGGTTGCTGGATATTTGTGGGAGTGATTTTGAAAAATGGGAGGGAAGTGGATCGGACGATCCAGCTGGCAGTGGTGGGTCGAACGGAAGTGTAACACGCACTGCCAGCTGGATCGCATTGCTGAACACTTTCATTTTGACGGTAAACGCTCATGCGAACTCTGGTGTCAACTGATTGAACGCAAAGCACATGGCACATTGTCAAAGTCTTCGTATCAGTATTTAAATCATTATATGCTTTAATATGACACATTGTAAGTAGTCGGCAATTTCGGTATTATGTTTCTGCACAATGGCTATTCAAGTATTAACCCACATAACGGTAATCCAGTCATCAATATAATATATATCATCGTGTTTATACGGGACCTAGGCAAGCCTTCATGAACTAATGCTGAACACAGTCTCTTTAAACACAAGAGGGCCTATTCAAAAGGCATTTTAAACTCAATTTCACGCAGGAACATTATCGAAACAAGCAAAATATAAATGAAACATAATTCTGTGATGCAGTATCAATGGTACGTGAATATAAGTCACCATCTTGTACCTAATATTCGTGTGGTCAAAATAGTCAGCTAGTTTCCTACCTAGGGTCGTTCTCAAACTATGCATCGGGATTACTGTTTTTTCATAATCAAGACTGTGTCCGATCTCGCTAAATCTCTTAATGCTTTTCTTGTGAGAGATTTAGTTTCTCATTTTGAGCACAACAATCATTTTTCTACATATAAGCTTCGAGCTTGATTATAATTCAATGCCAATGCTTGAATATGGCCACGGGCCACCCCCTCCATCAACCTTCTCTGCTTTGAGAAGTTTAGAGTCCCAACCAGGCTGTCGTTACATTATCTTGTAAATTACTCAAGTCGGAAATTTAGAAGCATGAATCATGAAAGTCATTGCAATGACAATCTTCCCATCCGTCAGCTCCTACTTTGCTAGGTTTAGGCACAATGTTATACTTGATGAAAACAAACTTTTGTTACCCTCGATATGCCTGTCAAAAAATCCAACATAATTATAAGAGAAATAAACTGATGAGATTCTGTGCCCATATTCAACGTAGCAACTCAGGGATATCACCTATGCCTGTTGTTTCTTAAATACATAGAATTTCTAGTGGCAAATCAAAATCAGACCCCAATATTAAATCTCGTTTATCTGGAGAACAAGTAGGAGACGCGGAAAAAATAACTTTGTGGATGGCTGGAGAGGGAATCGAACCAACCTCTATTGAAATTTACCTCAACAGGCTGAGTGTTCCCCGATCCAGCATTCCGACCCCACAATTACAATTCATGGCAGAGCCAGAAATCGAATCCAACTTCCGAAGCGCCAGACAACTATGCTAACCGATACAGGATGAGCAAGTCTTAGCACATTTCTCTTTCAAACATTGTTCCTTGGCTGCTTTGCACCTCTTGATTACCTCAAATTCCAACAGTCTGTATTATGCTCTCTCCCTTATATTTCGTGCGTTCTTTTTCTTCAGTCTATCATCCATTAATTCTAATTCTAATATACCCTGAGAGACCGCCCATTCTGTCTATGCTTACCCCAAAGTATCCTCCTACAGATTGTGTTGTATTATTTTTAAAAGTTCACATTGTAGTTCCTCCTTGTAGCATATAAATCATAACGACTGGATTGCCGTCGGAGTTAATGTTGGCCCCAAAGTTTTTCTTTGCAATCAAAAGCCAAGTTTTGAAAAACAGCATGACCATAACGAAGTCAATTTAAGAGCTTCTTATCCCTCCAGATCTCGTCGGCAAGAACGTTACGGCTAGAGTTTCCCGTTGCTTGCAGCCTTGCAGCAGTGCGCAGATTAGATATTATTTGACTATTGTTAAACATGTCTTCACCATCTGAGGGACAAGTAAAGCAAGGCTAAATCTGTACTGATGCTCCCCTTCCGAATAAAGTATTAAGAACTAACCAAATACGTATCATGTCAAAGTTCTACTATTACCACACATACTTCACCACCAACGTTAGTAAAACCATATCGTATAGAAGAGAAAGTGACGTGACTTGTGCAGTTTGTATCGTCCAGCCGCTAGGAGGCTCTAGCGTCGGCTGGCGCTGAGTGCGGACGGTATCAATACCAGCAGTTGAATGTTACTTTTAAGTTGTCAGCTTCCTCTGCGTAGTATTAGACAATATGACCCAAATATAAAGTTTTCCGCACTGAGTATATAAAACGATGACGTCCGTTGAGTTAACTATGAAACGTAAGGTTAAGTCATAGATTCATATATAATAAGGAAATAAATAATTCTGACGGGGATCAAAATGTACCTGAATGTGTAAAAATCATGAGCTGCACAAATTCAGTACATATAATATAATGTACACTCACCCTTGTAACTCATAGCTGTAAGTTGTCTGAAACTTTGAACAGCCTACACGACGATTTTTCAAACTTAGCAGACGACTGCTCTTTCCTAATTTATTTCGTACGATAGAAGAAGCGGCACTTGTCGAAATGAAAAACGAGATTTCCATTAAGGTCCAGTTTATGTTCCATGCAACGGCCCTAAAATAATCTCATTAATGCCGTCCAAACACTCAAAAAATATATCACCCCACTAACTTGAGAGGGAAGACAGTTACTTTTCAACCACTTGTTCGACCTGTAAAAGAATATTGAAGACACTGTCGGACGGGTGAGTAAGGTAATTAAGGGTATTTAATGAGCCAAAGTCCTTTATGTTCGCAAACTAACTGCCTATGTTTTGGTAGAAGGTTTCAAAATATCTGTATGCCCACGTTATGAATAGGTGTGATACACCCAATGGCCTTTAAATGACCCCATAAGTAGAAGTCTAATGGGTTGAGATCGGGAGAAGGAGCACGCCACGATGTCGGTCCCTGACGCCCTATACATTTGTTTGGACTTGAATAGTGACGAAGCGTACAAGTGACCTGTGTGCCCTCCAAACATGACCAACTAGCATCGTCTGTGTTATGCACACCACAAAAAAGGCACACACACCATATGTTTACCGGACATGTTTTGCTTGTCAGGTCCTAATGGAGTCCCACATATTTAGTGACACCCTGTATCTACTGAAATACTCTGAATGAGAATGGTTAGTTTATGGGCTGCTAAAATACTTAACATCACTATCAACTTATGTCAGACAATAACACACATAAATATGTTTAATGACATATATGAAAAGAGGATAACTTATTCAAAGCCAACAATTTTAGTTTGCATTCACTGCTGTCTACTTACTCATTTGGAGGATTGCTATTTGCATCCCTCTCGTCATCATGGGTTTCTTCTTTTATAACCTAGCGACAAAAATAATCATTAATTTCTGAGGTATTAACTTATGCTTCAACAAAATTAATAACAAATAATGTAACTTTACAGCACACCTCAACTTGAAGTGAGGATATATTAGATATTCCACTGACTGAAATTACTTTATTCTTTTGGTTAGTAAGTTATTGGGGCTTCAAGGGGCGGAACACCGAGGTAATATGCCTCTACTTTCTTATTCTCCAGCGTATCTTACAGCATTCTACGAGTATTATCTTAAAAAAGCCAACATTCCTTATAGGTCTAGTAAAACTTAGAGTGATAGAAAATGTGGTGAACAGTGCAATAAACGAAGTAATAGGTTTAAGGGCTGAAGAAATAATATGTAATAAGCAATGCTTGGAGACAAAAGAATGCTTGGATCAGTTCTGACTGCAGTGACGTTGACTTACATTTCAATGTCTTTGCTCCAACTCATTGCTTATTTCAAAAGCTATCGTAAATGTAGTCGCTATCATACGAAATGGCTTGAGGAAAGGAGCTGAGCTTATTTAAAATATCACAAAACTTCATGATCCAGGCCATGTGGACAGGGTACTTCCCCGCTCTGAA
Organism: Meconema thalassinum; assembly: GCA_946902985.2. Classification (NCBI taxonomy): domain Eukaryota; kingdom Metazoa; phylum Arthropoda; class Insecta; order Orthoptera; family Tettigoniidae; genus Meconema; species Meconema thalassinum. Next base: position 47,999,934 of record OX336398.1, on the reverse strand, counting down.
GACAACTGGGTTTGAAACCCACCGTCGCACACAGGGGCAAGAGTGCCTCAAATGCGGCATTAATTCAAAAACTGAAATTGGACGTATGATATTTTTGGTATAGCAGAACACTAGAAGACTTGCTCGACCATGTTGAAACACGTTGTGACCTTGACCACATTGCGTCTCGCTTGGGTTAGCCCACAGTAGTTGAGATATTGCAAAGCAGACAAGACGGGTTTCTTGCGAGTGATTTACAGCCCTTAGTTTCCAGTGAACATGAGTCGTGTTTTCGGAATTTTTTCTTTGTTTCGCCAGGGAACCTTCGTGTTCAGGTGTGTTATGATATTTTGAGTTGTTATATACATTAGTAATATTTGTTTGTTAGAAAAAAATCATTCTTAAAGGTCTTTAAATATATTGAGATATAAGAAGGTGAGGCAGTCCGAGCACGCATTGTTGATTTTCTCTAGTGGTTGTGGCCTCCATATTGTAGATTAGTTCAGTCTTCTGCTACTTTTTTCTAAATGACAATAAAATCAAGAACAGAGAAAATGGGAGGGCGTCAAATAAAATCTTGTCTGGGTTTACCGTATTTCAGGCACCAGGTCTAATAAAATATTCATCACAAGGAGAAAACTTCTGGAAATCATGAAAAATTTTGAGTTTTTGCCTATAGCACGGCAAGATATTTCGCTCACAAATACCCATGGTGCAACATGTTTCCTACACTGCATAAATATTTGATACATTATACAGTATCGTCCACATTGCTTCTTATACGACAGTTAACAGAGAAAGCACAGGAAGCAGGTAATAAGGACTTCAAAAATTGCCGGGAAAATTATTCCAGAAAATGTAGTTGACAGAAAACAAATGCCGATATTATAAATTACTTTTTGGTGAGTTCTGATCCACTTATCACCAGCAAGAGGAAACTTACAAATATAAACCTTCAAGGCCTTCCGAAAGAAGCATTAGATTTATCAAAATCTCCATTCATATACACAATTAGTACCTGGAGTCGCGATGATGATGAGGATGATGATCATGTTGAAGGGAGTGAAGGTAGTAATTGAGACAATTGTACTTTCACTATTTCTGAGGATTCATCTGATTTAAGTTTTTTTCTGCATTTCCACAATAATTATTTTGCTACATTTATAATTTGTACTATGTTTTACATCGATTATATTAATAAACAAATGTCAAATGAACTGCATTTTCACTTTTCGTAAGACACAAACATGTCCTTCATTATGATGTATAACTTAGAAATCCCATTAAGTAAAATTAGAATTAATGCCGCATTTGAGGCACCCTTGCCACACTGTGCGTTGGCTTTATATGAAACGCTATAGTATTTATTCTCATTTGTAATTCAGGCCTTGGACACTTCTCACTATCTCCTCTCCCAATTTCATTCTGATTAAAAACTACATAGAGGAAATAAATTAGATTTAATCTAAAACACCAACGTACATATTGAGAAATATCACACATGATGGATCACTGACGGCAAAGAACAAAAACATCAAAGGGTAGACACCAACAAGCAGAAACATGTTAACGCTTGCTGGGGACGTCACTTCTACACAAGAATTATGTTCTCATAAACTCCGGCTGTAAGAAAGAACCGTTACCTCAAGGGAACTCTCTCAATCTCCTTCCCAACACTGTGGAAACGGGAATAATAAGGGCAGAAATACTTACACACATCTAAATCAGTTATAAGAAATGTAAAATACAGTAATAAAGATTTTTCAGTGTTAACAAACAAATAAAATTGAAGCTGATATATATCGCCGGTGAACATGAAAGACCTTGTACGCCACCTTTCTGCACCTATTCGTTCTCTGCCGTGTATTTGGGGCATAACTCCCAGCTTGAAGTGTATATACATTCCATTTGAACTTCATATTTATAAATCAATGTCCTCTGCTTAACCATACTTATCTCAGTAATCGGCTGGAACGTGTTGTACCCCTTAGTCTATGATTTAAGTTCGAGGCCAAATACTTGACAGATTTTTTTTTTATTAGGCTACATTTGAATCAATATTATGCTCGACAACTAATTGCACGAAGAAGTTTTAATTACAAGCAAAAGTTTTCACTGCAAAAAGTGAGGTAGAATTTCACAAAACATGTTGACAAGGGAGACTGGCAAGATAGGTCACTTATACATAAGATGAAGGCCAGGACAGCAGAGTTGCGTACCGACCACTCCTTGGCAGGTGTCGATTCGGTGAATCCCCAGGCTACGGAATTCCATGGGGCGCGTCATAGAACAGCGAAGACACGCCCCATTCATATGACGAATTAGAGAAATATACTGACTCTGTGAAAAATATGGTGAAGTCATTTGAAGTCATTTGGTCATGTAAAACGCCATGTAAACAGAATATTTTATGTAGAAAATAGACACAATATCAATGCGCGAGGAGAACAAACGACATTGGAGAATCCAGTCACATGACCGCAGTGGCTAGGGAGTGGTGTATTCTTTGAATACACGGTACCTGAGATATAATTTTATTGCTCTTTGCATGTTCATTTCTTCCTTCCTCTTTGTCAAACACCAACAGTGATCATCTGTTTTCTCCTTGTTGGGCATATCTCTTATGTCTTCATAAGTCTGTTCTAGATATATAACTTCTGTGACCCACCTAGCGTCATCTCGCAGCGAATCTCTGAAGTTCCTCAATTCTTCCTGGTGCTAGAGGACTTACTTATCCATTTGGCCACCAGATCCTGTTACCATCGTCAGCTATTTTCTCCTTGAGCAAGAGGACTACGTCTACTTCTTTACTCACCATGCTGCGCTAGTATCATCTGTTGTCAACTCTTTGAAGACCAGCTCAGCAAGAGATCATTTTTTTGTTGTAATATTGGCAATGCTTATATGTTCTCCTTTTGTCTCCTACCCCCCACTCTTTTCCCCTTCCTTGGTCTCTCCGTGCTCCGTTGAGCAGGTCTCACTTCTCAGTCGGCAGTTGACTCGATCAGTCAAAGCTCCTCTCGAGCTAGCTTCCTCAAACCAAGAGGCACACACTCTTCTACGCCATGTTGGCTAGGTAGTCATCAACGGAAACTTCGACTTCAACATGAAATCAAGATAAGTACCATTTTTAAAAGTTTTAACCTCATCTTCATGGTTTTAACTTCCAAGTGCTTTTAATGATATTTTATAGACAGTGTGAAATTATTTACTTTGGGGCAAAAATCATTCTTCGTGGGATTTGCCATGTTGAGCTTTTGCTTGTATAAGCCAACCTTACTAAAAAAGAGCTTTTCTTAAGCTATTCAAATGAGAAATCCTCTCGCTACGTGGGATATTATCTAATACCCGCTGTCTATAATTATAAAGCTAGTTCCTCCGTTGGATTTTCATTAGCCCCATTTTTCTGCTAAGATCGTTCTGGAACCTTCCAGATCTTGTACTTTATCTGCAAGTCCTGCCGTCATGTATTTCTCACTTACTTGTGAGAATGCTATTTAAAATTGAAGAATCTCACTTCTAAATTACTACAATAGTGAATTTTCGTCCACCGCTGGAATTTTCTATGGCATTTAATTGTAATTTACAACTTTCTCAAGAAATAGACTCTCGCCTACCTAGTGAAACCAGATATTTTCATCATTGCAATAACTTTTTTGTCATAAACTCTCGTGTTTATACAGTGAACTTCTCATATATTTCAACGAACTATAGTGAAAACCAGTGCTTGCTCAACTTTTCTACCGCGTCGCGATCGTCCGTTTATATTCAAACAAGGCCATAAACATTTTTCCTCAATCCCCATCTCTCTTTCCTAAACCTCTTACTAACAATCCGTAATAAATTTTTAACTTTAGGTCTGTTTCAACGAGGTGTCAATCTATAGATGTGCCCTCCCATTTTTCTCATGTGTAATTAATTAATCTCTGCATAATTGCCTGTCCAGCACACGTTTCAAACTTACATTGTTTCTCCCTTCAAATTAGGGAAAACAATTCTTTCAACTCTTGAGTGAGTTAATTTTAGGTCTCACGAAATGTAAACTGCCCCATTTGGTTCGTGATTTCTAATTAAACATAGGAAGTCTAGAACCTTCTTTTTGATTACCTCTTCAGGTTTCACAGTAAGTGACCTGCCCTCTTTTGTATAATTCTCATAAAGTAATTCTGTTTAAATATAAGAAGTTGTAGTAACTTCTATTTTATGCTTTATGTTTTCCTTGTTGTTATTTTCGAATTTGTTATTCTCTCTAGAATGTTCTTTCAGAAATTTCTTATAGTACACTCCTTGTACTCAATTTAATGTTTAAACTATAATCATTTCATTGCCCTTTTAAAATCTTAGCAAGGTTTTAGTACTAGGTTTAAAACCTTAAGAATTGTTATTTGCCTGGAGCAATTTCTGAATGTTGTTGGAGGTCTGCGACCCCAATTTGTTAACAAGATTGCAAAATATTTAATTGTCAAAAATATTAATTTCTCCTGAATTGTTAAATAAATTAAATATTTGTTTTTGGATTCATCATTTCTCTGATACTACAGTTAGGCAGGATCCTGGCTTTCCTAGCTCTTCCTAGGTTTATGCCCTCGTTCATACTCAATAAAGCTTTTACTATCTGTCTGGCCAGACCATCACCCTTCCCTATAGTACTTTTATTCGTGCTTGGAAGGAAATACACTAAAGCCTTTCTCTGGCAAACTGCCCAAGTCTTAGCTGCGGTTCCCGTCAGCTTCGACCAAGCTCGTACCCACTTTAGGTATCCGAGCACGGATTTTCGGTGGCAACCACCTTTAAGTGTGTTTAAAGCTAAACTTATTAATTTTGTGGGACTCTCCTCCTATTTTTCTATCCTTCTTTTCCAATCCCAAATCTACTTCCTTCTCTCAATCATCTTCCCTTGGTGGGTGGGTTATTCCTCAGCCAATAAACTACCCAAAAATTGGTACCAGAAACCCGGGAGAGTCCATTTTTTATTTCTATTGTTTGTCAAGTGTCATTTGACAATACTTTGCAAATTATTAACATCTGTTTTGGATTTTTCAGCTATAATTACATCATGCAAAGCCTGTGAACGGGAAAGAGGCCGCTCCTGTCTCCTTTGGTGTGTCCCGTCCTTTCTACTCATTCCCTGCTGCCAGCTTGACAGCATCTCCAAGGTTCTACAGTTTCGTGAGTTGTATTTCAATTTATTCTCTTTATCATGGCTCCTACTGAAAAAGATGAAACTCTCATTGCTAGACGTTCTTCCTATAAAGGGCAACTCACTAGATTCAGAAATTTTATCAACAAGTTAAATCCCGCCGAGTGTGATTTAGATATCTTAACACATCGCCTTAAGTTGTACGAACGGTCTTATGATTATTATGATCAAATTCAAACCGAGATTGAATCCGCTTGCCCAGAACTTCAATCGGATCGGGACGAGGTCGAACCCTTGTACTTTGAAGGGATTGCCAAGGCCCACCAATTGATTCCAATATCTCAGAACCGGACACTAAGGTCATCAATCCGGCCCAGTTCGCACCCGCTTCAGTTCACAAGAACAAACCGAAACCGTTACTTCCCAAGATAAGCCTACCGCACTTCTCAGGCAAGGAAGGTGAATGGTATTCTTTTTACGAACTTTACTGCTCCCTAATTCATGAAAATATCGAGATCCCAGACATACATAAATTTTACTTCCTCCGTACTTCTTTGGAATGTGAGGCCTTAGCCTTAGTGGAGTCACTGCCTTTAAGCGCAGACAACTACCACATCGCCTTTAATCTCCTTAAAGAGAGATATGGCAATTTACGCTTGAGTGTAGCTCGCCACATACGTTGTCTCTTCAACCTACCAGCCGTCAAACCTAATGACGTCACCTCTTTAAGAAACCTGTTGGACTCTATACAGTTGAATGTCAGAGCATTATACCAACTCAAGCAGCCTGTCCAAACATGGGACAGCATACTCATTCATCTGGCTACATCAAGATTCGATTTTTCAACTTTAAAGGCCTGGGAGATCGAACTCGCTCGCAAGGAAGAATTTTCCTTCGAACACTTAATCTCGTTTCTTAACAGCCGATGCCAAGTCCTAACAGCACTCGCATTTCAGTGCGAAAAGGTCGAAACGAATCCTCAGTGTCAAATTTTTGAAAAAAAAACTTGCTTCTTCAAAGGGACATCAGCCCCCATCTGTCGAGAACAAGCAAACCCGTTCTTCTTTCAATCATGCAAGAGAAGATATCAGGCCGCTTAACAAATCGTTAAAATGCACGCTCTGTAAAAAGCTTCACACATTGTATTTGTGCAAATCCTTTAAAGAATTGTCTGTCGAAGATCGAAGGAAGTTTGTCTTAAATAGCAAACATTGTTTCAATTGCTTGTCACCTAAGCATTCTTCTTCGAACTGTACGTCATCAAATCTCTGTTTCCATTGTAAAAAACCGCATCATTCTTTATTGCACGTTCACGATAAATCGAGGTCATCAGCACCCGCCTCTTCAAGCTCCATGCAGAGCAGCTCCGAACAAACTAATGCTTCTTCCTGCATTTCCAACGCCGAAACTTTTCATAGTGCGCAAACCCTTTTGACCACTGTACAATTCGAAATCCAAGATAAATTTGGAAATTGGTTTAGAAACCATGGTCTTCTCGATTCCGCTTCAACTCATAACTTTGTTTCGCAATCTTTGATTAAAAAACTAGGTCTTTCGTCATCGCCTACTTCTATCAATGTGACCGGCATTGACAATTTGAAAACTCAAGTCTTGCAGTCTTCAAAATTGAAAATCAGAGACGTTTGCCAAAGAAACACCAATCTTAATTTAAACTGTCTCATTCTTACCAGTATTGGCAAGGACACTCCAAGTCACTCTATCAATACTTCCGGTTTAAACATTCCCTCGCACTTAAGGTTAGCTGATCCTCAGTTTAATGCTCAAGGTTCCATTGATGTACTTTTCAGTGCCAATGTTTTTTGGAATTGCATTCGCAAACAAACACGCAAGTTATCTTCAACCGTGGTCGCTAGAGACACCGATTTTGGTTGGGTTATTACTGGTGAAATCCAACAACCCAGTCTTCAAACCAAAGCGCAATGTCATTTCGTCACAGCTGACATAAATCTCATTTCTGAAAAAGAGAACGCTCATGTTTCAGATCTCAATAATTTTGAAAAACACTTGCCGAAACGATGTCTCATCGTGAACAACTACGCTACCTCTGTAAGTTGTTTAAATGGTTTTTCCTTCTTCCCGCACAAGATGGCCATTCAAGTTCGCCTTGCTTTGTGTTATTTCGTTTACCTTCTCATGTCATTTTTTATAGCAGGTAATTGCTTAAACTCTTTCTCGAAAACTATCTTCCCCTTGTGTAAAACCATGGCTATCAGTCACCATCATTTCGCTGTAAGCCATGTTTCACTTCTTTCCTTATTTAGAAGGATGGCCACGGTCGGCTCCTCCCTCCTTCCTCACAATTTGAAACCGCTTGAAAATCTGAATTCCCTAACATCTAGAATAACTATTCTTATGCATAACCTTCTTCTCAATGTTCCAGCTTGTCTTCTTTGCTCGGAAGAATTAAGCTTCTTTTTGCTGAAAATTGTCCGATTTCGTGATCCTCAAAATTATGCGAAATTGATTTCTTACTTTATTTCATATAGCTTTAAATTGCTTTTTCACGTCCAAGTTACGATTGACTGCATGCCGGTCAACCTGAATATCTGCTTTAAGTTACAGCTGATTCAACAAATGTTGTTTGTGTACTTTGAACTGCTTGTTTGTCAGACTTGTTTGTATACAAGCCTGAGGAAGGTCAAGTCACTGTTTATTTCCTGTACGCTTGACACAGTTCAAAGCAAGTTTCTCTTATCTCAACTTTGGCTGATTGCCAAGCATTGTCTAGTGAGACGCTCCTGCAAGTACAGAAGCCGTTCACCTACTTCCCAAAATAAACTTGTTCCAGTTAAGGACTCTTTCAGCTATTTATATGTCTTATCTCGTTGTACTATGTGGGTCAAGGCCGCACTTGCTTTTGTATTCCACTTACTCATGCTCGTATTCTATAACTGCTTCTATCCTTGTTTCAAAACTTCGTTGCGTATTTCTCACGCGCTCATGTATTTCACTTTGCTTACATATTTTGCGATCTTAATGTTCATTGATGAACAAACTTACTTTTTCTCGTCGTTACATTCGATGTGTTTTTGCATTCATACTTGTTATGTCACGTTTCTCGCTGACTTAAGTATTTTTCTGAGTAACCCCTTTGATACTTATTATGACTTAAGGTCATTGTTTATGGCTACTAGGTTGTTACCTATGGCGTTCTTGCTTTCTACTCGCATAGTTTCTTTGTTTATTTGGTATATTCTTGTCGTGAATAGATGTACTTGTTTCTATACGCTTTGTTTAAACTTGTCAATTCTTCTTTCGCATCGTATCGTAATCTTTACTAGTGATTTATTTCTCTCAGCTTCCAGCTATTTCATGATTGAAAGTGTCGTTAATTCTCGCCTTTTACCTCCGCTTTCCAATGACCCTGATGACCTCCTTCCACTTACACCTGATCGCTTCCTTACACTCACTTCTCTCTCTGCCCCTCCTCCCCTTCCTAATTCTTACAGGGATTCCAATCTACCTATTGTTTGGTGTAAACTTGAAGCCCTCCGCAATTCTTTTTGGAAGAGGTGGAACCTGGAATATTTAACTTCCTTGCAACGGAGGCAGAAGTGGTTTCTTTCCAGTCCCGACATTAAAGTGGGAGACTTGGTCTTAGTTAGGGATGTTTCACCCCCCCTAGTCTGGCCTTTTGGAAGAGTGACCGAGTGTTACCCTGGAGGAGATGGGAGAGTCAGGGTGCTCAGAGTTTTGACCACTAATGGTCAGATCATAAGACTACTTTTCCGCAATTGCTTATTACCTTTAAATGTTTACTTGTTTTATTTGCTCTCTGTTGGTGTTAAGCCCCCCAGTATGGTGTATTCTTTGAATACACGGTACCTGAGATATAATTTTATTGCTCTTTGCATGTTCATTTCTTCCTTCCTCTTTGTCAAACACCAACAGTGATCATCTGTTTTCTCCTTGTTGGGCATATCTCTTATGTCTTCATAAGTCTGTTCTAGATATATAACTTCTGTGACCCACCTAGCGTCATCTCGCAGCGAATCTCTGAAGTTCCTCAATTCTTCCTGGTGCTAGAGGACTTACTTATCCATTTGGCCACCAGATCCTGTTACCATCGCCAGCTATTTTCTCCTTGAGCAAGAGGACTACGTCTACTTCTTTACTCACCATGCTGCGCTAGTATCATCTGTTGTCAACTCTTTGAAGACCAGCTCAGCAAGAGATCATTTTTTTGTTGTAATATTGGCAATGCTTATATGTTCTCCTTTTGTCTCCTACCCCCCACTCTTTTCCCCTTCCTTGGTCTCTCCGTGCTCCGTTGAGCAGGTCTCACTTCTCAGTCGGCAGTTGACTCGATCAGTCAAAGCTCCTCTCGAGCTAGCTTCCTCAAACCAAGAGGCACACACTCTTCTACGCCATGTTGGCTAGGTAGTCATCAACGGAAACTTCGACTTCAACATGAAATCAAGATAAGTACCATTTTTAAAAGTTTTAACCTCATCTTCATGGTTTTAACTTCCAAGTGCTTTTAATGATATTTTATAGACAGTGTGAAATTATTTACTTTGGGGCAAAAATCATTCTTCGTGGGATTTGCCATGTTGAGCTTTTGCTTGTATAAGCCAACCTTACTAAAAAAGAGCTTTTCTTAAGCTATTCAAATGAGAAATCCTCTCGCTACGTGGGATATTATCTAATACCCGCTGTCTATAATTATAAAGCTAGTTCCTCCGTTGGATTTTCATGAGCCCCATTTTTCTGCTAAGATCGTTCTGGAACCTTCCAGATCTTGTACTTTATCTGCAAGTCCTGCCGTCATGTATTTCTCACTTACTTGTGAGAATGCTATTTAAAATTGAAGAATCTCACTTCTAAATTACTACAATAGTGAATTTTCGTCCACCGCTGGAATTTTCTATGGCATTTAATTGTAATTTACAACTTTCTCAAGAAATAGACTCTCGCCAACCTAGTGAAACCAGATATTTTCATCATTGCAATAACTTTTTTTGTCATAAACTCTCGTGTTTATACAGTGAACTTCTCATATATTTCAACGAACTATAGTGAAAACCAGTGCTTGCTCAACTTTTCTACCGCGTCGCGATCGTCCGTTTATATTCAAACAAGGCCATAAACATTTTTCCTCAATCCCCATCTCTCTTTCCTAAACCTCTTACTAACAATCCGTAATAAATTTTTAACTTTAGGTCTGTTTCAACGAGGTGTCAATCTATAGATGTGCCCTCCCATTTTTCTCATGTGTAATTAATTAATCTCTGTATAATTGCGTGTCCAGCACACGTTTCAAACTTACATTGTTTCTCCCTTCAAATTAGGGAAAACAATTCTTTCAACTCTTGAGTGAGTTAATTTTAGGTCTCACGAAATGTAAACTGCCCCATTTGGCTCGTGATTTCTAATTAAACATAGGAAGTCTAGAACCTTCTTTTTGATTACCTCTTCAGGTTTCACAGTAAGTGACCTGCCCTCTTTTGTATAATTCTCATAAAGTAATTCTGTTTAAATATAAGAAGTTGTAGTAACTTCTATTTTATGCTTTATGTTTTCCTTGTTGTTATTTTCGAATTTGTTATTCTCTCTAGAATGTTCTTTCAGAAATTTCTTATAGTACACTCCTTGTACTCAATTTAATGTTTAAACTATAATCATTTCATTGCCCTTTTAAAATCTTAGCAAGGTTTTAGTACTAGGTTTAAAACCTTAAGAATTGTTATTTGCCTGGAGCAATTTCTGAATGTTGTTGGAGGTCTGCGACCCCAAATTGTTAACAAGATTGCAAAATATTTAATTGTCAAAAATATTAATTTCTCCTGAATTGTTAAATAAATTAAATATTTGTTTTTGGATTCATCATTTCTCTGATACTACAGTTAGGCAGGATCCTGGCTTTCCTAGCTCTTCCTAGGTTTATGCCCTCGTTCATACTCAATAAAGCTTTTACTATCTGTCTGGCCAGACCATCACCCTTCCCTATAGTACTTTTATTCGTGCTTGGAAGGAAATACACTAAAGCCTTTCTCTGGCAAACTGCCCAAGTCTTAGCTGCGGTTCCCGTCAGCTTCGACCAAGCTCGTACCCACTTTAGGTATCCGAGCACGGATTTTCGGTGGCAACCACCTTTAAGTGTGTTTAAAGCTAAACTTATTAATTTTGTGGGACTCTCCTCCTATTTTTCTATCCTTCTTTTCCAATCCCAAATCTACTTCCTTCTCTCAATCATCTTCCCTTGGTGAGTGGGTTATTCCTCAGCCAATAAACTACCCAGGGAGTGTATAAATGGTGGAGTCCACAGTTTGTGTATCATATTAATTGGGCATGATAATTTTAAAAAATATTACTATGAAACAAATTGCAATGTGTACAAATATTAGCAAGACGTAAGACATCATGAAATGAGCGCCGACTTTATAACTATGAATTAGTCGTTATGGAAGGGGCTGTCCGTGGCCCGCCACCATAAACTACGGAGGGGAAGAGAACAATTTGTTGGATATATTTCTTTGTCATTTCCTGTTAATGGAAGTGGATTTGAGAATGTCAATATAACATAGTCCAGTTAGGATACTTTTTGATATTTGTGATGGGCTCAAGTAGCGATTTGGAGGCGTCTTATTCAGTAGAAACAGCGTATCACGAATAGTTAGTAGTAAGGAAAGGTACCCTTTAGATTGTAGGATGTTATTTGTTTCTGGTCACCTGTTCATTATATGAAGTGTAGGATGAAACATAACCATGTATATTGAGTTTGAAATCACGGATACACGTCACGATGAAGTGAGATAACATGATTTCATGACCAGTGATAGAATATGATTAATGATGTTCAGACACCCAGGTCATTCACCCCAGGCAAGCCTTTGAATATACATGCAGGCGATGATCAGCGATATTGATCACGTGTTGTTATTTGAGGTGGAATATTAGCGATTCGAAAGGTAAGGTTTATAATGTGTGAGTAATACGCATGCAATATGTGTGCGTTATGAATAATGTTCCATTTTAAGTTAAGCCATGTGATAAGTGTATATCGACGAGTGGTGACAGTTGGGAGCCACTTATCGCCCATAATTTGTGATAATCATCGAGGCAAAATGATGTTCTTCGACGCAGGTAACCCTATAATATGTGAATATTCGACATGGCCACGGAGAGACTCTATCTGCAAGGCCATGGGAGCCAAATTGTTTATGGTGAGGTTCGAGTGAGTTGGGTTTTCAGTTAGATATACAAATGATATGCATAACCACTTACAATGGGATGCGCAAATTAACTGGCACGTTTAAGATCCCCTTCGGGGCAAAATTCCGGCACCCCGTCGCGCGTCGTCTCTAAAAGCCATAGTTAAAAGGGGCAAAAAACCAATAACACTATTATTATTATTGTTTCTTGCGTTGCGAGGCTTACAATGAGCCTAGATTGGTCCTTCTACTACAAATTCGATCCTTCGTCTATGTGCCAAACGGCCTAAATCCAGGAAATGGATAGGAATGTCCGGATTTCAGGTACAAGGTGTTATCTGCTAGGTTTCCAAAGGTAAGTGTGTAAAGTTTGGTTCAGTTCGGTGAAACGGTGTAGATTAGTGCCAAAGGGCCTAAATGCAGTGAATGGAGAGGGCTGTCGGAAATTTCAAGTGGACAGTGTTACTCGTCGGGTTTCAAAGGGTAAGTCATACAATTTGGTTCTGATCGGTGAAACGGTAGATTTGTGCCAAAGGACCTTAATGCAGCGAATGGAGAGATCTGTGCGAAATTTCAACTCGACAGTGTTACTCGTCGGGTTCCAAAGGGAGAGTACGTAAAATGTGGTCCAGATCGGTCAAACGGTGTAGATTTGTGACAAGGGGCCTAAATGCAGGGAATGGGGAGGTCTGTTTGAAATTTCAAGTAGATAGTGTTCCCAGCAGGATTCCAAAGGATAACTAGGTAAAATCTGGTTCAGATCGGTGGAACGGTGTAGATTTGAATAAATAACAGACAGACAGACAATCCAACATTGAGCTTTATATTAGTCAATATAGGCGAGATGTGGGTGTTCAAAGAGTGTTGTCATAATTTATGAGACACCTCGTGTTGTTTAGCTCCGTAACTACGTGAATTTACATGGAATTTATTATGACGAGTTATCCCATTGTTGTGAACAGTATTAGGCTCCTGAAGACATAATTCAAATTACTTATATTCCACAACTCGATTTTGGGTTTTGAATTTAACTTTAAAACTTGATTTTCTGAAAACTAGTAAACTGTGACATAACGGACTTTACGCACCCACCCGTCAATTATGGTGGTTAATCGTCATAATTTGATATTTGAGATTATTTCACGGTGCAGTAAATAATGTGATGCGTTTGTCACTCTCCCACTTATAAATAAATAGGAGTTGTCTTCGATCATTTCTCATGTAGTGAGGAGAGGATCTGAAGAAATATTTATCACATTTCCTCCCCCATATCATCTCAAATACAATTTCGTGGAAGTAAATTTCATGTGTCATAATTATTATTATCTTTATTATTAAGCCAGCAGAAGACAATCTTCTACAGGACTTGTACCTTCTATACCAAACCCAACCTAATAACAGTCATCAGTACGGCCTGAATACACAATTTTGTATTCCCTTAATTGCTATGGAGAGAGGAAGATGGCGATCAGGTGATGTCCCTTATAAGGCGCAACAATTAGCTCTTACCTCTTTCAAATCTCCTTCACTCACTACAGGAGGAACTTCTATTTCTTCCCTTCTTGGAACAAGCTCTGGTATCGAAAACTCTTCTATCTTAATATCCTCAGTAAGATCAGTATCATCCTGCAGAGAAATTACTAGTTTTACAAACACGTTCCCTTACAAAGATGGAAATAAATCATACACAATGTTCCATCATATTGAATACCATGCAAACACAATGTGACATACAAGCCCTAGATAAGAAATATGAGACTTCACTGATTGCGAGACGACTTTCTGAGAGAACAGATGAGCTGTGAACAATACGACAACCCTTTCGAGATCATGTTTATTCTTGTACATATTATTTTCCTTGTATGTAATTTGTTTCTTGTACAGCCTAGGAAGGAATTTCAGATACGACGTTTTGTAGGATACTTTCAGCAGGATTTGGCCAGCGGGATTTAATTTAATTAATATAATTGGTGGATGTGGTTCCATCGGAACTTATTATTTTATTCTGGTTTCTTCGTCAGATGTTACTCAACGTTGAGGAACGACAGGGGATTAGGCATCTACCGAAGATAGGAGCAATGAATACCATGCAAACACAATGTGACATACAAGCCCTAGATAAGAAATATGAGACTTCACTGATTGCGAGACGACTTTCTGAGAGAACAGATGAGCTGTGAACAATACGACAACCCTTTCGAGATCATGTTTATTCTTGTACATATTATTTTCCTTGTATGTAATTTGTTTCTTGTACAGCCTAGGAAGGAATTTCAGATGCGACGTTTTGTAGGATACTTTCAGCAGGATTTGGCCAGCGGGATTTAATTTAATTAATATAATTGGTGGATGTGGTTCCATCGGAACTTATTATTTTATTCTGGTTTCTTCGTCAGATGTTACTCAACGTTGTGGAACGACAGGGGATTAGGCATCTACCGAAGATAGGAGCAATGTAACTACATTTGATGAATAATTGACATTAATATTTGCGTTGGAACTATTTGTGTACCATTTCTTAGCTTGTATTTTAATGACGTTTCGGAATATAGAACTTCAGGAGGTGATGCTCGGACATTAATGTAAGATGAAATTTATTTTCAGGAGTGTTTATTTTCTTGTTTGCTTGTGGACTAACCAACAATAAAGAGTAAGCTAGGAATCTTTGGTGAATAAATCACTCAAGGACACAAGTTTTTATCTTAAAATGTGTGGTTATTTGTACAGTAGATTATGAACTTTCTTTAGCATGTGCTTGGACTAGCTCCATAACCACATCCAAAACCTGAGAGTAACGGTCTCGTGTGGGACCAGCTCAAATCCATGTGTGTTTGCTGGTGAAGAGATCTCACGAGAGTTGATTTTGCTTTCCACTCAGAGGTATCTCGGATCAATATGGCCACAACATAATCATTAAGCGCGCCTATATCTGAATTCTACGTCAGACCACGTAACCTCAAATTATGCCCAGAAATTGGGAACTGAGCTATTACACGAAGAAATATGCATAAGAGGGCTGTGGAAGGATCGAGTAAGCTGTGAACTTCATCAGACTCAAGAGTTGGAAACAAATATTTAAATAACAGGAGACACAAACAACACAATAACCTGAGTTGGAAATTTACTGCATGATATTAGACATTATTCTATATGGGAATAATACACAAGGTGATGAATTGTTGCTTTAAGGTGCCTAACATCTAGGTTATCGGCGCCAGCAACAAATATTTGGAATGATGTAGGACATGGTGAAGGAACAACCTGACTGGTCGCAGTAGGAAGCAGCCGGAAACGCTTACCTATTACTGTACAGTACTTGTCGAACGCTAAAGAGCGTGAGTGCAAAGATTTGTGCATTGGACCGCGTGGTACTGAAAGCTGTAAACATTTATTGAAATCATCTATAATACGGTCGAGAACATTTATTTGCCAGTGCGGAATACGCTAGTAACACGTTGAATATTTCACACATTTTTTGGTGAATTAATGAAACACCTGTGAACTGTGAAAGCATGGTCAGTCGTCGTGCTGAGTGAAATCGTCTTGCAAATTGCAAAGTTTAATATCAGAGCTAAAGAGGCGAAATGCTATTCTATAAAACTATGTGTAGTGTAACTGCGTTATTGAAGGCCATGGCGGCCAGATTGCAGTAATAAAATCATCTAATAGTTGACAAGGAGGAGGCGGCTGTGTTGTGTAAGAATATTAACAAGTTCAATTGGGAAGACTTCAGTATCAGATTAAAAGCAGTGCTATTATTTAACACATTAAAAGAGGTGTAGAAGCAGTGCATCATGGAGAAATTGTTCGTGATATCACTGGTTGTAAATCAGGTCGTAGCCAAATAAAACCATTCATGTTAGGAAAAACGTGTCTTCATGATCACCGCCCTTTTAGTTAATTTTTATGGCAAGTTGAATATGTCTGAATACCTTATATTCCAGGCAGTTGTGCTAAGCAATTACACCATTATACCAAGAAGGTTAGGAAGAGGTCTGATACCTAACGAAATTAGGGGAATTTGTCAGGTACTTACGAGAACTGTCAATTAAGGTGAGAAAAATGATGATTGCGGTACCTATAAATTTCGGGATCAGAATTGCGGGAGAGCTGAACTAGGGGTGACCAAAGGAATAAGAATAGAAAAGTGGATCCCGACACAAGTAAACAGAAACAATAACGGTCTCTACTCAGGTCATGTGGGTGTCAAGCAGCTTCCTATTAATGTCGCCGTGGTAAGTCGATACTCAGGTTATTGTATGCACTTTAGCAGTTAGTTAGTAAGTCCTGGTGGTTTTAATGGGCGGAGCTACTAAGTCATCTGCCAGCAATTAAGCTGTCTTAAACAAGGATTTATACTCATTATTCTAGAGAACATGGCACTCTACAAACTGGTCCTGTACATCAAGAGTTGACAAATGAACTACCAGAGGCAAAGTGCATTAGTCGTGTAATTGCTTAGCACAATTGCCTAATTGTCTGATTTTGTGTTTGTCCCGAGACGGTCACGTTTTCAAGAAAATGAAGAATAAAGATGTGGTGAAGATTATTCGTTAATTCTGAATGAAATTAGATACACATGCATCAGACATGAATGTGACTTTTACATACCTTGTATCCTTGTTTCATCTCGTGGACGATATTACGTATTGAAATTAGGAACCCTGGTCAAATCTGCACCTCATATATGTGCTAAAGTACGTAAACGTGTGTTATTTATTGCTCTTTAATAACGGCTGCCATGTTCCGACAGCGCTTGCATCTCGTTCAACTGCCAATAAGGCGCACTCTAGCGGCACAAACCGCTGGCGCAAAAATTGTTGCCAACATGTGGGATACAAAATCACTGTTGATAAAGAAAAGTGGGATATAAAATCGCTGTTAATAAAAAAATGGGGACGCGTTAGGCTGTAACCATTATCAAAAACCATTGGACTGGATGAAACGAAGTTTAGATTGGTCAGGTGTTGGTGCGACATAGTACCGTAAGGGCAAGGTTGGCAGTACTGTTTTGATGATGATTGATGTGAACAATGGCGGCCACAGCTGGAATTTAGCTTATATAAGTTGTGATCCTATTTGGGATGGGTGGGCGGGTCACAGACAGCCGAGGAGGAAACATATATTTAAACTTCATGCCCTGATTTATTTCTCGTCGTTTGATAAGGCGTTTGGCCAATTCATGTTCTATAGAGGATGTTATCGCTTGTTCTACTTTCGTTCAGTGCTACCATTTTGCAAGAGAAATAACGCAGAACCGAAAATTACATGCAGTTCATGTTCCTCCTTAACTGTTATTCCTTCATCGTCAAATATATCAGCAGCCTCGTCTTTCATGTTATCCGAGGGCAACAGGACAGTTGTCTCCTGCGAAGTAACAGAAGTATGACCCAATCAAAAATATGCACACACAATATGAGTACTAAGTTACGCTGCTAAACGTTAGCGTGCCATTTACCATTAAGTAGTGAGTTAAGTCACTAAACCTCACTTGTCATGCACATCACTAAGAATGCAATGTTACACCATATACGAATCAAAATGCAACTCACATTGTTAGAGACCTCAACTGTATTAGTAAACCAGTCTGGCTCTCTTTTAACAAATAGTTGATCCTCCATTGTGTTCAGGAAACTAGAACACACAAAAAAAAACACTGAAGAATTAATTAATGACCTTATTTATACCAGTAGGTATAAAATCATTCACAAATCAGATGAGGAAGTGCACAGTGATCAGGAGCGGTTTTATGTTTGTCAACAACAGTAAAACAAATACGACCATGACGCTGGTAGAGTATATTGTTATCATTGCGATTGAATTGATAACATTAATAAGTAATAGAGCCTCCGTGGCTTAAGCGGCAGCACGCCGGCCTCTCACCGCTGAGTCCGTGGTTCAAATCCCGGTCACTCCATGTGAGATCTGTGCTGGACAGAACGGAGGCAGACAGGTTTTTCTCCGGGTACTCCGGTTTTCCCTGTCAAAATTTCATTCCAGCAACACTCTCCACTATCATTTCATTTCATCTGTCATTCATTTAATCATTGCCCCAGAGGAGTGCGTCAGGCCTCGGCAGCCGGCACAGTTCATATCCTCGCCGCTAGATGGGGGCTTCATTCATTCCATTCCTGACCCGGTCGGAGACTGGAAGCAGGCTGTGGATTTTCATTTTTCAATAAGTAATAGTGGCTGCATAATCAGCAAGGAAACAAAAGATCTTACCGTACATTAATCTTAGGTCTCCTAATTCCTATGTACACCCAAACATGATTTGCGGTGAATAGATTAAATATTATTTCGTCAGACAATAAAGTAGATCTACTGACGGTAAAAATCTATCAATACGCTCAATAAGGCACGTGAAATAGAACTTAGTTTACTGTACAGGAATTGTAAATCGCCACTAGTAGCACACAGCCATTCGGAATCCACAAATTACCAAGGTCTCCATGTGTTACAAACCACAAAGTTCAAACGAGAATCATTATCGACTCCAACTCACATGAGCGTATCTTGTATATTGTCGTCATAAGGCTTTCCCTAGTTAAATAGCCACACCACTGCATCTTCGACAATTAAATATTGTGAAATATGTCACTGAAAATCTGCACTGGGCACTTAAGTCTTACCTCCGCTGTAAATCAAGTCACCAGTGGCGGATCCAGGCCTTGCGGGGCCCTGGGCGATATGCTAAGGTGGGGCCCACAACAATAGGAAATATAAAAAAATCAAATCAAATTGAATGATAATAAAATAAAGAATAGTTACAATATTTTGAATACACTACAATACATTTTAAATAACCGTAAAGCGGGGTAACTTTGTGACTGCAGTATTACTTTGTGACAGCGAGGTATCAACTCATATATTTCAATTTCATACGTTGGTGTCATGTCCTGGGGCCAATTTTCTCCAAGATTTCTCAGACACAGTATATTCTGCCACCTATTAGCGACTTTCCATACTTCGTACTAACCTTATCTCTAAATAGAGATATAATCTCTGAGAGTCTTGACATCCCGCGTTTATTATTTGTTGTGAAAATTTGTGTTGTAGAGGATTATTGGTTCGATATATTGCATTACTTGTTTTACTACTATTTGGCTCTCTTATGTGTAAATTTGAAGCGCGTGCGAAATTTCTAAATAGTAAAATCACCAGGTTTCTTTCGGAACCGGCACCTGCAGGGGTAACTTTATGACACACCGGGAAAATGTTTCAGAGTGATCCCAATGAGTTCATAGCACAGAAATCAAAGAGTATTATGAAAAAATGAAAATCCACAGCCTGCTTCCAGTCTCCGACCGGGTCAGGAATGGAATGAATGAAGCCCCCATCTAGCGGCGAGGATATGAACGTGCCGGCTGCCGAGGCCTGACGCACTCCTCTGGGGCAATGATTAAATGAATGACAGATGAAATGAAATGATAGTGGAGAGTGTTGCTGGAATGAAATTGTGACAGGGAAAACCGGAGTACCCGGAGAAAAACCTGTCTGCCTCCGTTTTGTCCAGCACAGATCTCACATGGAGTGACCGGGATTTGAACCACGGACCCAGCGGTGAGAGGCCGGCGTGCTGCCGCCTAAGCCACGGAGGCTCTAAAGAGTATTATACATAAAACAAAACAGTAAATATGCATAGTGTCGAATATAACTTTGTAATATCATTGGTAAATGATTCCCCTTCAGGGCTGAAGATGCCGCGGAAGTATGACCACCGTGTGGCTGCCCGCAATAAGGAACTACACTGATGAAACTTTGGAGGAAGTCTTAGATCAGATAAGGGAAAAGAATATTTCACTGCGTAGTGCAGCAGAAAAATAGCATTATTCACAGGAACTCTCTGTGGATGAAATTAACAGAAAAACATCCGATATCGCACAGGGGGACCAAAAATCCTTAGTGAAGATTAAGAAAATGCATTTGCACTAGCTATGGCCACATTGGCATTCTCCGTCATAACATATAACTTGCGATGTGTAGTGAAATAGACCGCAGAGGACGAAGGATCGATTGTTTTAAGAATAATTTGCCTGGGCCGGACAGAATAAAATCTTTGATATAATATGATAATATTCGGTGATAATAATCTTATCAAAACTTTTTTTAAACATTATCTCAGTACCTGCAATATCTATTCGTCCAGTAAGGTCTTACTTTATGACATGGAGGCTGTATCTCATTGTTTTCCTAGAACCATGGGGTAACATTGTAACATTTTATTTTGAAAATATTTCGTGATGCATGCGAGAAAATGCAACTTTATTTACCTTGATCAAAGAGAAAGGTTCCAGTTTCGATTGCGTGTCACCGAAAGTGTGCAATGACAAAAAGTTAAACTTTAATTTAAATAAAACCCTCAAAACTGTCACAAAGTAAACTTACAAAGAAACCTTTAACTCCCCTTGAAGAAGATTATGTAAACTAAGAAATATTAAAATACTAGCAGTTACCCGCGATCAAGACAGTGGGGATGATAATTGGTCTATTCTATTACAGCTATCGCGGCTACAGGTGGGTCCATTCTAATTCTAATACATACAGTATAATGATATGAGCAGCAAAGAGGGAATTTTATAGAGTTGTGAAACTCTGCAGGGTACGATGTTACATTATGTGAGCACCTTTTAAAATTACGTTTTTGGTTTTTCCAACTTCTGCTGAGACATAACGATTTTGTTGTCCAGATACTCGCGAGCACGCCACATACAGTTGCCCATGGGAAAAAATTGTTTTGTCTAAATGTACACCTGCTGATGTTGAGTGTGTGTCATTGCGCTTTGTTAATAGAAATAGCGAATATTGTTTGAAGAGGGAACTGCACTCTTGCACACTGGAATGGCAAATCTACCGGAATATGGGGAATTTAAAGTATTTTTCCTTAAGCTATTCTATCTGTAATTTTGCCACACTTATTGATGATTTGAACGTCAACATGTCGCTATTAATAGACTTATAGTAACATATCTCTCACCTTGGCCGCTGATGTACATTATGCAGTCTTTTCCAGTGTTACATCCCAGGGATTGAAATGTTCCAACAACCCTTTTGACTCACATGCCACTGTAAGTAATTACAATTCCTGATTGATGTTGTTTGAGTCTTCAGTTTTTTTGACTGGTTTGATGCAGCTGTCCAATCCTCCCTCTCCTGAGCTAATCATTTCATCTCTACATACAGTAGCTACCACACCCTACATCCGAGGCAATTTGTTTAATCCTGGTCTACCCCTACAGTTCTTGTCCTCGATCCTCCCATCCATAACTAAGCTTGCTATTACTGGGTAGCTTAATATGTGTTCTATCAACCTATCTCTTCTCTTTATTAGCAGTCGCCAGAAACATCACTCCTCTCCCACTCGTCTTAATACCTCTTCATTTGTTACCCTATCTACTCATCTGATCATAATTCTCCTGTAACACCACATTTCAAACGCGTCAATTGTCCTCTTTTCTGCTGCACCATTAGTCCAAGTTTCACTTCCGTATAGTGTGACGCTCCAGACTAAAGCTTTCAAAAATGACTTCCTAATACCTAAATGTAAATTCGATGTCAACAGATTCCTCTTCTGTAGAAATGCTTCCCTTTCCTGAGACAATCTACGTTTTATATCCCCTTTGCTTCGTCCATCACTGGATATTTTGCTTCCTAAGTAACAGAAGTCTCCTACTTCCCGTAGCGTTTCACCTGCCAATTTGATGTCCATAGAGGTTTCTCGTTTATTTCGGCTGCATTCCAATAATTTTGTTTTACATTTATTGATTTTCATAATGAATTATTTCTTCAAGGCGGAGCCCATACCAATCAAAAACTCATTCAAATCCTCTGGCGTATCGCCTAGATGACGATGTCATCAGAAAATCTCAGAGATGAAATTATTTCTCTTTGAATCTTCGCTCCCACTTTTAAGTTTTTCTCCAATTTCCTGATTACTATGTTTTTAGAGATCCTTGAAATGCGTTGCCCTCGAACATGGTGTAGATGCATTGTCTAAGGAAAACATTCCATGTTACGAACATGGGCTGCATAACCTGTACCGAAAGCCTATTCTGAACAGTAGTTCCTTGAACTCAGATTTGCCAATATTGTATTGTATCTTTCCATGTGGTATATCTCTGTACCTCAACAAACAGAAGAGTGCTTCAAAAATCATGTCTTGTGTAAATTTTGGAAAAGGTAGTGAGTGTGTTTTTTTCTGAAGTGGATACTCGCTCGTAGAAATTCCTTTCAGTAAAATAGACTGGTTCACAATTTTGTAAGTGCACATTGAGGTATGTGACGGCGGGATGCCTTAAGTGTTACGGAAACGGCAATAGCCGCCTCAGAGCTTCGTTGCTACTGAAATAACGACCACTGACATTTGTACTTAATTATACGGGATTTGTGAGCCCAGTGTTTATGAAATTGAACGTAGCTATTTCGCTACCTTTATTTAGTAGCCGCTACTGTAGTGTTTAAAAATTAAAAGTGGTGTTAGAAGGCGCTTTCCCTATTTTTCTTAACCCCTGGCACTACATGAAGGCGACCGCATCCCAGCCATTTGGCCTACAGATATTGTGGTGACCCGTGGTCAGTGTATCGTGTCCCCTCGGCCGTTAATCTTAATCTTCGTGACTGAGACGCTGCCTCACTATCAGACAGCTACTCAATTGTCCTCACGAAGCTGAGTGCATCCCGTTGCAGCCCTCACATCAGTGTCTAAAATCTCTGACGGAGCCGGGAATCGAACCCGGGGCCTCCGGCTGAGAGGCAGGTGCGCTACTCTGTTCTTATTGTGTTTATATATATCTTGAAAAAGATAATAAATGGACTGGCATTTCCTCCTACAGGGATATATAGAAAATCGGATGTCATACCTTGAGGCTGTTGCCATGGAAACGGACTTTCCATTAGTTTTTGGTGACTTTTCAGTTATGTTTCCCGTTCCACGGGAACAATGATTTATTTCCGGATGAAAGGCAGCCTATATGTTATCCCAGGGTATAAGCTGTCTCCATTTCAAATTGTATCCAAATCCGTCCAGCCGTTTTAGTGTCAAGAGGTACAAAACTAACACACACACAGGCAGACTTTCACAATTATAATATACTAGCTGTACCCGGCATGCGTTGCAACGCCAATCAAAGAAAGTGTTGGGGTTTTGACTTTGTTAGTTGCAGTGCTTTTGGATTCCCAATATTTTCTTCTTTTTCCGTTAACCACCTCTAAACTATTATAAAAAATAATTTACTATCTCAGAAATATTCACGGGAGCGTGATCAACCACTCACGAAAGTTTCATCGCAATGAAATGAATGGTATATGAACGCATACGGCACTGCTGAAACGATTAGAGCGCCGTCACCCATTTGTTGAATACACTCTTACGCTATCTATTGTAAAATGGATTTACTAACTCGAAAACCTTTCCTGGCATGTACACAACAACTCATCAACGTTTCAACGCAATCGGATGAATGGCACATGAACGCATACGGGATTTTGTTAAAATGATTCGCGCCGTCAC
Organism: Meconema thalassinum; assembly: GCA_946902985.2. Lineage (NCBI taxonomy): Eukaryota > Metazoa > Arthropoda > Insecta > Orthoptera > Tettigoniidae > Meconema > Meconema thalassinum. Next base: position 47,976,131 of record OX336398.1, on the reverse strand, counting down.
TCATTTGTTGAATCTTCTTGTGCGCCACCCATTGAAAAACAGACTTACTAATTCATGAACCTTCGCAGGACTGTACTCACCTCTCCGAAGTTTTATCACACTCGGATGAATGGCATATGATCACATACGGGACTTTATTGAAACGATTCACGCGCTGTCGCTTATTGGGAAAATCTACCCGTTTGCTACCAATTGTAAAATGGATTTACTAAATCAGAAACTTTCGCGGGAGTGGAAACAACATTTCACCAAATTTCATTGCAATCGCATGAATGGTATATGACCGCCTACGGAATTTCGTTTAAACGATACGCGTGTCGTTACCCATTTGTTGAATCTAAGAAGTGGTTTTATGCCGGTTCAAAACCCTCCTCCTCCTCACCCTCCTCACAAGATGGCGGCGACGCGATATCTCTCGAACGCATGGTCGGATTTTGACGAATGAGGTGTCATTGAACTCGGGCTGACACCACATTTCCTATGGACAACATATTTCAACCCCAAAAATAAAACCTACCCCTACTAGGGGGTGAAATTATAATTTTTTAGAAAATCTCTCTTTCCAAGTGCAACATGTGAGAGTTTAAATGCCAATATCGAATGAAACGTTGTCCTACATAAAGTGCATGTGTTCTGTGGAAAGCTACTATGAATAAACATGCTTGTTTTTTGTTTTTACGCATGCCCACTCATAGCTTTTGTAAGAGGGCGGGTTTTTTAAAAGATGGCGGCTGTAGTGTAACCTAACCTAACCCAACCTAACGGATCCTTGTGGACAGGTCCTTGTGGATGAGTCCTTGTGGTCAGGTCCTTGTGGACGAGTCCTTGTGGATGAGTCCCTTTGGACTGGTTCCTACGGTCTAGCCCATGCATTTATTTAAATTATGTCAAAAGGGCCTAACTACATTTTGCGTGTAAAGCAGTGTGTTGAACTGACGTTGTTCACTAATCCCCCACTACTATAATGGGATAACGATATGAAAGGAAATTGACGAAATACATGTGAACATACAAGGGATCTAACTTGGTGGATGAATGTGTTCTAACGAGTCAGTTGTAGTTGAAAGAGAATACATGTTCTTAAGATGTTAAAACTGTGGAGATGGTACGTGTAGTAAACCGACGTGTTACTTCCTGTGTCATATTACAGACATGGCAGAGAGCGCGCAGATCTGTTGCTATGACTAACGCTGCAGTAATTTGAAACCGCAAGTGTTCATGAAGACAATGGGTGATGATCATGCAAAGTTAGCAGTTATTGGATATTACACAGGTGTTCCTTCCGGTGTCATGTTGCTGACATGCCAGAGAGCGCACACTGCTGTTGCTATGACTGACGCTGCAGTAATTTGAAACCCCAGGTGTTGATCAAGTGGCTGATGATCATGCAAAGTCAGCAGTAATTGGATACCACACAGTTGTTTCTAGTGTACTTTGGACTCTCAGCTGTATTGGGAAAGGAACTGCAATGATCTGCAAAATACAGCTGACACGAGTGATGAGAGTTGATATAAGAGAGGTGTCATATATTTCCCTACTGTCTGTCTTTATTACTCGCTTTGAGTGAACAGTGCTCTATTACTGCTCAAGAGTTGTAAAAAAGCCTTTTTGGTAGAAAATCATTAAATTATTTTGCAAGGTAAGTACTTATTATTGATGGATTGTAGTCTTTTATTACTAATTAATGTTGAAGTTATTGATTGGAATGTATTTATTTATTGATTGATTTGTTTACAGATAATTGGGTACGGTACCTGTAGGTTACCAGATTCCTACAATCTGTTCATTCAGTGTCAGCAGTTGATAAATTATAAAAAGATAAGTCCCCCCCCCCCCCCTCTAATAACTTTCAAACAGTTAGAGTGATATTTTCCAATGTTCGCCACTTCATGTCAGTGAAAATGGTATATTTGGCAGTCAAAAGTTGGAACTACTTGACCATGGTGTGTAAAGCTAAATTTGTAGGTTAGATTTTGATTACCGCTCTAATGCATTGCTAGGTGCCAGTGACAGAGGGAATATTTAAAGACTTAACCTCAGTTCACCTAACATAACCTTGTCACGTGACATCTTTTACAAGTTTAGACTTGCTTTATGACTGACTATGACGTCACACTTAGCTCACTTAACTGGTGGCTGCTGGTTTCTATCACCTGACATGTTCTACAAGTTTAGACTTGTTTTGAGACTGTCTATGACGTCACACTTAGCTCACTTAACTGGCGATCACTGGTTTCTATCACGTGCCATGTTCTACAAGTTTAGACTTGTTTTAAGACTGGCTATGACGTCACACTTAGCTCACTTAACTTGCGACCGCAGGTTTCTACCACTCTATCAAGTTCCAATGTTCACCGCTAGGTGTCAGTGACACTGGTATATAGTAACCCCCAGTTAGAACTACATGAAGTTAGACTTGCTAGGAGTTCACAGATGATCGATTTAAATACCCTGCTATAACCATTGACTGGAATATAATTAAACTATTTATATTTTACTTTGTTTTATCTTTTTATTAACATTTATGATTTCTTTCTTTTATAGGTAATTTCGAATGTGATCATCATGTTCAAGTGTGGTGAATGTAAGAAACAGTTCTCAAGACCTGACAACTTTCAAGAAGATGCAAATGCTAAACATGACATTAAAATGTTTGTGTGCAGTCATTGTGCTACCACATTTAACAGACAGGATAATCTTGCACGTCATGTAAATTTAATGCATGTTAGTTCAGCACCATTTTCGTGTTCAGTTTGCGAACTTGTTTTTTCTGCTGTAAAGCGATATCAATCCCACATGGTTGAAGTGCATGGAGAACAACAGGAATTGAAATCTGTAAAACCATCAACTAGCACCGAACCTTTAAATGAATGTAATACTCAAAAGCGTAAACGTTCTCAAGATTGTGAAAATAGTCATGCAACAAAAATAAAGAAGAATGGTGAACCTTTGATAACCCATTATGATGTATGTAATATTGATATACCTTTATCAATCATTCAAGGACATTTACGCAATATTAATCATAAAAACAACGCTTGCCATGAAAGAAAATATGGAAATATTCAACAAATTGGTAGTGCATTTAAAAGTTGAATTGCTAGTTACAGACTTTATAGTGAAGAAAAAACTCAAAGTATTGAAACATTTTTACAGAATGTTCAACCTACTGTGTTTGGCTTAGTAGAAAATGTTTTAGTAGAGCATAAAACAATTAAAATGAATTTTGAACTTTTTGGACTCTATGTAAAAACTGGGAGTGAAGGTGAGATTATGGATATCAAATCCTTTAATACAAAAAACATAATTGTTAGCGAATCAACTAATATTAGTGATATGTATCGAAATATTTCAAGTGCTATCATTGTGAAGAGTGAAGAGTTCCAGGAAAGGGAGTCAGGCTGGGCGTTGGTAGAAGTACTTTATTTAGAAACCAACATGAATAAATACAACCCCCTTCGAGCATCATCATATATTGATTTACCTGTATGGATCAAATGAAAGAGAGCTGTTGTGAATGTTTTGAATAGTGATCAAGCATGTTTTGCGTGGGCTGTAACCTCAGCCCACCATCCAGCAGTGGGGCATGTGGAGAGAACATCATCTTATCCTCACTATTCTTCAGTGTTAGATTTAAAAGAAATAGAATTTCCTATGGCGATAAAAGACATTCAACGTTTTGAAGAGCTGAACAATGCAAGTATTAATGTTTATGAAATTGAAAATAAGAGAATAGTAGGTCCTCTATATTATACACAGGAAAAAAAGGATGCTCATGTAAATTTACTACACATAACCGAAGGTGAAAATGCTCACTATTGCTGGATAAAACATTTCAATAGACTTGTCGGTAGTCAGATAACAAAAAGAGAACATAAGAAGTGGTTGTGTGATGGTTGTTTGCTACATTTCCAGAAAGAGGACCAACTAATTCAACACCAAAAATGGGGATGTAATCATGTGTGTGCGGTATTACCGACTCCTAAAAATAACATTCTAAAATTTAAGGATTATGAGAAACAGCTTCGAGTACCATTTGTTATATATGCTGACTTCGAGGCCTTGCTAAAATCTTTTAACACGTGTTCATCGAATCCAGCCCAGCCTTTCACCAAAACTACTCACATTCATGAACCTTTTAGCTTTGCATATTATATTAAATGTAGTTACGATGACTCTTTAAATAAATTTGAGCTCTATAGAGGACCTGATGCACCTAAAGTTTTTATGGAAAGGCTTGAGAAAGATGCCATTCGTATATCCTCTATTTTAAATACGATCATTCCAATGGAGCCACTAACTTCATCAGAGCAAATAAATTTTGAAACTGAAACTAATTGTTTTATATGTGGTGAATGTTTATATACAGACAGGGTTCGCAATCATGACCATTTAACAGGAAAATATCGTGGTGCTGCTCACCAAGAATGTAATTTAAAGTATAGAGTAACTAAAATCATTCCAATCATTATACATAACGGTAGCAAATACAATAACCACTTTATCGTTAAAGAATTTGGAGATTCAGATGTGAAAATTGATGTGATTGCAAATAATAAGGAACAATACATATCGTTCACAAAATACATCAAAACTAGCAATAAAAATACCATTAAACTGCGATTTTTAGATTCATTCCGCTTTATGCCGAGTAGTCTTGATAAGCTGGCTAGTAATTTAAAATCAGATCAGTTTCATGAAATTCAACGTGTCTTTCCTAAAGAAGATGATTTTAATTTGATTCGTCAAAAGGGTATATTCCCTTATGAATATATTAACTGTGTGGAACGTCTTGAGGAGTGTTCTTTACCACCGAAAGATGCATTTTACAGTTCCTTAAACACAAGTCATATCAGTGATCAGGAATATTTACATGCACAACGTGTATGGACACAGTTCCACATTCAAACATTAGGAGAATTTTCAGACATATATTTGAAGACAGATGTGTTATTATTAGCAGATGTTTTTGAAAATTTTCCAAATGTTTGTATGAAAACTTATGACCTTGATCCTTGTCAGTATTTTACTGATCCTGGGTTAAATTTCAGTTCAATGTTGAAAAAAACGAAAGTTAATTTAGAATTAATGATTGATATAGACATGATCAATTTTATAAAATCATCAATACGAGGTGGATTAAGCCAATGTAGTGGACGGTACTCTAAAGCGAATAATAAATACATGCCCAGCTACAACCCTTGTGAAGAGTCAAAGTATATTGTCTACCTCGATGCAAATAACCAATATGGTTGGGCTATGAGTCAATATCTATCTCTAAAAGATTTCCGCTGGCTGACGCAACCTGAAATTAATCTCTTACATGTTGACACTCTTAATGATAACGATGATAAAGGATATATTTTAGAGGTAAATCTCGAATATCCTAAGGAGTTACATGATGATCATAATGATTTACCATTTTGTCCTGAGAATATGAAATCTCCATACATCACATCACGAAGAAAAATGTTAATTGCTAATGTAAATGATAAATGTAAATATGTAATACATTATCAAAACTTGAAACAGTGTCTACAGCATGGATTGAAATTAACTAAAATTCATCGCGTATTACAATTTCATCAGTCAGCATGGCTCAAACCATATATTGATCTAAACAATAATTTAAGAACACAGTCAACAAACGCGTTTGAAAAAGATTTTTATAAACTCATGAATAATAGTGTTTTTGGAAAGACTATGGAGAATGTTGATAAACGAGTTGATGTAAAGCTGATAACAAAGTGGGAGAATGGTGCGAGCAACTTAATAAGCAAGCCCAACTTTCATAGCTGTTCAATTATTCATGAGGATTTAGTTGTAATACAAATGAATCGTCTTAAAGTAACTTACAACAAACCCATATATGTGGGTTACACCATTCTGGAATTGTCAAAAACACTTATGTATGATTTTCACTATGATTATGTAAAGAAAAACTATCTTGATAATGCTAAATTACTCTACACAGACACAGATTCTTTTATTTATGAGTTTAAAACTGATGATTTTTATGAGCATATCAAAACTGAGCTAAATAGGGTTGATACAAGTGACTATCCCGAGGATAATATTTACCATTTACCTCTAGTAAACAAAAATGTTCTTGGGAAATTTAAGGATGAATGTGCTGGTGTTATTATAGACACCTTTTTAGGCACAAAATCTAAACACTACAGCTATATGACAATTGATGATGTAGTAGTAAAAAAATTAAAAGGGGTAAAGAAGAATGTTGTTAGTAAAGAGTTAGATATAAGTGATTATAAAAACTGTATAGTTAGTAACCCACCTGTATTATATAAGAAAATGTGTGTATTTAGAAGTAAAAATCATCAACTACATACCAATTTGCTGAACAAAGTTGCTTTAAGTAATGAAGACAACAAACGATTCATTATACCCAACACATTTGATACTCTTGCTTGGGGAAACAGTCGCATTGACGACTATTACTTTACTTCAGTCTAGTGATCACTATATTGTAATATTTGCAGTGTGTTTTATATTGTAATAACTGTAAGTAGAATGTATAATGTTAGGCTACTGTAGTTTTAGTAAAAATAAGATAAGTAATACATTTTAGTGTAAAATGTTTGCTTTTGTATATTACGAAAAAGATTTTAAAAAATTGTACAGAATGTGTATACTAAGCAAGGAGAATGTAAAAAAATGAAAAGTGGAAATTGTAATATTCATGTGTGAAAAAATGAAAATGAAGAAATGGCTAACACCATTTTAAAATTAAAACACATTGTGATCTTGTAAACCTTGTTTTTAGTTCACAACATATATGGCTTTACAAAATAGAATACAAAGAAATACCATTTCCTCAATCCTTTTCAATGTTTATGTCCACTCATCATTAACTTCCCTTTTATAGCACTAATCACAATGAGGGCTGCCAACCTCTCCCCCACTGAGCCATTATAGGATGTCAAACGTTGTTTAGCTTTTCAACGATACTTTATCCGCCACACGTATTAAAGCATAGTGACTATGACGATAAGAAAGGTCGTGTTCTTTACATGCTTAATCCAAAGAATTAAGAGGTATTCACTTAACACAGGGTCTTGAGTTCATGAGTTTGGTACATGATGCAAGATTTCTTTCACGGCATTGAATGTCACATAATAAAATGAAAACTTGGAGAGCACCAATAATTCATCTTTGGTAAGACTATCCAGGGTCTTGAGTCAATGGTTTTGGTATAAGTTGCCAGATTTCTTTCACGGCATTGACTGTCACATAATAAATGAACAACTTGGAGAGCACCAATAATTCTTCTTTGGTAAAACTATCTGCATATCGATGACAGATAACCTTGTAGTTCCACCCTTAAAACAACAACACTACCTCTTGCATAGTCTGTGATGTTGATGGCTCTTGAGACGTGAAAGATGGATTAAACATAACTTTTACATCAACTTTGCTCAGTAAACAATGCACTGTCATGAGCCACAGTATTTTTTTCTTGGACTTGCTTCTTTCTTTTCTTTATAAGTGTTTGAAACGGTGTATTTAAAGAGAATGATAAACATCCAAAGGGTAAATAGAGTAACAAATAAAGAGAAATGAAAATGATACTTCCATATTGTAAGGTTCCTGTGAGGGATGCCTGTACAAATAATAAATCTAGGGGATGAAATTAGTCTAAAATGGGGGTCAAGCTTGGCGAATACTGCAAGAGGTAGGGAGTGTTTTATGAATGGAGATCGACAGTGCGATCAGCCAGGAGAACTCTCCAAAGTACTGTTTGACGGGGTAGTTCTAGATAAAGGGGTAGTTTACAAGAGCTATTAAGTTATAATTCAGAGCGCGACAACTGCGCCACGCGGCCTACAGTGAGTCGTACGCACGCGAGTAAGTGGAGAGTTCGCTAGTGTCAGCGCGGAGCAAGGACGCTCAGCTGACTACAAGCAGCAATTAAAATAGTACACAATAAGGCTAATTCTAAGTCCTATCTAAAGTGGAATCTAATAGGGTAGGAACTTACTAGCTAAATAAATAAAAGAATAAGACCAGTGGCTTCTAGTATTTATGAGTTTAATGTGTACCTCGGTCTGGAGATACTCTGGATAGAGCTTGCAGTTCTAATAACAAATAATAATAAATAATGACAGTCCATGCACAGGGGGAGGTGAGTGTGTAGTGTAGTGGTGAATGTGTAGATCGCTAAGACACTTACCCGTCCAGAAGACAGCAGAGGTTCAACACGTCGGTGCACTGAGTGAGGACTGAGTGATTTATGATCCCAGGTATCTGACCTCTGGGGTTCTTATACCTTTTGTGTGCTCACATTCCTACCGAGTCGTGCACCTCTCCCAGGTCATTGCCTGTGCTACGAGGCTACCTGAGTTCATGTATGTGCTAATTGTTCTTCATGTAATTTATAGGTGGTATTTTATAAGGTTTTTAGATCAGAAGTTTGTAGTTTTGGTATTTTGTAGATTTTACTTAGGGGATGGGGGGTAGCGTACCCTAGGGGTACAACAATATCAATTGTCAAGCATGAACTAATCTCTAGTAAAGTTCACTCAATAATATAAATAATAGTTTGAAGTGGGAGCAAAAGTGGGTGCATAAGTGGGTACAAAAGTGGGTGCAAATGTGGGTGCAAAAGTGGGTGCAAAGGTAGGTGCAAAAGTGGGTGCGAAGGTTGGTGCAAAAGTGGGTGCAAACGTAGGTGCATAAGAGGATGCATAAGTTAGTGCAAAAGTGGGTGTAAAGGTAAGTGCAAATGTGAGTGCAAATGTGGGTGCAAAAGTGGGTGCAAAGGTAGGGGCAAAAGTGGGTGCGAAGGTTGGTGCAAAAGTGGGTGCAAACGTAGGTGCGTAAGTGGATGCATAAGTTGGTGCAAAAGTGGGTGTAAAGGTAGGTGCAAATGTGGGTGCATAAGTGGGGGGAAATGTGGGTGCAAAAGTAGGTGAAAAGTGGGTGCGAAAGTGGGTGGATAAGTGGATGCAATAGAGGGTGCAAAGGTAGGTACAAAAAAGGGTGAAAAAATGCCCCCTGTTAGAAATTAAACTTCTTCCAATTGTTTTCAAATTTGGTATGATACTTAGTGTTACTATTCTAAGTATGCAGTTTAAATTTCAAATCATTCTGATAAAAAATGTGGAAGTTGAAAAACTCAGCCCTATTGTCCCTTAAGTGGATTTACTAAGCCAGAAACCTTCCTTGTAGTGTACACAACATCTCACCCAAGTTTCATCGCTATCAGACGAATGGTATATGAACGCATACGGGACTTTGCTGAAACGCTTCGCGTGTTGTCGCTCATTTGTAGAATCTACTCGCGCGCTACCTATTATAACATGGATTTACTAAGCCAGAAACCTTGCCTGTAGTGTACACAACCTCTCACCCTAGTGTCATCGCTATCGGATGAATGGTATGTGAACGCATACAGGATTGCTTAATCGCTTCACCCGGCGTCGCTCATTTGTTGAATCTACTCGTGCGCTACCTAAAGTGGTTTCACTAAGCCAGAAAGCTTAACTGAATTGTACAGAACTTTTCACCCAAGTTTCAACGCAATGGGATGAATGGTTTATGAACACATGTGGGACTTTCTTGAATCAAACGCACGCCATTTTGTTGAAGCTACTCGCGCGCCATCTATTGTAAATTGGATTTACTACGCTATTACTTTTCCGGGATTGTGCACAACAACTCACCAAAATTTGATCGCAATCGGACGAATTGTATATGAACGCATCGCCATTACGCATTTGTTTAAACTACTCGTGCTATCTATTGTGAAATGGATTAACTACGCCTATGATCATCCCGGAAGTGTTTACAACAACTCACAAAATTTGATCGCATTCGGATGAATGGTTTATGAACGCATAAAAGACGAACACACAGACATTCCTTTTCATATATATATAAGATATAGGGATTACTTTGCGACTTTTAGGTAGATTTCATTAGAAAGCTAACTATTGCAATGGGTACCAGGTTTCGACTTCCGGAAAATGTCGACATATCTTCGCGTTTCACATCCCCCAGACCCCAAAACCACCGTGAGTTCAAAAGTTTATATATAATTTATGTATATATACATATATATATATATATATATATGTATATCAGTTTCTTGTGGACACGATAACTGCCGTAATTTTTCACCAATCACTTTGAATTTTTTACCGTATATGTATACCTATAAAATCTCGGTCAAATTCGTTACTGGGCTAAATCGGTCGAAGGGGGTGAAAATGGGGGGCTTGTTGCGAAAAAGTGAAATATTGCTATAACTCTCTTAATATGTGAAATATCGAATCCGTTCAAAGTTCATACTATGTGTCGGATAAAGCCCAAAAATTTATGTTTGAAGAGTTTTTTTATAGCACCAACCATTGACCAAAGGGGTGGGAAAAAGTGGGTTTTCTGGAAACATTAATCATATCTTTCTAATAGGCACAATATCAAAACCGTACAAAATGAACAATATTCCCCTAATAATTACCTAAAACTTTTGTCTGTAAGAATTTTTGATATGAGCCATCATTACGCTAAGGGATGAGAAAAATGATTTCGGAATTATAAGAAAATGCCAAGAGCTATCAGTGGTTGCCATGGCAACACTACCAAATTGATGAGGGATGAGCCATCAGACGTCGCCATGACAACGCACTTGCACGAGATCAGATTCAGATTTCGCATGCTGAGCTTCTATGATCAAGATAGTGGGTTTAAACCCGGCCGAAGCCGTCGGATTTTTAAGAGCGTTAAAAATCCCTCAGTATGCTTTTCTTTGGAGAGGAAGTTCCAACGTTCGTTGCGAGTTGCTGGTTGCGGTGGCATCTAGTAGCCAAGTTCACAGCTAGGTGTCGTTGACGGTAGTATCTGGTAGCAACATTAGGAACTACTGCTTGAAATTGACCGTCTGCAGTCCTTACCTGAATTACAGACTAATACAGCCATCACAATTCACACCGTTTATCAGACAGATTCTACACTCACCCAAAGTACACGGAGTTACAGGACCGCGTTGTCGTAGCCCCTAAACTGAGGAACCAACCAAAATCTCTGCGGGAGATAAAATTTGGCGTGAAGACGTAACAGACCGTTAGATAGTTACACATCAGTGTCGAAACCTTGCATAAGGACAGTGTGACCACAAGTATTAAAATGGACTCCAAATGACAAGAAGGTTACCGTCCCCATAAGACAATAATATGTTTAAAATATGCATAAAATTACGAAAAACAAAGTTAATTAATCTCCAATTATCTTATATATAAAAGTGAAAGTCTGTATGTATGTATGTATGTATGTATGTATGTGGGTGGGTGGGTGGGTGGGTGGGTGGGTGGGTGGGTTGGTTCCGTATACAAATCTACACCGTTTCACCAATCTCAACCAAATTTTGCATACACATAGTTTAGGACCCAGAAGGAACCGCTGGCTACATGAATTTTCGATAGACTTTTTCATTATTCTGATTTCGGCACTTTTGAACTCAAGCACAGGCTAATCAAATCATAAAATATACTCATGAAGGAATGGCAAGGCAGATAGTTTCCATGGCAACATAGCTCAAGTCGAGACACAGCCGACTGGATGCCATTTGCGCTCTGCACTACCGGTATAGAAAATGAGGATCTTTACTTGAAATCCCGTTAGTTACTCAACTGCTCACAAAGCACTGTCAACCGAGTATAGCATAACAAAGACTTGACACTATCTACTAGATATTTGTCAAATACCACTCACACACTCACTCACACATTCATCACGAAATCTCAGAAACAATCCAACGGATTGGAATAAAATTTGGTATGCAGCTTCCTCAAGGACCGCAAACGCCCACTATGAAAGGATTTTTGGGTATTCAGGTTCTAAAGGGGTGTTAAGGGGGTAGACCTGCATTTCATTGAATAGCAATATCTCCCGATTGGTTTCATTGGGGGATGTGATACTCGGCATATAAACTCATCATTAAAAATAAGAAGACACGGGTCTGAGTGCTTTTCGATGTGGTGTATATTATGAGGTGTAAGGGGAGAAAAGTGGGGGTTGAAGGATTCCTAACGGAACCTGTATCTCTTAAACGACATAGGCGAGGAGTTTGAAACTCAGCTGAAAAAAATCAGCAAAAAATAAGTAAATAGGTGTTTGACCGTTTTTTCATAAATCCAATTTAAGGGGCCCATGGGGAGGGGTGAAATTCTGGGTAAAAAAAAAAAAACAGGAAAGAAAGTGTCCTAACCGATTGACTCACTCGCTCTTCAAACTCAGGTGGAAAAACTGCTTAAAAATAAGTATATGTGAGTTCGACAGTTTTTTGATAAATCAAATTTAAGGGGTTCATCGGGAGGGGTGAAATTCTGAAGAAAAAAAAATGAAAGAAAATGTCCTGACTCACTCACCCATCATCACCCAGCCTAAAATATTGAAGTTGGAAACATGTCATTTTCGGGATAAGTTCGTTGTATGTCAAAACCATACACTAAGGGAGGATTTTTGAATATTCAGGTTCTAAAGGGGTCTTAAGGGGGTTAAACCTGCATTTCATTGAATAACAATATCTCACGAGTGGTTTCATGTGTGTATGTGATACTCGGCATATAAACTAATCATTAAAAATAAGCAGACATGTATCTAAGGGTTTTTCGATGTAGTGTATTACTATGAGGTGAAAGGGGTGAAAATTGGGGGTTGAAGGATTCCTAACGAAGCGTGTAGGCCTATCTCCTAAACGACATAGGCGAGAAATTTGAAACTCAGCGAAAAAAATCAGCTTAAAAAATAAGTAAATCGGTGTTCCACCGTTTTTTCATAAATTAATTTAAGGAGCCAATGGGGCGGGGTGAAATTCTGGGGGAGGGAAAGGAGAGAAAGTGTCCTAACTGACTGACTAACTCACTCACTCATAAAACTCAGGGGAAAAAGACAGCTTAAAAATAAGTTAATAGGTGGTCAAGCGTTTTTTCATCAATCCAATTTAAGGGGCCCATGGGAATGGGTGAGATTCTGGTAAAATAATTGAAAGAAAATGTCCTGTCTGACTCACTCACTCATCACGCCCAGCGAAAACTATTAAAGTTAGAAACATGAAATTTTGGGAATATGTTCGCTATATGTCGAAAACGTCAACTAATGAATGATTTTTGTTATTCGGGTTTTAAAGAGGTGTTAAGGGGGTAAACGTGCAGTTCATTGAATAACGATATCTCATGAGTTGTTTCTTTGGGGATGTGATATTCGGTATATAACTAATCATTAAAATAATCAGACAAATGTCTAAAGGTTTATCGATGTGGTGTATATTATGAGGTGAAAGGGGTGAAAATTGGGGGTTGAGGGATTCTTAACAGAGCGTGTATCTCTTAAACGACATAGGCGAGAAGTTTGAAATTCGTCGGGAAAAGACAGCTTAGAATATAAGTAAATAGGTGTTCGACCGTTTTTTCATAAATCCAATTTAAGGGGCCCTTGGAGAGGGGTGAAATTCTGGGGGAATAAACAGGAAAGAAAGTGTCCTAACTCACTCACTCATCAAACTCAGGGGGGAAGAACAGCTCAAAAATAAGTAAATAGGTGTTCGACCGTTTTAGGTAGATTTCATTAGAAAGCTAACTATTTTTTTTCATAAATCCAATTTAAGGTGTTCATGAGAGGGGTGAAATTCTGAAAAATAATTGAAAGAAAGTGTCCTGACTTACTCACTCACTCATCATCCCCCAGCCAAAATTATTGAAGTGAGAAACATGACATTAAGGGGCTATGTTCGTTGTATGTCGAAAACGTCCACTAAGGAAGGAATTTTGGATATTCTGGTTCTAAAGGGGTGTTAAGGGGGTAGACTTGCATTTAATTGAATAACAATATCTACCGATTGGTTTCCTTTGGGATGGGATACAAGGCATATAAACTCATCATTAAGAATAAGAACACACATGTCTGAGGGTTTTTCGGTGTGGTGTATATTATGAGGTGTATGTGTGAAAAGTGAGTGTTGAAGGATTCTTAACGGAGCAAGTATCTCTTAAAAGACAGAGGCAAAAAGTAAGAATCTCAGGGAGAAAAATCAGATTGAAAAAGTAGTAAATAGGTGTTCGATCGTTTTTTCATAAATCCAATTTAAGGGCCTCATGGGGAGAGATGAAATTCTGGGGAAAGAAGTCCACTAAGGAAGGATTTTTGGATATTCACTCATCATCCCCCAGCAAACCTATTGCAGTTAGAAACTTGAAATTTTGGGGATATGTTCGTTGTATGTCGAAAAAGTCCTCTAAGGATGGATTTTTGGATATTCATGTTCTGAAGGGGTGTTAAGGGGGTTAAACTTGCATTTCATTGAATAACACGAGTTGTTTCATTTGGGGATGTGATATTCGGCATATAAACTAAGCATTCAAAATAAGCAGACATATGTCAAAGGGTTTATCGATATGGTGTATATTATGAGGTGAAAGGGGAGAAAATTGGGGGTTATGGCTGCGATTTGTAGGTTAAACAACTAGGTTATTGGATGCTGATTAAGGTGCTATTTACCGATATTTGATCCATATGGACTTTTTTTTTTTTTTCGGTATAAATATACGCAGGGAACGGAAAACTGATGATTGAAGATCATATTACCGTATAGTATTTCTGGAGTAGCAGTATTTAATGTTGAAATGTCAGACAAAAACACATTTAACCTGACTCAAAACTCTGATTCATGTCGCCCAAATAGTGCTACTCGAGTCAATACCTGTGATATTTGTGGAAAGACGTTTAAATCTGTTGCAATTCATGTAAGTAAAGCACATCCAGAGGTTTATCGTAGAGGTTTAACGTCAAAATATAAGAGCTCAGATCAAAGTTTGCATAAATCCGATGGAGGTGGCAGTCACTTGCTGGATGAAGAAATTGATCATGTATCAACTAGCGCTAATAGCGAAGATGTGGCTGCATTAGATTCCAAATTAGATGCTATAAAGGAATTTGAACGAAAATTCACGGACGTCATAACTAAAGGTGATATTCAAGCGTTTGAGACAGTTAGTATTGAGCTAACGGAATTCTTGGCTGACGCAATCAGTTCGCTCTCAGGACCCAAACATCCAGCTATTCGCTATTATAATGCGCGGAGAAAACGACAGGGGGGTCATACAACTACATATTCTAAAACGAAAAATCCATCAAGGTTAACAAAGCGAAGAAGAGACAAAACTAGGACAAAATATCAATATGAAGTAGCGCAATATCAGTATTTCAATCAAAGGCGCAAAGTCGTACGCATGATTATGAATAATCAAAATGGCACAGAATGTAGAATTCCTGTATCCACAGTTTTTGAACACTTCCAAGATTTATTTGGAAAAGAGAATGAATTAACACACTTGCAACCAACAGAAGCCGTTTGTACAGAGGAAGACATTGAAATTGAAGATTCTGAAATTAATTCAGCTCTTGCCAGAGTACGAGCAGATACAGCAGCTGGTCCTGACCGAGTAATTATCAGAGCTGTGAAGGAACTTAAAACATCAAAAGTGTTGAGTCTCCTTGCAAACGCTATGCTCAAATTTAGGAAATGCCCCGATATATTCAAAACAGGAAGAACAGTACTTCTCCACAAAGGAGGATGTGCTGAAGAAATAAGTAACTGGAGACCTATCACCATATATTCAGTAATCAGACGTATTATAGAAAAAGTGATTGACAGGCGACTACGTTCATTCGTAGAGTTCTCCGTACATCAAAGGGGATTCATTAATCTCCCTGGTACACATGTTAATACCTCAATTATTAATGGTTGCCTCAGGAATGCTAAAACAAAGAAAACTAGCTGCTGTGTGGTGTTCCTGGATGTTTCAAAGGCATATGATAATATTGGCCATGAACATCTTAAGCGGTGCATTAATCGAGTAAATATGCCAAACAACTTGCGAGATTTAGTAATCGACCTTATTTTAGGAAATAGTATCAAAGTTGAATGTGGTATTAATAAAACAGTGAGCATAGAGCTTAGGAAAGGCGTCGCTCAGGGATCTCCAATCTCACCTGCTTTATTCAACCTGGCAATAGATGATACTATCAAAGAACTCACAGATCAGGAGATCATTCAAGAGTATGGGTATCAGCTGTCATCTGACGTTGAAAATGTTTCAGCCTTAGCGTTTGCGGATGATATTGTATTAGTGGCGAAAGATGAAGCTTAGGCGCAGGAACTCTTAAATACCGCCGTTAATAGTTTATTTGCTATGGGTCTTTCCATGAATCCTTCAAAATGCAGAATTATCAATATTAAAGAAGGGAACCTTTGTCAGAGAAGTGCTGTGACACTAGGGAATACTGCTTTGACATGTGTAAAATCTGGGGAAACCATAAAATATCTGGGAATAACTTTTGAAGATAAAATTGTGTTTGACAAGAGCAAGTTGATAAATAGTTTAGAAAAAGACTTGAATTCTCTCACAGTTTCTTGTTTACTAAAACCAGACCAAAAGTTAAACATAATTAATCAATACATTTGGCCAAGTCTGATTTATACAATACAGAGTACACCGTTAAATAAAATTCCATCAAGTTTTCTGGTCGATGTTGATAAACTTTTGCGATCAACTATCAAATAAATCATTGGGTTACCACATGACTGTCCCAATGATATGTTGTATGCATCCAGGAATGTTCGGGGGCTGGGTTTAGTTAAGGTTGAATGGGAAGCATATATACAGCATTTTAATATAGTTCAAAAGTTACTCAGAGTGGAAGATGTTCATTTAGATATTTGTCGAAATCTTGACGGGGAAAAGAAAGAAATTCTTCAATATTTTAATTTTCCAACTAGTGATTGCACAGAATCAAAATCAGGACGTTGGGTACGAAATGAGCTTCGGAAACGGTCATGACCAAGCTTGGTGCAAACTTCCTCATAAAGGTAAAGGAGTGGAAGTTTATGAACAACATCCTAAGAACAACTCGTGGATAAATAACAGAAAAGGCTTATCGTGCTCTGAATGGACGAATGCCATCAAAATGTCTTGCAACATCTCAGCAGTGAGAGCTGTGCCTGGGAGAAGTCAGCAAACAACCCTATGCCGACAACCAGGATGTGACCAACCAGAGACGCTAGGACATGTCCTGGGCCAGTGTTCTAAAGGAGAACTGTTACGAAATTCCCGCCATCACCGAGTTCGATCATCAATTGCCACTTCCCTGAGGAAATTGAAATGGGAAGTTTATGAGGAAGTGCACTGCATTTCGGAAAATGGTAGTCACCGTAGAGCAGATATCGTTTCCATTGACAGGAAGAATGGAAGGGGTTTGGTCCTGGACCCCACGGTACGAATGGAAGTGGACATTCCGCAAGCCGTACGAGTCAACGAGGAGAAAGAGGCTATTTACCGACCATGCATACCTCACTTGAGTGAGAGATATAACTTACCTAAAAATGCATGGAAAGTGAATGGCCTTCTATTCGGAGCTCGTGGAACATCTTATAAGTTCGTCGTGGATATCCTCAAGAAGCTTGGCATCATCGAGGATGATCTTGAGAAGATCTGCTTGGGCGTATTGAGAGCTTCACTCAACATGCTACATATCCATTTATATGGCATATCGTAATGACTTATGTACTGTAGGGCCAACAATGTACCTACACTGTATTCTGGATCTTTATGGTCTCCCGGAATGCCGGGCGGATGTCCTTCAGGAAATATATATATAACGGAGCGTGTACTGTATCTCTTATTCAACATAGGCGATAAGTTTGAAATTCAGCGGAAAACGCAGCTTAAAAATAAGTAAATAGGTGTTCGACCATTTCTTCATAAATCCAATTTAAGGGGCCCATGGGAAGGAGTGAAATTCGGGGGGAAAACGGGAAAGAAAGTGTCCTAATTGATTGAATCACTTACTCACTCATCAAACTCAGGGGGGAAACAACTTTAAATAAGTAAATAGGTGTTCGACCGTTTTTTTTCATAAATCCAATTTAAGGGGTTCATGGGGAGGGGTGAAATTCTCAAAAATAAATGAAAGAAAATATCCTGACTGACTCACTCACTCATCATCGCCCAGCCAAAATTATTGAAGTTAGAAACATGAAATTTTGGGGATAAGTTCTTTGTATGAGGAAAAGTCCACTAAGGAAAGAACTTTGGATATTCAGGTTCTAAAGAGGTGTTAAGGGGGTAAACGTGCATTTCATTGAATAACAATATCTCACGAGTGGTTTCATTTGGGGATGTGATACTTGGCATATATACTAATCATTAAAAATAAGCTGACATATGTCTAATGGTTTTTCGATGTGGTGTATATTATGAGGTGAAAGGGATGAAACGTGGGGGTTGAAAGAGTCCTAACGGAGCGTGTATCTCTTAAACGACATAGGCGAGGAGTTTGATTTTCTCCGAGTTTCAATCAGCTTAAAAATAAATAAATGAATAAATAATTAAAATAAGTAGGTGTTCGACCGTTTTTTTTTTTCATAAATCCAATGGGGAGGGGTGAAATTCTGGAAGGAAAACGTCCACTAAGGAAGGATTTTTGGATGTTCACTCTCTTCGACCAATCAAAACTATTAAAGTTAGAAGAGGGGGATATGTTTGTTGTGTGTCGAAAAAGTCTACTAAGGAGGGATTTTTGGATATTTTGGTTCTAAAGGGGTGTTAAGGGGGTTAAACCTGCATGTCATTGAATAACGATATGACACGACTATGACGCGAGCGAAGCGAGGCTAAAAATGAGATGGTGTGTGTCTGTGTATTACTCAATCCCGCAAGAAACCACTGGTACGACTTACATGAATTTTACATGGAAGTAGTTGATTTACCTGGTTAACATATAGACTACTTTCGATTTCAATACTTTGCACTATTTTAAGATGGCGACCATTTTAGTGACGTCACTATACCCTTTGGTTTCAATTTTTCATATTTCCATTTCAAATAAAAAGTGAACGCTAAGAAATACCAAACTTTTGATGGCATATACGTGGTTTAAAATTACATTTTCTATCCGAAAGGTATCTCCAACGGTTAGCGAGTAAAACCTAAATTTGTGCTATAAAACACGGTCAACGCCGAACGGTGTAGTTGGACAAAATGTTCCATCCTTAATCTCCCTCTGTGCAGCACCTCGCCTATCCCCTGTTTTTACTGTCACTTTCACATTTTAATTTATTTATGACGCGTAGCGAAGCACGGGTACTTCAGCTAGTAAAATATAAATATAAATAATTTCTCGCAATAAATGAGGTCTGATCCTTCTACGAAAACCTGCATATTCTGCATATTTTCGCCTATCCCCAAGTTTGTCCGGTGAAATCTACCTCCACCTTCCGGCGTTCCGAGAGGACTTTTTTCCCGGCTGAAGTCTTCCATCATTTCAATGAAATCTAAACACGGGAGGTCATAGCTGCACTGAAAAAAGAATATGAATTATAAATTCGTTTGAAAAGTTTGAAAGGTATAATTAAATAATTAATTAAATTTAAAACAATCCATGGAACGGGGCCCTGGGCGGTAGCCCCCCTCCCCCTCCCCTAGATCTGCCCCTGCAAGTCACCATAGCGCAAGTTTTGTCATGTCTAACAAATTTTGGAGACAAATAAAACGAATTGCAAAGCAGCTTCGACGACAACGAGTCTTCAGTTCAGTAGCACTAGGAAAGGTTATAAGGAATCGTAAAAAGAATGTCAATTGTTCCAAAATAAACTGGCTAAAACTAAAGGAAATTCAGTTGTATACGTCACGGCGTTGTACCAAGTATGTCAAACCTAATTTAAAGGTTAATCTAGTAAAGACTTATAGTTTCATTAAAGGGGCTTTGACTTCGTGTCACTCTGCCCCGTGTACTTGAGTCCATATGGCCTGTTGTCTGATACCTGTGTTATTGTAATTGCTATATAAGTGTGAGTAGTGTAATTGATGGGAGGATGTGGAAGGGGGCAGCCGTGGCTTAAGCTAGGAACCATCCGCCAAGAGTAGAAATGGGAAACCATTTCCGAGATACCTGCGGTGGGAATCGAACCCGGCCCTAGTCGCTACACCACGAGGTGGGAAGCGTTCCTTTCATCAGGTATTGGAACCTTTGAGGCCAACTGGGAATCCTAACTAACACCTGCAGATCCCAAACACTTGCAAGAGACATAGAATGAGATGCTGACTTAGAGTTTCAATGAACAGGGCAGCGTAACAATAATTTTACCTGTCCAGTGATTTGTGCAAATTCGTGGGTGCATAATGTTCTTTTTGAATAATGTTGTTAGTTAAATAAACTTTTATAATTGATATTACTTGCTTTATTCTAGACTAATTGGTGTATTCTTGGAATACACGGTATGATAGAGTATATTTTTAATACTCTTTGCTTGTTCATTTCTTCCTTTTTCTCAAACACCAACAGTGATCTCCTAGTTTCTCTTTGGTGGTCATGTCTCTTATGTCATTTGTGAGTCTGTTCTAGATATATATATATTCCATGACTCACCTAGCGTACTCTAGCAGCGAATCTGTGAAGTTCCTCAATTCTTCCCTGTACAAGAGGACTTCCTTTTCCATCTCGCCACCAGATCTCGTCACCATCGCCAGCTATCATCTCTGTGATCAAGAGAACCTCGTCTACTTTTTCACTCACCATGCTGCGCTAGTATCGTCTGCTGTCAACTCTTTGAAGACCATTCATCAAGAAAAACATTTAATTTTCTTATGTTGGTTATGCTTATATGTATTCCTTTTGTCTCCTACCCCCACTCTTTTCCCTTTCCTGGTCCCTCGGCGTTTCGCTGAGTGGGTCTCACTTCTACGTCGACCGTCGACTCAGTCAAGGCTCAACTAGAGCCAGCTTCCTGAACTAAAGAGGCATTCTTTAGATTCCACGCCATGTTGGAACTTTAATCGTCAAAGGGAACTTCACCTTCGCCATGCAGCAAAGATAAGTACAGACTTCAGGTTTTAACCTTATCTTCATCGGTTTTAATTCTACATGCTTTTAACTATCATTTTATAGGCAGTGTGAGATTACCATATTTTGGGGAAATATCATCCTTCGCGGGATTTACCATGTTGGGCTTTTGGCTGTCTACGCCAACCTTAATAGAAAGTAGCTTTTCTTAACCTAATTAAATGAGAAATCTTCTCTCAACGTGGGATATTATCGAATACCCGCTGTCTATAAAATATTTTGCTCGTTCCACCGCTGGAATAACATTGGCCCCATTCTTTAGTCAAGATTGCTCTGGAACCTTCCAGAAGCTACCAGTCACGACGTCATGTATTTTCCACTCATATGTGTGAATAATTTCTCAAACTAAAGGATCTTCCTTATTATTTAACGCTCAATAGCTAACTTTTCTTCCTCCGTTTGGATTTTCTCTGATGTACTTAATGACAATCTATAACTTTCTCAAGCAATCGATTCTCGCCTACCTAGCGCAACCAGTTTTTTTTTCCACAATTGCAATAACTTTCTTTGCCATAAACTTTTGTGTTACTACAGTGAATTTTTCATCCATCCAACAGACTATAGTGAAAACTAGTGCTTGTTCAACATTTCTACCGCGTCGCGATCGTCCGATTACCATAAATAAGGCCATGAACATTTATCCTCAATCCCAATTGATCCTTCCTAAACCCTTTACTAACAAACCATAATAATAAAGTTATTACTTTAAGTCTTTTTTCAATGAGGTGTCACTCTATAGAAGTGCCCTCCCCTTTTTCTTATATACCATTAATTAACTTCTACATAAATACGTGTCTAGCACACGTTTTAAACTTACATTGTTTCTCCCTTCTAATTAGGGAATACAATTCTTTCAACTCATTAGTGAGTTAATTCTAGGTCTCACGAAAGGGAAACTTGCCCTATTTGTCTCGTGATTCCTATTTAACCATAGGAAGTCTAGAACCTTCATTTTGACTTTCTCTTCAGGTTTCACAGTAAGTGACCTGTCCTAATTTGTATAACTATTATAAAAGTAATTCAGCGTAAATATAAGAAGTTATAGGAACTTCTCTTCCATTCTACCTGTTTCCTTTTTTTTTGTTATTTTCGAAGTTGTAACTTTTTCTAAGATAGGTACTTGGGAATTTCTGAAAGTACACATCTTGTACTCGATTTACTGTTTAACTTTAATCACTTTAATTGTCTTTATACCTTTGTACTTTATCTTTTCTATTTTTAAATCTCACGACGATTTTAGTACATATAAAGGTTTGAAACCTAAAGAATTGTTAATTGCCTGGAGCAAACTTTAAACGTTAGGAGGTCTGCGACCCCAAATTGTTAACAAAAATTGAAACCATATACTTGTCAAATTTATTAGACTTTTTTGCATTGTTAAATAAATTCAAACTTTCCTTTTTGACTCATCATTTCTCTAATACAACGGTTAGGCAAGATCCTATCTTCCCTGACTCTTCCTAGGTTCATGCCCTCGTAAATGCAAATAAATCTCGTGATAGGGTTTTCACCACTCGTTGCGTTTGAGCAAGAACTCTTAGTGGTGATCGTGGTAAAGTCTCTCTTAGCTTTAATAGCTAATTCTAACTGGCCAGTAAGGCAAGTACAGCTCGCTACACCAGCTTCCTGCTTGTGGAGATCCTCTCCAAAAACTTATGGTTGGTTTTCCAAAAGATAAGTGTTTTTTCTTTGCCTAAACTTTTAGTCGGCTCTTTGCTGGGTAAAAGCTTAGCTATTTCCAAATGCAACTATTGGCGCACTCACCAAAATTATTCCCAAACGTATAATTCCTTTATTACCAGACTTCTTGGAAACGCTTTGTAGTAACTCTACAACTTCGAAAACTGGAAATATCAAAATCAATTCCAATTATTGGCATTCCTCGAATTTTTGGTCCAAAAACGAACTCCTTTGAACAGACATACAATAGGCCTATTACTCTCTGTCTTGCCAGACCATCACCCTTCCCCATAGTAGGCATATGCATGCTTGAGAGGGAGTACACTAAAGCCATTCTCTTGCAAACCGCCCACGTCCTAGCTGCGTTTTCCGTCAGCTTCGACCAGGTCCTTACCCACTTTAGGTATTAAAAAGCGGATTTGCAGTGGCAACCGCCTTTGAGTGCATTTAAAGTTAAATTTATAATTTTTGTGGGACTCTCTTCCTATTTCTCTCTCCTTTCTCTCCAGTCCGAAGCCCACCTCCTTTTCTTTATCATCTTCCCTTGGTGGTTAGGTTATTCCTCAGCCAATAATCTTCCCAAAATTTGGTGCCGAAACCCGGGAGATTCCATTTTCTATTTTAAGCCTATTTTCAATTTTGAAAAAATAGGCTTTTGAGATCACCTTTTGTCCGTGTGTGTGTGCGTGTGTGTGTGTGTGTGTGTGAGGTGTGTGTGTGTCCCCCCCTAATAAAATCTAAACGGCTGGAGCGATTTCAGTGAAACTCGGTAAGTTCATAGCACTATTCCCGGCGACCTCGACCGTGTCCTTCAAATTTTGTTACGTCTCACCAATCCAACATGGCGGCTGTGCGAAATATTTCACTAGCCTTCAATATCTCCGAAACTTTTACCGATATCGCCCTGACATTGTGTACGGTATTAAAGGGCACTACTAGAAGTTCACCTATGAGACTATCAAAAACCTGGTGACTACAAAACCAACATGGCGGCCAAGCGAAATTGAGACTTTAAAATAAACTTTTCTCGCGATTTAACTATCCAAACGTAATGAAACTTGGTACAGCAAATGTTTATACACATTGCAATGCACTGGAGTCTAATTTAGTTCAATTGTTTACATAACCTCAAAATGGCGGCTGTGCGAAATATTTCACTTACATTTTATATCTCCGAAACTATTACAGATATCACCCTGCAATTTTGTACGGTGATAAAGGATACTAATTCAAGTTTACCTATGTATAATTCATAAAACTGTAAAGTACAAAACGAACATGGCGACCAAGCGAATTTGAAATCATTTAATAGAATTTTCTCGTGAGTTAACTCTCTGAGCGCAGTGAAATGTGGTACAGTAAATGATTTTGCAGATTGTAATGTACTGCCATCTAATTTAATTCAATTGTTTACATAACCTCAAGATGGCGGCTGTGCGAAATTTTAAAATTAAGTTTTTATTTCTTGTGTCGTAATCATGCGATCGAAGTGAAAGTTTGAATAATGAACCTAGGCAATAAGTGTCCATGAATGGTACATAACTCTATGGCCTATACATATAACAATCCTAAATGGCGAGCATCCGAAATATTTAGACGGTTCTCAATATCTATGAATCTTTTACAGCAACCAAACTGAAATTTTTATGTTCATAGAGACTATGAACATATGTTCACCTATAGGACTTTCAGTAACTTGGTGAGCACGAATCCAACATGGCGGCGACACGAAGTATAAATATTTAAATGGACGTTTCTCGCGAATTAACTATCCGAGTGCCGTGAAACGTTGCACGTTAAATGCTTACACAAATGTTGATCCACTGGCATCTAATTTATTTCAATTGTTTGCATAATCACAAGATGGCTGCTGTGCGTAATTTTAAAATCTCGTTTTGACTTCTTGTGTTCTAATCATGCGATTGAAGTTTGAATACCACACGTACACAATATTCTTAATATAATAATACAAAAATAAAAATCCAACCTGGGGACCATCTGAAATATTTAGACGGTTCTCAATATCTACGAATCTGTTAGAGCAATTACACTGAAATTTTGTAT
Organism: Meconema thalassinum; assembly: GCA_946902985.2. Taxonomy (NCBI): domain Eukaryota; kingdom Metazoa; phylum Arthropoda; class Insecta; order Orthoptera; family Tettigoniidae; genus Meconema; species Meconema thalassinum. The sequence goes on along the minus strand of OX336398.1, from coordinate 47,951,471 downwards.
GTTGATAGAGGCAATTAACATGAGCAGGATATATGAAAATAGGCTGTATTGTTCTTCACGGAACTACTTGTTATTCTTTGTCAAGGGTCATTTGGCAATACTTTGCAAATTATTAATATCTGCTTTGAATCTTTCAGCTATAACTTCATCGTGCAAAGCCTGCGAAGTGGAAAGAGGCCGCTCCTGTCTCCTTTGGGGTGTCCCCTTCTTTCAACTTATTTGCTGCTGCCAGCCTGACAGCATTTCCAAGGTTCCACAGTTTCGTGAGTTATACTTTAATCTACTTACCTTGACATGGCTCCTACTGAAAAGGATAAGGATGAAAAACTTACTTCTAAACGAGCATCCTATAAAGGACAAATTACCCGATTCAGAAAATACATCAAAGAGCTAGATCCTTCAGAAGCTCAATTAGACTTGTTGAAACATCGTGTAAGGGATTTTGAACGTTCATATGAAAATTATTGCAACATCCAAACTGAAATAGAAACTTGTATGCTCAATCAAACCGAAGATCGAGTCGAAGTAGAAAACCAATATTACGAAGGCATAGGTTCTGCTTTCAAAATAATACGCCAACTCGAAGAGGAGCAGAAAAAGGACGCTTCTGTTCTTGGTTCCCTTCACGAACCACAAACTTCCCTCCGCGATGGTACTCACAAACCCAAACCTATTTTACCTAAATTTGATTTACCCCACTTCTCTGGAGACGAATCTACTTGGGATTCTTTCTATGAATTATTTTGTTCTCTTGTTCATGACAATGAAGACATTCAAGTCATAAACAAGTTTCATTACTTGAGATCTATCCTTCGAGGTCAAGCTTTGCAGTTAGTTGAAGCACTTCCTCTAAGTGCCGAAAATTACCCCATTGCCTTTAACTTATTGAAAGAAAGATATGGAAATTTACGGTTACGTATTCAACGCCATATGAAGGCTCTATTCAACCTACCTGCGTCACAGCATAATGACGTCACTAGTTTGCGTACTCTCGTTGACACTACACAACTTCACGTCAAAGTTCTGTCCCAATTGGATCAACCCACTGAACACTGGGATACTTTCCTAATACATTTAGTGGTTTCTAAAGTTGATGCTGCTACCCTCAAAGCTTGGGAAATTGAACTTTCTAGAGAAGACGATTACTCTTACGAGCATTTAGTCACTTTCATAAATGCCAGATGCCAGCTGTTAACCGCTCTAGCAAATCAAAGTGAACCCTTATCTCCGAGTTCTAAATTTGAATTAATGTCTATCAAACCTAAAAGCGAACGCTTAGCGTCTAGTACCCAAAAACCTGGGTCCAGCTCCTCTAAATTTAAGCCAAACACCACTGGTTACCCATCTAGGTCTAGTGAACGCCGTATTGCTAGCTCTCTCGTTTTAAATACTCAAAGCGAACCTCGCAAGAGTTTAAATGAACCATTAAAGTGTATACTTTGCAAAGATTCCCATGCTTTATATCTATGCAAATCCTTCAAAGAACTGTCAGTCGACGACAGAAGAAAATTAGTTTCCCAAAACAAACATTGCTTCAACTGCCTAGCGCCCACGCATTCTGCTTCTAATTGCAAGTCCACAAGAATTTGCTACCATTGTGAAAAGGCTCATCACACTTTGCTACATCGTCATGATCAGGCAAGGTCATCGACAGCATCTACTTCTCCGAAAAGTGATAATGCTAATAATTCCAATGCTTCATCGTATATTCAAAATGCCAAGTCCATTCGTTGTGCCCAAGTATTGCTGTCCACTGTCCAAATCGAAGTTCAGAATAACTCTGGCAACTGGGTCCGTGCACGCGGTCTTCTAGATTCAGCGGCAACTCATGATTTTGTGTCTAATTCTTTGATCGGAAAACTAGGCTTACCTGTAAACCCCACTTCTATTAATGTATCGGGCATTAACAGCTCAAAATCACAAGCTTTACAATTCTCAAAGCTAACCATAAGAGATATTTGTCACAGAAACAACTTTCTCAAACTGAATTGTCTAATTCTCAATAGCATTGGAGAAGACAGTCCCAGTCACTCTGTGGATATTTCAGGGTTAAACATTCCCTCGCATTTAAGACTAGCCGATCCTTTGTTCAACATACAAAATCCTATTGACATACTCTTTATTGCCAATGTTTTTTGGAATTGCCTCCGTAAACAGGTTCGCAAGTTATCCTCAAACGTGGTCGCCAGAGACACTAATTTTGGATGGATCGTCACCGGTCAACTTCCCCATTATTCTCCCCAACCCGCATCGCAATGTTACTTCGTCAATACTGATCTGGAACAGTTTTGGAGGCTCGAAAGCGTTGATCCTCCTAACGTGACTTCTTCAGAAAATGAATTCTGTGAGCAACGTTTTTTGAACACCACCACTCGCTCTTCTGATGGTCGGTTCATCGTTCAAATGCCAAGATTACATAATCCCTCTAGACTTATTAACTCTCAACCCAAAGCTCGAAAAGTTCTCTTTGCCATTGAGAGCAAATTCAAGAAAGAACCTCTCGTTAAACAGCAGTAGACTGATTTCATGGATGAGTATGAAAGTTTAGATCATATGGAAGTTGTTAACAAATCTGAAGATGAATCGCACCCCCCGACCGAAACGGTTTTTTAAAATCATCATCCCGTGTGGAAAAACCCGCTTGTAAAGGATAAAATCAGAGTTGTTTTCAATGGTTCATCACCCGACATTAATGGCAACAGCCTTAACGACACTCTTTACTCTGGTCCTGCTATTCAGTCAGATCTATCTGCTATACTTTTAAACTTTCGACTATTTCCCATAGCCGTTATAGCTGATATAAAACAGATGTACCGTCAAGTTTTAATTCAACCTGAACAACGAGATCTCCAAAGAATCTTGTGGCGCGACGAAATCAGTAAGCCCATTAAGGTATTTCGCTTAAAAACGGTTACTTATGGCTTAAAACCTTCCGCTTTCCTTGCTATCCGATCCCTACACTTGCTAGCCTCTCAAGATGGTCATTTATTTAATTCCAAAGCTTCTGAAGCGCTAACCACGTCATTCTATGTTGACGATTATTTGCAGTCCTTCCCCACTCTGGAGGAAGCTTCTTTTGTGTCTTTAGAACTTCAGGCATTGCTAAGGAATGGAGGTTTCCCACTTCATAAGTGGAGTTCCAACTCCCCTGAGTTTCTCGCCCAGTTTCCCATCGAAGACGTAGATCCCTCCTCTGTCGAAATTTGTGGAAAATCCGAATCCATAAAAACACTTGGAGTTCATTGGTGCACCAGCACTGACACTCTCATCTACAAAGTTTCGCTCGCTGAAGAGCTCCCTAACACGAAACGACAAATTCTCTCTGAAATTGCAAAAATTTTTGATCCGCTTCAATTCCTTGCCCAAGTTATCGTTATAGCCAAACTCGTCATGCAAGAGCTGTGGTCGCTCAAATGTGAATGGGATGACACTGATCCATTTTCTTTTCTCAACCGATGGCTTTCTTTTCGCAGCAATTTGCTTGATCTTTCCCTTATTGAAATGCCTAGGAATTTAATTAACGCTCATTCTAATGCATCGTTTTTCCTTCATGTGTTCGCGGACAATTCCGAAAAAGCTTATGGTTGCTGCGCATATTTGGTTTATCGCGGTTCATTATATGGATCTTCAGTTTCCAACCTTGTTTGTGCCAAATCGAAGGTCGCTCCTCTTAAAACTATCACTTTGCCTAGGCTTGAATTGTGTGCTGCCCTCATGGCTGCAGAACTCGTTAAGAAATTACGGGAAGTATTAAAAGTCGACTTCTCTCAAATCTATCTCAGGAGCGATTCCATGATCACACTTTCTTGGATCGCCAAAAACCCCTCTCACTGGCAAACTTTTGTTGCAAACAGAGTTTCCAAAATTCAAACTCTTTCTTCGGGATGTCAATGGAGGCATGTGCCCAGCGCTGACAACCCAGCCGACATTATCTCTCGTCGATGTTTACCCTCTCAATTGGCAGCTTCCCAGTTGTACTGGCATGGGCCCTTGTGGTTTATCGAAGACTCTTCTTCTTGGCCTTCTAAACTTCCAGTTACAAACTCCAACTTACTTGAAGCAAAAGTATCTCTATCTACCGCTTCGTATCTTGTTTTCAACGCTTCTCATCCCTTGTTGTCCCGCTATTCTTCCTTTCATAAATTAAGTCGAATTGTCGCCTATCTTCTTAGATGGAAATATCTTGTGGTTGACCAACCTCTTCTCCCAAAACCACACCTTACCAATCATGAATTGAATCTCGCTACCATTAAGGTTTTACAACTGACACAGCAAGAAGCCTTTTCTTCCGAATTTTCTTTACTTTCTTCTAAAAAGGATCTTCCAAAATCCAGTCGTCTTCGTGCTTTAGCCCCGTTCCTTGATGACAATGGGTTACTTAGGGTAGGTGGTAGGCTCTCTCAATCTTTGCTCTCTGCAGACAAAAAGCATCCCGTTATTTTGCCTTCTAAACACAACGTAACTTCCTTAATTATACGTGATTTTCATTATCGCAATCTGCAAGTTGGTACACTCACTCTGCTTTGCCTCCTAAGGGTAAAGTACTGGATTATAAATGGAATTCATGAAGTTTCCTCTGTAATTCACAAGTGCATTCCTTGCTTCAAAGCGAAACCTAAAGTCAATACTCAATTAATGAGCGATCCGCCCTCTTTTCGCTCCTCTCCTATGCGTCCATTTGCTCTAACTGGTGTAGACTATATGGGTCCGTTCCAATATCAACGAAATTCCCCTGAAGCTAAACGCAAATTGTTTGGTAAGCTCTATGTTTCTCTCTTTGTTTGCATGCTTACTGGCGCAATTCATTTGGAACTAGTAACGAATGCCTCTACTTCTTACTTTTTATCAGCTGTCTCTCGCTTCGCTGCTAGGCGTGGTGTTCCTTCAGAGATGTTCTCTGATAACGCCTCCACTTTTCAAGGCGCAACTTCCTTGTGGAAAAAAGCTCTCACATCTTCTCCTGCCATGGAACAGATCTCTAATTTTTCCTATTCAAAGGGTTTCAAATGGCGTTTTATACCTCCCTACGCTCCTCATCACGGTGGTAGGTGGGAATCCTGCGTAAAGCTCACTAAACGTCATTTAAGAAAAGTTTTAGGTAATCGCATTCTGATTTATGAAGAATTTAATTCACTCTCTGTTCTGATTGAAGGAGTTGTTAATTCTCGCCCTTTAACTCCGCTTTCCAATGACCCTGATGACCTGCTTCCACTTACACCTGGTCACTTCCTTATAAGCACTTCTCTTTCTTCCCCTCCTCCCCTTTCCAATTCTTTCAGGGATTCTAATTTGCCTATTGTTTGGCGTAAACTTGAAGCCCTTCGCAAGAGGTGGAACTTGGAATATTTAACTTCCTTGCAACGGAGACAGAAGTGGTTTCTTTCCAGTCCCGACATTAAAGTGGGGGACTTGGTCTGGGTTAGGGATGTCTCTCCTCCCCTGGTCTGGATTTCTGGTAGAGTGACCGAGTGTTATCCTGGAAGGGATGGGAGAGTCAGGGTGGCCAAAATCTTGACCACTAATGGTCATATCACAAGACCATTGTCTTTAATTGCTTCATTACCTTTAAATGTTTAATTGTTTATTTTGTTCTCTGTTGGTGTTTGCCCCTCCCAGCTTGGTGTATTCTTGGAATGCACGGTATGATAGAGTATATTTTTAATACTCTTTGCTTGTTCATCTTCCTTTTTCTCAGACACCAACAGTGATCTCCTAGTTTCTCTTTGGTGGTCATGTCTCTTATGTCATTTGTGAGTCTGTTCTAGATATATATCTTCCATGACTCACCTAGCGTCATCTAGCAGCGAATCTGTGAAGTTCCTCAATTCTTCCCTGTACAAGAGGACTTCCTTTTCCATCTCGCCACCAGATCTCGTCACCATCGCCAGATATCATCTCTGTGATCAAGAGAACTTCGTCTACTTTTTCACTCACCATGCTGCGCTAGTATCGTCTGCTATCAACTCTTTGAAGACCATTCATCAAGAAAAACATTTAATTTTCGTATGTTGGTTATGCTTATATGTATTCCTTTTGTCTCCTACCCCCACTCTTTTCCCTTTCCTGGTCCCTCGGCGTTTCGCTGAGAGGGTCTCACTTGTACGTCGACCGTCGACTCAGTCAAGGCTCAACTAGAGCCAGCCTCCTGAACTAAAGAGGCATACTTTAGATTCCACGCCATGTTGGAACTTTAATCGTCAAAGGGAACTTCACCTTCGCCATGCAGCAAAGATAAGTACAGACTTCAGGTTTTAACCTTATCTTCATCGGTTTTAATTCTACATGCTATTAACTATCATTTTATAGGCAGTGTGAGATTAACATATTTTGGGGAAATATCATCCTTCGCGGGATTTACCATGTTGGGCTTTTGGCTGTCTAAGCCAACCTTAATAGAAAGTAGCTTTTCTTAACATAATTAAATGAGAAATCTTCTCTCAACGTGGGATATTATCGAATACCCGCTGTCTATAAAATATTTTGCTCGTTCCACCGCTGGAATAACTTTGGCCCCATTCTTTGTCAAGATTGCTCTGGAACCTTCCAGAATCTACCAGTCACGACGTCATGTTTTTTCCACTCATATGTGTGAATATTTTTTCAAACTAAAGGATCTTCCTTATTATTTAACGCTCAATAGCTAACTTTTCTTCCTCCGTTTGGATTTTCTCTGCTGTACTTAATGACAATCTATAACTTTATCAAGCAATAGACTCTCGCCTACCTAGCGCAACCAGTTTTTTTTCACAATTGCAATAACTTTCTTTGCCATAAACTTTTGTGTTACTACAGTGAATTTTTCATCCATCCAACAGGCTATAGTGAAAAATAATGCTTGTTCAATATTTCTACCACGTCGCGATCGTCCGATTACCATAAATAAGGCCATGAACATTTATCCTCAATCCCAATTGATCTTTCCTAAACCCTTTACTAACAAACCATAATAATAAAGTTATTACTTTAAGTCTTTTTTCAATGAGGTGACACTCTATAGAAGTGCCCTCCCCTTTTTCTTGTATAACATTAATTAACTTCTACATAAATACGTGTCTAGCACACGTTTTAAACTTACATTGTTTCTCCCTTCTAATTAGGGAATACAATTCTTTCAACTCATTAGTGAGTTATTTCTAGGTCTCACGAAAGGGTAACTTGCCCTATTTGTCTCGTGATTCCTATTTAACCATAGGAAGTCTAGAACCTTCCTTTTGACTTTCTCTTCAGGTTTCACAGTAAGTGACCTGTCCTAATTTGTATAACTATTTTAAAAGTAATTCAGCGTAAATATAAGAAGTTATAGGAACTTCTCTTCCATTCTACCTGTTTTCTTTTTTTGTTATTTTCGAAGTTGTAACTTTTTCTAAGATAGGTACTTGGGAATTTCTGAAAGTATACATCTTGTACTCGATTTAATGTCTAACTTTAATCACTTTAATTGTCTTTATACCTTTGTACTTTATCTTTTCTATTTTTAAATCTCACGACGATTTTAGTACATATAAAGGTTTGAAACCTAAAGAATTGTTAATTGCCTGGAGCAAACTTTAAACGTTAGGAGGTCTGCGACCCCAAATTGTTAACAAAAATTGAAACCATATACTTGTCAAATTTATTAGACTTTTTTGCATTGTTAAATAAATTCAAACTTTCCTTTTTGACTCATCATTTCTCTAATACAACGGTTAGGCAAGATCCTGTCTTCCCTGACTCTTCCTAGGTTCATGCCCTCGTTAATGCAAATAAATCTCGTGATAGGGTTTTCACCACTCGTTGCATTTGAGCAAGAACTCTTAGTGGTGATCGAGGTAAAGTCTCTCTTAGCTTTAATAGCTAATTCTAACTGGCCAGTAAGGCAAGTACAGCTCGCTACGCCAGCTTCCTGCTTGTGGAGATCCTCTCCAAAGACTTATGGTTGGTTTTCCAAAAGATAAGTGTTTTTCTTTGCCTAAACTTTTAGTCGGCTCTTTGCTGGGTAAAAGCTTAGCTATTTCCAAATGCAACTATTGGCGCACTCACCAAAATTATTCCCAAACGTATAATTCCTTTATTACCAGACTTCTTGGAAAAGCTTTGTAGTAACTCTACAACTTCGAAAACTGGAAATATCAAAATCAATTCCAATTATTGGCATTCCTCGAATTTTTGGTCCAAAAACGAACTCCTTTGAACAGACATACAATAGGCCTATTACTCTCTGTCTTGTCAGACCATCACCCTTCCCCATAGTAGGCATATGCATGCTTGAGAGGGAATACACTAAAGCCATTCTCTTGCAAACCGCCCAAGTCCTAGCTGCGTTTTCCGTCAGCTTCTACCAGGTCCTTACCCACTTTAGGTATCAGAAAGCGGATTTGCAGTGGCAACCGCCTTTGAGTGCATTTTAAGTTAAATTTATAATTTTTGTGGGACTCTCCTCCTATTTCTCTCTCCTTTCTCTACAGTCCGAAGCCCACCTCCTTTTCTTTATCATCTTCCCTTGGTGGTTAGGTTATTCCTCAGCCAATAATCTACCCACTAATGTAATCGTAACAACATTCGTATACGGACATAGCGTGCCTTGCCGTGCCACAAGAGACGCGGATTCGATCCCGATTATGGTCACATTTTAATGTCTTACTCACCAGTACGTTAATGGGTTGGAGCTGTGTTGATATTTGCCAGAATAGTAAAACCCTAAATTGCTTCAGTAGACTAGGTGTCATTTTTAATAAGAGGAACACCACAGTAATTCTGAACAAAACAGAATACATCGATATAACAGTCAAATTTCTGAACAAAAAAAATCAAGGAACTAGGAAAAGACCCCACCAACAATTTACAAAAGCAAATAAAAAGTGCGTTAAAAGAAACAGAATACATACTGACCAAAGCTGATGAATCAAAATTAATAAACATGAACCCTTACGTACCGTCATTGAGGGGACTACCAAAAATGCACTAATATGAGTGTCCATGAGACCAATTGTCAACTGTAGGAACGCGACAAATTACAAAATCAGTAAAGAATTACTAAAAATTTTAAAACTCCGTCTTTCCAATGATAAGAACAATTCTGTAAAGAACACAACGGATTTAGTAACTGCATTAAACATGTTACAAAGGAAACCTTGATTTCGGCTAGTATCTTTCGACATAACTAACATGTACACCAACATTACAAGAATAAAGCAATCAATATTATCGAAAACAACTTGAAGTCCAACAACTCGGCAAAAGAAATTGAAGAGGACGTGAGATAACTGAGGGTCGTACTCAGCCAAAAAGTGTTTCAATTCGATAATTAAATATACACACAAACAGAGGGCCTAGCCATGGGGTCACCTCTAAGCGGGCTAATCGCCGACACCTTCAATAACGCACTGGAAAATGCGTTCATGGAGAAGACCTCAACAACGAGAATAGTAACGTGGAAAAGATACGTTTATGATGTAATTTGCTTCTACGACAGTGAATTAACAAGCAAAGAAACAATTCTCCAAACCATTAATAGCCTACACCACTCAATCAAATTCACTAAGGATTAATAAAAATAAATTATCTCGACATAATTATCATATTCTATATTCCGAAACCCTACACATACTTCGCATGCAATTGAGAATCAGTCCAATCAACCCAGTACGCATAAATTAGCGGTGTTCAATTCAGTGGTGCACAGGGCTTTAAGCACACCCATGTCAAAAGAAAATCACAATAAGGAAATCAGAACAATCAACCAAATAACAAAGAAAAACAATTTTCCGTCCAGCAAAATATATCAAATTGTAGCCAGACATAAAAATAAAACGATTCAAACGCTTACTTCACTTCACACCACTTAATTCCCGTCGCTCCTTCCGCAGCATAGAGCCTTGGCAAAATTTCTCCACACAGTACGGTTCCTGGCCATCCTCTTCACTTCGCTCCAGGTCATGTCCACCTTTGCAATTTCTTTTGTGATCGTCCTCTTCCTGGTCTTCTTAGGTCGACTTCGCTTCCTCGCGCCTTGAGGATTCCAGTCAAGCGCCGCCCTCTCAACAGCTCCACCCGGCTTCCTTAGTGTGTGCCCCATCCAGCGTCATTTCCTCTCCTTGATCTGGATGCTATTCGGTTGTTAATTGGTGATGGTCCAAAGATATTCATTTGAGATTGTGTCCGGCCACCTGACATTCATGATGCGACGCAGATATCTGTTGGTCTACCGGAAAATGATTCTATTTCTCCAGATGAGGTAGAGCTGGACTAACTCACCATTTGCCTTCCTGATACTGCTTCGAACATTTTCCTCTGCTCCCCCATCATTTGTGACTATACATCCAAGGTAGAGCAAGGACTCAACTCGCTCAATTTCCTTTCCGTTGAGTGTGAGTTGGTCGTGACGTCAGAATTTATCCTCATCACTTTGGTCTTGTTAGTGTTGATCACCAGTCTTGCACGTTCAACTTCTCTCTGCGGCCTCCCCAGCTTATCTTCTATGTCTCGGTGCCGTTCATAACCACAAGATGGCGACTGAGCGAAATTTTTAAATTCCGCTTATATGTCTTGTGTCCTAATCATACGCAATAATCTTCAAGTAATAGTACATAAATCTAAGGCCTATAATATAAAAGTCCAACATGGTGACCATCCAAAAGATTTAGACGGTTCTCAATATCTACGAATCAATTACAGCAACCAAACTGACAATTTGTATGTTGATAGAGGCAAATAATATTAGTAGGATATATGAAAATCGGCTATTTAGTTCATCACGGAACTACTTGTTTTGATGTCAAACACCAATTCCACCAAGGAGATAATCTATGCTAAATGTAAAAGTACAACTATTGGCTAGGCGCAACGGGGGATTTACTCTTTTTAGCCTATTTTCATTGATAACAAAATGGGCTTATGAGATCACCTTTTGTCCTTGTGTGTGTGTGTGCGTATGTGTGTGCGTTTCCCCTTATAACTTTCAAATTGCTGGAGCGATTTCAATGAAACTCGGTAAGGTCATAGTACCATTTCGGTCGACCCCAAACGTGCCCTTCAAATTGTATACGTCTCACCAATCCAACATGTAACTTTGTATCTTTCAAAACCCTGTAAAGTACTAAACAAACATGGTGGCCAAGCGAAGATGAAACATTTGAATATACTTTTCTCGAGATTTCACCATCCGAGCGCAGTAAAACTTGGTACGGAAAATGCGTATAGAAACTTTGATCCACTGGCATCTAATTTATTTCAATTGTTTTCATAACCACAAGATGGCAACTGTGCATAATTTTAAAATCTCGATTTTATTTCTTGTGTCCTAATCAAGCGATTGAAGTTTGAATACTTCACCGACACAATAATCTTCATGTAATTGTACATAACTCTACGACCTACATATATAAAATTGAAACATGGCGACCATCCGAAATATTTAGACGGTTCTCAATATCTACGATTCCATTACAGCAATTAAACTGATTTTTATTTGTATTGAACATGAATGAACATGAATAGGATATATGAAAATAGGCTGTATAGTTCTTCACGGAACTACTTGTATCTATAATCTGTCAAAGTCAATAACATGAATTTTGTAACTTTTTGTCTAACTGTCTAATGGGTCAACTCTACTCATATCACTAGACTCTCAACCTCAAGCAATTAGATCAATGTTCAAGATTGAAAAAGCTTTGAAACTATGCAAATTCTCAACCCGGAAATAGTTCACCATGTTTAGATGAGTGTCGCTGGTATAGTTCGCTCAGCTAGTTTCCTACCAAGGGTCGTTATCAATCTATGCATCGTGATTACTGTGTTTTCATAATCAAGACTGTGTCTAATCTCGCTAAAACTCTTAATACTTATCTTGTGAGGGATTTAGTTTTTCTTTTTAACACAACAATCATTTTTCTTCATATAAGCTTTGAGCTGCTTTGAGATTCCCTCAATCCTACGCTTCTGCTGACTAATACTAGTATTCGCCTAACTGGGCTGTCGTTACATTACCTTGTAAATTACTCGAGTCAAAAATTCAGTAGCATGAATCATGAAATTCATTGCGATGACAATCTTCCCATCCGTCAGCTACTTTGCTAGGTTTAGGCATAATATTATACTTCCGGAAAAAAAACCTTATGTCACCCTCGATATGCCTGTCAAAAATCCAACATAAATATAAGAGAAATAAACTGAAGAGATGCTGTGCCCATATACAACGTAGTAACTCAGGGATATCACCAATGTCTGCTGGTTCATAAATCCATAGGCCTTCTAGTGTCCAATCAAAATCAGTCCCTATATAAAATCTCGTTTGCCTGGAGAAGAAAAAGGAGACGCGGAAAAATAAATTTGTGGGTCACTGGCGAGGGAATCGAACCCACCTCTTCTCAAATTTGCCTCAACAGGCTGAGTGTACTCCGATCCAGCCCTCCGACCAGAATTACAAATCAAGGCAGAGCCAGAAATCGAATCCCAACTTCCGAAGCGACAGACAACTATGCTAACCGATACATCATGAGCTAGTCATGTTGACCTCATCATTCAGTAGGCTGAATTATGCTTTTTGCCTTACATTTCGCGTTCTTGTTTTTCAGTTTTTTATCCATTGATTCTAACATACCCTGAGTGACCACCCAGTCTGTCTACGCTTACTATCCTTTCACAGATTTTGTTGTATTATTTCTTGAAGTTCACATTTTATTCATATTTATATTATTCATTCATTTATTTGCAATGGGGGGTGTGTTCCCCGGTGGCAAATTGTATATACATAACAAATAAATAATTATACATAACAATTCAATAACAATTATACAACAATTAAACTGGAGTATTTACCCAAATAGTCAGTCTTTTCTTAAACACACCTATATGTTTGGGAAAAGGCTCTAAGACTGCGGCAGGTAGAGAGTTCCAGTTATCAATGGCACGGTTTACAAAAGAATATTTACCATAATTTGTTCGCTGTGGTCGGCCCTTAACTTTGAAAGGATGATCGCTCCTACCCATGTAAGTGGGCTTTCCCAATCGTTTGCTAAGCTCACCCCATGCTGGTTGATTTGTATACGTGTTGTACATAGTGCTGAGTCTAGATTTCATCCTCCTAGCCTCCAGTGATTCCCACCCAAGTTTCTTTAACATACGGCTCACACTGCTCCTGGGATTAAAGTCACTGAGCACAAATCTAGCGGCCTTTCTTTGTACCATTTCCAACTCATTGATGAGCCCTACTTGATATGGATCCCAAACCGCCGAGGCATATTCCAGAATAGGTCTTACAAGTGACAAATAGCCTAATTCTTTAGCAGAGGTACTACTTCCTTTTAATACCCTCATTACAAAGTGCAGGGATTTGTAAGCTTTTGAAACTACACATCCTACATGACTACTCCATTTCATATCATTCCTTACGTGAACGCCCAAATATTTCCAAGAATCTTCTTCTACAAGTATTTCCGAGCCAATGTTATATTGAAAATCCTGCCTTCGCACTTTCCCTATTTTTAAGAGACTACATTTTCTTGTGTTTATTTTCATTTTATTTAAAATCGCCCACTTATAAACCAGGTTCAGGTCCTCTTGAAGCACTGCATTGTCTTGTGAGTCATGTATCTTTCGATATATTACACAATCATCCGCAAACAATCGACAGTCACTGCGAATCCCATTTGGTAAGTCATTTATAAACGCCAAAAATAACAAAGTTCCGATTACGCTGCCCTGAGGGATACCCGACGTTACGGTAATTTCATCCGAGAATATGCCTTCGACTTTCACTTTCTGGGAACGACCCGTCAAACATTCTTGGATCCATAAAATTACTCTTCTATCAATCTTCGTCGAAGCTAATTTATGGAGTAGCATGTCATGCGGAACGACATCAAATGCCTTCGCAAAATCTATAACCACCGCGTCGACTGAAACTCCATGGTCTAACGATTCGCTAATGTCTTGAAAAAGTGATAGCATCTGACTCTCGCATGAGTAACCTTTCCGAAATCCATGTTGCCTATCATTAAACCATGATAATGTTTCCCACTGTTCCCTCAAGTAGTCGCAAATGAGATGTCCCATCTGTTTACAAACGACGGACGTAAGGCTAACCGGCCTGTAGTTGCCCAATTCTAGTCTGCTCCCTCCCTTAAATATTGGGACTACCGTAGCTCTTTTCCAGTCATCTGGGATTTGCGCATTGTTTATGGACACATTAAACATCACCTCCAAGTATCGTGCCACGGCCCTACCTCCTAATTTAAGTACTTCACTAACAATATTATCAGGACCCTTTGATACATTAAAACGTAGCTTTTGTATTAGCTTTACAATTGCTGACTGGTTTATTTGGAACAGGGGAGCCACTGATTCGTCGTTAAGGTCCAACACACAGCTATTGGATTTATTGAACACACTACCGTAAAAGACATTTAATTCATTAGCAATGGCCTGTTTCTCAGTAATTAATTTACCGTCACCGGACATTATCATCGACAAATTATTTGAATCTCCCTTTCTTCTCCTAACATAACTGTACAAATTTTTCCACCCATCACCTCCCGAACCAAGTAAACCATGCATATAACTGTCATGAGCAGCCCTCATTTTTAAGACGAGCTCTCTTGATAAGGACTTAAATTTCAACATATACTTGTCACTATCATGTCTTTTATTGTATAATTTCCTAATTTTCCGTTTTAGACTCCTAATTTATCGTGTGTAATACTCAGGATCTGGGTTTTGTTTCAGCAATTTAAATGGGACAAATTTATCAACAGCGCTATTTAAAATTTTCAAAAAGTTAGTCCACAGGATATTAATGTGATTTCCTTCCGATGCCCATCCTACAAATAGCTCATTCAAATAACCCTGAAACTTGCCCTGATCCGCCCTGCGATACTGGAATATGATCTTTTTTGCTACATCAGAGTCTAATTTTGTAATGTCACCATATCTAATATTTAATTCAACCCCAGAATGGTCACTAATTCCTGGTACTTTCAGATAGTTAATATACAGCTCTACAGGCCTTACGAGATAAACATCTAAGGTATTATTGTCTCTAGTTGGGAAGTCAACTACTTGGGAAAATCCCCCCTCCCTTAAGAATTTATTTGCAGCGCTCTGAGCCTGACCACAGCTAGTTGACTCACCAGACCAGTCTACTTTGGGGAGGTTTAAATCTCCAGCAATTATTATGCTCTTTTTCATAGCATTACCCGTACAAGTTTTATCATACAGTGTTTCGAGGAGAGAAAGGTTATCTTTCGGTGCTCTATACGCCCCTATCACCTGAAGAGGGAATTTATTTCCTTTGTCCGAAATTTGTACACATAACATTTCATGATCCATATCAGCCCACTTTAAGAAACTAGCTATATTTTTCCGCACACAAATAAATAGCCCACCACCTCGCTTCCCCCGATCCCTTCTGTACATCTCGTAGGTCCCTTGAATTATTTCGCTACTATTTATGTCCTCATATAACCAAGATTCAGTTGCAATGACAATGTCCGGAGAATACGTATCTACAAGATTCCAAAATTCAATTAATTTATTTCCTAAACTCTGACAATTAACCTGCAGTAATCTTAGAGTCTTACCTCCGCAGCAAATATCTCGAAATAGCTCCTTCTGTTCCCATCGGCTGGCAACCTCTGGACCTGCTCCTCCTCACAAAAGCCGGCACGAACCGATGACCCTGTCATGTAGGCTCCCTAGATTGAAAGCGCCCCGTCGATTTAGATGCAGCCCGTCTCGGGCGAAGTCACGGCCACCAATCCAGCAGTCAGCTTCTACGTACACTAATCCCAGTTGTGCACATACCCAGTCCATGCGGTCATTTACAGTCTTAACTCGCCTCAACGGAACATCTCCCCGCCGAACAATGCCACTCATTATAATTTTTGCATTTCTAAACTTGCTTTTAGCTTTTCTGCCTAGTTCGTAGAGCTCCCCCATGATGTAATCAGCTGTAGCCCTCTTCTTCAAATCGTTCGTCCCAACATGGAGCAACAACACTTTAACTTTGTCACAGTCCTCTACATTTGCTTCTTCCACTTGTTGGGCAAGCTGGTCAATCTTAATCCCCGGGTAACACCGCACTTTCGCACCTGATTTCCTCGAGATATTCGCACTCCATCGTATCATAGAATCAGCCATTATGATAACGTCATCCTCAGTTTGCTCCTGCACGCCCTCTTCCACACTGATCCCAGTAGAAAGCCGTTCAGTCACATCCTTCACCGTTTCTTCTGATTCACGAAGCTTTGCTCTAAGTTCCTGTATCATTTGATCCCTTGCTTTGATTTGCACCCTCAAACTGTCCGGCGTCACACATACTTTACAAAACCAATTTCCGACATCACAATCCTCCTTCTTGACCTTAATACAGCCGAAGTGAAACCATTTCTCACATAGTCCACACTCAACACCATTCTTTAATGTTTTACTGCACGTCGAACACTGGATAATTTGCCTGATTCACATTCGGAGTAACAGACCCTGGATTCACTTCCACTCCACCAAAACTAACAACGCAGCTATCACTGGGGCTATAAACCACAAGTTACTAGGTCCCGTACGCACACACAAACACCGGAAATCCCGACTACCCTTCGCATACCACAGCCCGATCCTCGCCCGATAACACTCCAGAGAACAACCCATATCAGCACACCTGAGAGCTCGGGAAAAACACGACCTTTCACTTTGACTGCCAACTGATCCTCCTTGTACCATATAAATCATAACAACCGGATTGTCGGCAGAGATAATGTTGGCCCCAAAGTCTTTTTAGCCTATTTTCAATTTTGAAAAAATAGGCTTATGAGATCACCTTTTGTCCGTGTGTGTGTGTGTGTGTGTGAGGAGTGTGTGTGTCCCTAATAAAATCTAAACGGCTGGAGCGATTTCAATTAAACTCGGTAAGTTCATAGCACTATTCCGGACGACCCCGACCGTGCCCTTCAAATTTTGTTACGTCTCACCAATCCAACATGGCGGTTGTGCGAAATATTTCACCAGCATTCAATATCTCCGAAACTGTTCCCGATATCTTCCTGGATTTTTTTACGGTCATAAAGGGAACTACTTGAAGTTCACCTATGTAACTTTTGAAAAACTGGTAACTACCAAACCAACATGGCTGCCAAGTGAAGTTGCAACTTTTAAATATACGTTTCTCACGATTTAACCAACGAAACGCAATAAAACTTGGTAGAGTATATGTTCATACACATTGTAATGCACCGACATCTAAATATGATCAATGGCTTACATAACCACAAGATGGCGGCTGTGCGAAATATTTCACCGGCATTCTATATTTCTGAAACTATTAGCGGTATCACCATGAAATTTTGTACGGAGATAAAGGGCACTACTGGAATTTCATTTATACGACTTTCAGAAACCGGTTAACAACAAACCGAACATGGCGGCCAAGCGAATTCGAAAATTTTGAATAGACCTTTCTCGCGATTTAATGTTCCAAACGCAATTAAACTTGGTACAGGAAATGGGTATACACATTGTAATAAACTGGTATCTAATTTAGATCAATTGTTTACATAACCTCAAGATGGCGGCTGTGCGAATTTTAAAATTAAGTTTTTAGTTTTTGTGTCGTAATCATGCGATCGAAGTGAAAGTTTGAATAATGAACCGACGCAATAATTTTCCTTTAATGGTACATGATTCTATAGCCTATACATTTAACAATCCAACATGGCGACCATCCGAAATATTCAGACGGTTCTGAATATCTACGAATCTATTATAGCAATAAAACTGATTTTCTTTTTGTTCATAGGGGCTATGAACTTAAGTTCACCTATAGGACTTTAAATAACCTGGAGATCACAAATCCAACATGGCGGCGACGCGAATTATAAATATTTACATGTACGATTCTCGCAATGCAACCATCCGAGTGCAGTGAAACTTGGTACAGTAAATCCATATACGAATGTTAATCCACTGGCATCTAATTTATTTCAATTGTTTCCATAACCACAAGATGGCAGCTGTGCGAAATTTTAAAATCTGCTTGTTACTTCTTGTGTCCTAATCATGCGATTAAACTTTGAATGCTACACGTGCACAATAATCTTCATGTAACAGTACCTAACACTAGGACCTACATATATAAAAATCAACATGGCGACCATCCGAAATATTTAGTCGGTTCTCAATATCTACGAATCTATTATAGCAATCAACCTGAAATTTTGTATCTAGATCAAGGCAATTAACATAAGTAGGATATATGAAAATAGGCTGTATAGTTCTTCACGGAAGTACTTGGTTTTTTTTTTGCAATCAAAAGCCAGGTTTTGGAAAATCAGCTTGATCATAACGAAGTCAATTTAAGAGCTTCATATTCCTTTTGGTCTCGTCGGCAAGAACGTTACGTTTATAGTTTCCCGTTGCTTGCAGCAGAGCCTAGATTAAATATTATTTGACTATTGTTAATAATGTCAGCACCATCTCAGGGACAAGTAAAGCAAGGCCAAATCTCTACTGTTGCTCCCCTTCAGAATAAAGTATTAAAAACGAACCAATTACGTATCACGTCAGTTCTTCTTTAGCACACATACTTCACCTCCAACGTTAGTTAAACCATATCGTACAGAAGAGAAAGTGACGTGACTTGTGGAGTTTGTATCGACCAGCCGATAGGAGGCTCTAGCGTCAGCTGTCGCTGAGTGCGGACGGTATCAATACCAGCAGTTGTCTGCTTCCAATTGCTAGTATTAGACAATATGACCCAAATATAAATTTATCCACACTGAGTATATAAAACGATGACGTCCGTTAAATAACATCAGGTTTTGATTTGTAGATGAGTATATAGAATACATTCTGGTTGTTTAATGATGATTCATTAAGTGCTTTACGATATCATGGTCAACGAGCCCCTTGTACTTATCCCATAGCCAGTGTCATTGTGATGGCTAAACTAGTGTATTTGTAATTGGGGCAAAGGTTAGGGTAGGAGGCGGCCGTGATCTGAATTTAGGTACCATCCCAGCAATTGCTTAGAGTAGAAGTGGGGAAAACCACTTTCAGAATGGCGGGGGTTCTGCCACACAAGGTTCAGTACAGTGTATTACAACAGTGATTCTGTACCGTACTGAATAAGAGAGTAATGATTGTATTGTCATGAGTGGTTTTGTATTGTACCAACCGTATTTCAATTCATTGTCTTTATATACCTGATTATATTTTTCTGTATAATATATTATTTTGTGGCTTAGATTACTCGTGATTGACCTTTGATGTAGTTGCTACATGTAGAACCATCGGGTGAGAAGAAATCTGTTTACATTCACAGATTTAGGTGAATCAGCAACGGAAGACAGATATGGGATTGAAAACAAATCCCCTGGATACAGGAACACAATAGGGGAAGTTCGAAGTAGCGGATTTTCCTTTACAAACTCACATCACAGAACTTTTCTTAACACGTGATAGGGTTTTCCACACATCAGAAACAGTTCCAATCACAAATAGCTTATAAGTGCGTAATTCATCTCCTCATAAACATCCATAGTGGATACTATACATATATACTGAAATACTTTGTACAGTGAAAACTCTGAATGAGAATGATAAGTTTTAGGGCTGCTAAATAAAACCTCAACATCATTATCCACTTGTGTCAGACAATAACACAAATAAATATATTCAATGACAAATATAAAAAGAGGAAAAAATATTCAATGCTAACATTTTTTTAGTTTACATTCGCAAATGAACAATATTTCTCCTTATTTTGTTGTCTACTTACTCATTTGGATGACTTCTATTTGCATCCCTCTCACCATCATGGGTTTCTTCTTTTATAACCTAGCGACAAAAATAAATCATTAATTTCTGAGGTATTAACTTACGCTTCTACACAATAAATAATGTAACATTACAGCACAGCTCAACAGGAAGTCAAGATATACTAGCAATTGCACTGACAGAAATTACTTTCTTGATTTAGTTAGTAAGTTATTGAGGCTTTAAGGGACGGAACAACGAGGTTATCTGCCACTACATGCTTATTCTCCAGCGTATCTTGCTGCATTATACAAGTCTTATCTTAAAAAAGCCACCCTTCCTTGATAGGTCTATGATAGAAAATATGGTGAACAAAGCAATAAAGGAAGTAATAGGTTTAAGGGCTGAAGAAATAATATGTAATAAGCAATTTCTAGCAGTAAGACTATAAAGGGCTAATTCAACTCACTCACTTTATGTCATATAAGAAATATTCTACATGAATATAAAAAAAAACACACAACAGAATTTATGATTACGGCTGCTACATTTGTAAAAACTTCGAGTAAGCCAATTGCATTAAGCGCAACTGTATAGAGCGTTGTGTAGACTATATAACATATATTTTGCCACTACATAACGCTTCTACTGCAAGCAGTAGTCCGACTGTATTTACATTATATATCAACAGTAGTTATTAGAGTTACTGCGGTACTGCGAAACAGTATAGATGTTCTACAAATAAATTTTCCGTTTGCCCGGGCTGCCAACAAATGTGAAATATAATGCGATAAGCCATAATGTGTTTCCTTCTTAAGGCTGGCCCAGGTGGTGTTTAGGCCTCCTGGTTAGGTTTATTAGGAAACCTTTCTTGATCTTGGTATCAATTATCTCCAGTCACCTTAAACTGCGATATATGATATGACACCGACTTATTCTTGGACGTTATATCCTTTCTTGTGACATCAATGCAGGGCATGATTTTATGGTGCCGGGATATCATCGTTGCAAAACTGGAAAAGATTCAAGGGCATGAGCCAGTGTTTCTATCTCCCAGAGGAATCACCGGTAGAGTTCACCAGACAAAAGAATGCCTGGAGCAGTTCTAACTGCAGTTACATTGACTTACATTTCACTAGCTTCGCTCCAACTCATTGCCTATTTCAAAAAAATATCATAAATGTAGTCGGTATCATAAAAAATGGCTTGAGGAAAGGAGCTGAGCATATTAAAAATATCACAAAACTTCGACATCCAGGCCATGTGGTCAGGATACTTCCCCGCTCTGAAGAAAACTGGGTTTGAAACCGAACGTCGGTTTTTTATGAAACGGTTTAGTATATTTTCTCATTTATTATGCCAGGCGAATGCGGGATTGTACGTCTTTATAGGCCACGGACACTTCTAACCAACTCTTCACCATATTTCATTCTGATTAAACAGTACATAGAGGTAACAAAGTGGGTTTAATATAAAAATATCAAAGTACATATTGAGAAATATCACACTTGATGGATCACTGACGGAAAAGAACAAACACAAAAAACGGGAAACATCAATAAACAGAAACATATTAACGTTTGCTGGGAGCGTCACTTCTACACAAGAATTTTGTTCTCATAAACTCCGGCTGTAAGAAAGAACCGTTGCCCCATAGGAACTCTCTCAATCTCCCTCCGACTACTGTGGAAACGGGAATAATAAGGGTAGAAATACTTACACACATCTTAATCAGTTATAAGAAATGTAAAATACAGTAATACAGATTTGTCAATGTTAACATACAAATAAAGGTGAAGCTGATATATATCGACGGTGAACATGAAAGGCCTTATAAGCCACCTTTCTGCACCTATCCCTTCTCTTCCCTGATTAGGGGGAATAACTCCCAGCTTGAAATGGATACAAGAGTTTAGTGCGTTTCAGTAGGTCAACACGAATGTACCCAAAAGAGATCGGTTATGTCCTAATCCTGAAATAAATTACATGAGATTAATGAATACACTAGGATGACCAGTTTCGATCGTCAAGCGATCATCAGATCCATTACACTTAGGCTCTAAAATCTATGTTTGAAATACAGGTGAAAATATTTACAATATGTACAATTATTCAGTTGCAGTATTGGTAATGCAACTGTCGGTGTATGCTAAATGCAGTATATATGATGTTAGGTGAAATGCTAAATGGTGATAGATATCCGGAGTTTGTACTTGGGAGAGATTATATGTTTGTAAAAATCAACTATGATTAAACTATAATATTATAGGCTAACTACTTATCTGATTGTCTTCCTTACGAGAGCTACTCGCAGTTTTCGTGCTCACTGTAACTCACGGTGCGGTCGACTGCGGTGGTTCTTATCTTAACGACTGGTTTTTCCCTGCCTTCTCCCCCTGTCCATATGTGCTGTGCGGAGTCATAGCGATGTGTTTATGTGAGATGTTGCCAACCTAGATAAGATGTATGTTATTGAATGAGGTGGGTCTACAACTATTAAAGACCGTGGATTAGCCCTCGCCACGCGTGGACCATAAGCCATTCAACTAAGAGCTGCCCGGTCTTATGAGGACGACCCGGCAACTTTAATACTGCTGCGAATATGGGCCATGGTTTATTGCAGAAGAAAAGTACATCGTACACCTGATCCAGATAACATTTACCTATTAAAAAACCCCTAATTCCCCCCCCCCCCCTTTTATCTAGCTTGGCTGTGTCGCTAAATTGTGTCTTGTTTCCGAGAGGGTGTGTGTTTTAGTAGGGTGAAGAGAGGTGAGCTCTCCATGAACGTGTGTTCATTTAGATTGTTGGGATTGTTTCGTTTGGCTAGGTGTATCTCGAATGCTTCCTTTATGTCAAGAGCTCTGCCTTTCGATTCGTGATGGGTTATTTTAAGGTCCGACTCTATGTTGGCAAAGCTGTGCCCCGCGTCACACATATGTTCGCATACGGCTGAATGTGTTCCGTATCTTATCGCACTCCTATGTTCATTTTAACGTGTGTCTACTCGTCTTCCACTCTGCCCGATGTAATTAGCTTGACAACCGGTATCTTGGCACGTTATATAATATACCCCTGACCTTGAATTCGGGTCACGTTTATTTAGATTACTATTTAGGAGGTGCCTACCAGATGTGTTTTTTGTTGTGAAAGCTATCTTTATGCCTTGCTTTTTAATAGGTTAGTGATTTTATATGTATTCGCATTCACATAGTTGAAACGCGCATTTTTTTCTCATTACTGTCCGGTTTGGGAATCGTTTTATCTTTATTTTTATGTTTGGCTATAATTTGGTTTATTTTCCTAGGCGGGAAGTTGTTTTCCTCTGCTATTTCCTTAATAGTTCTTATTTCCTTATTATAGTTGTCTTTTGACATGGGTATGTTTAAAGCCCTGTGCACCATTGAATTGAATCCCGCTAGTTTGTGCGTACTGGGGTGATTAGACTGATTGTCGATTGCATGCAAGGTTAGTGTTGCTATCCGGAATATGGAATATGAATGTTCGTTGTCTTTACGTTCAATAGTTATATCGAGATAATTTATTTTTCGGTCTATTTCGGATTCCTTAGTGAATTTGATTGAGTGGTGTAGGCTATTAATGGATTGGAGAATTGTTTCTTCTCTTGTTAGTTCAGTATCGTAGATGCAAATTACATCATCTACGTATCTTTTCCATATTACTATTCCCTTTGTTGAAGTCTTTTCTAAGAACGCATTTTCTAGTGCATTGATGAAGATGTCAGCGATTAACCCGCTTAGTGGTAATCCCATCGCTAGGCCTTCTCTCTGTGTGTACATTTTATTGTCGAATTGGAACACGTTTTTGCTGAGAACGACCCTCAGTAATCTCACAATCTCTCCCATGTCAAAAGACAACAATGAGAAGGAAATAAGAACTATTAAGCAAATAGCAAAGGAAAACAACTTCCCGCCAAGCAAAATAAACCAAATTATAGCCAAACATAAAAAAAGATAAAACGATTCCCAAACCGGACAGTAATGAGAAAAAATTTGAGCGTTTCAACTATGTGAATGCGAATACATATAAAATCACTAACCTATTCAAAAAGCAAGGCATAAAGATAGCTTTCACAACGAAAAACAGAACTGGTAGGCACCTCCTAAATAGTAATCTAAATAAACGTGAACCGTATTCAAGGTCAGGGGTATATTCTATAACGTGCCAAGACACCGGTTGTCGAGCTAAATACATCGGGCAGAGTGGAAGACGAGTAGACACACGTTATAATGAACATAGGAATGCGATAAGATACGGAACACATTCAGCTGTATGCGAACATATGTGTGACGCGGGGCACAGCTTTACCAACATAGAGTCGGACCTTAAAATAATCCGTCACGAATCGAATGGCAGAGCTCTTGACATAAAGGAAGCAATCGAGATACACCTAGCCAAACGAAACAATCCCAACAATCTAAATGAACACACGTTCATGGAGAGTTCACCCCTCTTCACGCTACTAAAAAACACACCCTGTCGGAAACAAGACACACTTTAGCGACACAGCTAAGCTAGATAAAGGGGGGGGGGGGATTAGGGGCTTTTTAATAGGTAAATGTTATCTGTATCAGGTGTACGATGTACTTTTCTTCTGCAATAAACCAAGGCCCATATTCGCGGCAGTATTAAAGGTGCCGGGACGTCCTCATAAGACCGGGCAGCGCTTAGTTGAATGGCTTATGGTCCACGCGTGGCGAGGGTTAATCCACGGTCTTTAATAGTTGTAGACCCACCTCATTCAATAACATACATCTTATCTAGGTTGGCAACATCTCTCATAAACACATCGCTATGACTCCGCACAGCACATATGGACAGGGGGAGAAGGCAGGGGAAATCCAGTCGTTAAGATAAGAACCACGGCAGTCGACCGCACCGTTAGTTACAGTGAGCACGAAAACTGCAGGTAGCTCTAGTAAGGAAGACAATCAGATCAGTAGTTAGCCTATAATATTATAGTTTAATCATAGTTGATTTTACAACCATATAATCTCTCCAAAGTACAAACTCCGGATATCTATCACCATTTAGCATTTCACCTAACATCATATATACTGCATTTAGCATACACCGACAGTTGCATTACCAATACTGCAACTAAATAATTGTACATATTGTAAATATTTTCACCTGTATTTCAAACATAGATTTTATAGCCTAAGTGTAATTGATCTGATGATGATCGCTTGACGATCGAAACTGGTCATCCTAGTGTATTTATTAATCTCATGTAATTTATTTCAGGATTAGGGCATAGCCCATCTCTTTTGGGTACATTCGTGTTGACCGACAGAAAAGCACTAAACTCTTGTTTACTAAGGCAATACTGAAAATATGGCTTCAAACACCACAATGTTGAAGTGGATATACATTCCCTTTGAACTTCATATTTATAAATCAATGTCCTCTGCTTTACCATACTTATCTCAGTAATCGGCAGGAACATGTTGTGCCCCTTAGTCTATGATTTAAGATCGAGGCCAAATACTTGACAAAATTAAAAATTTGATATTAGGCAACATTTCAATCAATATTATGCTCGACAACTAATTACATGAAGAAGTTTTAATTACAAGCAAAAGTTTTATCTGCGAAAAGTGAGGTAGAATTTCACAATATATGTTGACAAGGGAGACTGGAAAAATAGGTCACCTATACATAAGATGAAGGCCAGGACAGCAGAGTTGCGTACCGACCACTCCTTGGCAGGTGTCGATTCGGTGAATCGCCAGCCTACAGAAATCCGTGGGGCGCGTCATAGAACAGCGAAGACACGCCCATTTATATGACGAATTAGAGAAATATAGTGACTCTATGGAAAATATGGTACTTGAAGGGAACTATTAATATACAGGCAAAAATTATGAAGTCATTTGTTCGTGTAAAACGCCACGTAAACAGAATATTTTATGTAGAACACAATATCAATGCGCGAGGAGAACTAACGAAATTAGAGAATCCAGTCACATGACCGGAGTGGGTAGGGAGTGTATAAATGGTGGAGTCAACGGTTTGTGTATCATTGGTCATGATATTTTAAAAAATACTACTATAAAACAAATTGTTATGTGTACAAATGTGAGCAAGACGTAAGGCATAATGAAATGAGTGCCGTCTTTATAACTATGAATTAGTCGTTATGGAAGGGGCTGTCCGTGGCTCGTCACTATAAACTACGGAGCGGGAAGAAACATTATAAGTTGTCATTTCCTGTTTATGGAAGAGGATTTGTGAATGTAAATATAACATAGTCCAGTTAGGATACTTTTTGTCCTTACTTTTTGTTATTTTTGATAGACCAAAGTAGCGATTTGGAGGTGTCTTAATTAAGAACAAGTTTTTCGGGCTTGTAGGCCGTGGTCCAGACAGGATATCTCCCGACGTTTCACCGGAAACTGCGTCCGGCATTATCAAGGGTTCCGCTCCTTTCCTTGGTCAGCAGTGATAATGCCGGTGAAACGTCGGGAGATATCCTGTCTGGACCACAGCCTACAAGCCCGAAAAACTTGTACTTAATAATGAACGCCGGCCGTGAAAGCCAAGGCTGTTATATTGGAGGTGTCTTATTCAGTAGAAACCGCGTATCACGAATCGTTAGAAGTAAGGAAAGTTACCCTTTAGATTGTAGCATGTTATTTAATTCTGGTCACCTGTTCATCAGATTAAGTGTATGTTGAAAAATAACCATGTATATTGAGTTTGAAATCACGGATAGACGTCAGGATGAAAGGAGTTAACATGATATCATGACCGGTGATGGAATATGATTAATAATGTTGAGACTCCCAGGTCATTCACACCAAGAAAGCCTTTGAATATACATGCAGGCGATGATCAGCAAGATTGATCATGTGTTGTTATTTGAGATATAATATTAGTGATTCGAAAGGTGAGGTTTATAATGTGTGAGTAATTCGCATGCAATATGTGTGTGTTATGAATAATGTGTGAATTTAAGTTAAGCCATGTGATAAGTGTATATCGACGAGTGGTGACAGGTGTAGCCACTTACCGCCCATAGTTTGTGATAATCATCGAGGCAGGTAACTCTATAATATGTGAATATTCGACAATAGGCCAGTGAGAGACTCATCTGCAAGGCCATGGGAACCAAATTGTTTATGTCGAGGTTCGAGTGAGTTGGGTTTTCACTTAGATATAAAAATGATATGCATAACCACATACAATGGGATTTTGATTGTTCAGCGGGGAAACATGTGATCTTGGAGCCTCGGCGAGAAATGAATCACACTTATCATCCTGAAGTGAACAGATGTGTTAATGATAGATATTGAATTTGATATTTGAGGCTCACTACGGCGTTAGTAAGTCCAATATTTGAGTGGTCGTTAACATCGGATCTGCTGACTGTTAGCAAGGGAAGTATTTTCCCCAATGTGTTTCCAGTACAGATAAGATTTGTGGATTTGCAGTTTCGATTTTGATTTTTCAGTATAGTTCACTGGAAGGGGTACGTTATTTGAAAACGAATTAAGAATTTGTGAATTTTGTATTTATTTCGAGGTAGATCTTTCTGATTTATGTCTAGTATTCGACAGGAAAGTTATTTTAAAACACATTTATAGATTACGAGATCCTGGTTCATCAGTTTATCCACGCATGCTGATTCCACCATTGCAGAGTGTAGGGTCACTGGTTCGAGTCGAGGCTCATGTAAATAATAAGAACACTCAAGTATTTCGAGTAAGATTTTTCATTAGTTTGATTTCGTGCCATGCCATTCCCTACAGGTTTGTCGAAGTTTGATTTTGATGAGCGTTTGATATCATCGGTGATAGAAGTGGTACGTTCGATTGCTAGGATTTTGATTGATCTGATATTCAGTAATCAGATTTTGTTTGTTCCGGTAGACTCATCTCGCAGCATTTGTATTAATACTAAGTGTGGGCGTGAGTCAAGAAATGGTGCGAACTGAGTTAATACTGGCATCGAAGGGAGGAGGGCGAACTGATTGCGC
Source organism: Meconema thalassinum (assembly GCA_946902985.2). Lineage (NCBI taxonomy): Eukaryota > Metazoa > Arthropoda > Insecta > Orthoptera > Tettigoniidae > Meconema > Meconema thalassinum. The sequence goes on along the minus strand of OX336398.1, from coordinate 47,923,744 downwards.
GAGTATAGCACGTGATGTTATATTGTGGACGGTTACGAATTTATTGAGTTGTGTATTACGTGTTATGTTGACTTCGGCCAGACTTCGGGTGTGCAAAGTGCGTTATGTCCTTCCCGTCATGACTTACCAGACTGAGCACTATTCAACACTTCATTCAGTGCGTGCAAAGAGCGATATGTCGTGAAGTTGCCCAACAATATAATTAATGAATTCTTACACCAAGCATCACTCATTATCACTGTGTGATTATTATACTAAATTCCCGCAAACTGGAAGGTCACATAGTCCATTGTCAATCGTCATTTCCCAACTGTTCTGCTTGTTGGCTAGTGACATGCCTTATTGCGGTACTTATTGCTTTGCTGACAGGAGTTATTCACAGTGTAGGTTATGAGCATCGTTAAAAGCATTATGTCTTCCAGAGCAGAAAATATTTTTTTAGCTATAATAAGCACTGATTATAAGTTCCTAGTCCTTGGCCATGCCAGTCAACAAGAGACTTACTTAAATATTCTTGCAGTTATACTACTTCCGACACGAATGGTTCTATGGCTTCAAAACGTGGTTTTCAGGTCCATTTGTCTGTTATGTATACAAATCTGCACCATTTTACCAAACTAAACTAAAGTTTACAAGCCGAGGTTTGTTTCTTGCTTCAGCCAGGCCGTGCCAGTAAATATACTGGCACGTTTAAGATCCCCTTCGGGGCAAAATTCCGGCACCCCGTCGCGCGTCGACTCTAAAAGCTACAGTAGTTAAAAGGGACATAAAACCAATATCATTATTATTATTATTATTATTGTTTCTTGCGTTGCGAGTCTTACAATGAGCCTAGATTGGTTCTACTACTGCAAATTCGATCCTTCGTCAATATGCCAAACGCCCTAAATCCAGGAAATGGATAGGGATGTCCGGATTTTAGGTACACAGTGTTATCTGCTAGGTTTCGAAAGGTATGTGTGTTAAGTTTGGTTCAGTTCGGTGAAACGGTGTAGATTAGTGGCAAAGGGCCTGAATACAGTGAAAGGAGAGGGCTCTCGGAAATTTGAAGTGGATAGTGTTACCCACAGGAATCCAAAGGATAACTAGGTAAAATCTGGTTCACATCGGTGGCACGGTGTAGAGTTGAATAAATAACAGACAGACAGACAGACAAACCAACATTGAGCTTTATATTAGCCTACATAGGCGAGATGTGGGTGTGCAAAGTGTGTTGAGTCATAATTTATGAGACACCTCGATTTTGGGTTTTGAATTGAACTTTAAAACGTGATTTTCTCAAACTAGTGAATTGTGACATAACGGACTTTACACAACCACCCGTCAATTATGGTGGTTAATCGTCAAAATTTGATATTTGAGATTATTTCACGGTACAGTAAATAATATTATGTGTTTCTGATTCTCCCACTTAGAAATAAATAGCAGTGTTCACCGATCATTTCTCATGTATTGTAGTAGTGAGGAGAGGATCTGAAGGGATATTTATCACATTTCCTCCCTCATATCGTTTCAAATACAATTTCGTGAAAGTAAATTTCATGTGTCATAATTATTATTATCTTTATTATTAAGTCAGCAGAAGTCAATCTTCTACACGACTTGTACCTTCTATATCAAACCCAACCTAATGACAGTCATCAGTACGGTCTGAATACACCATTTTGAATTCCCTTAATTGCAATGGAGAGAGGAAGATGGCGATCAGGTGATGTCCCTTATAAGGTGCAACAATTAGTTCTTACCTCTTTCAAATCACCTTCACTCGCTACAGGAGGAATTTATATTTCTTCCCTTCTTGGAACAAGCTCTGGTATCGAAAAGTCTTCTATCTTGATGTCCTCAGTCAGATCAGTATCATCCTGCAGAAAAATTACTTGTTTTACAAACACGTTCCTTACAAAGGTGGAAATAAATCATACACAGTGTTCCATCATTTTGAATACCATCCAAACACAATGTGACATACAAGACCTAGATAAGAAATATGAGACTTCACTGATTGCAGGGACGACTTTCTGGGGGAACAGATGAGCTGTCAACAATACGACAACCCAGTCGAGATCATGTTTATTCTTGTACATATAATTTTCCTGGTATGTAATTTGTTTTTTGTACAGCCTAGGAAGGAATTTCAGATGCGACGTTTTGTAGGATACTTTGTACAGGATTTGGCTAGCTGGATTTAATTTAATTAATATAAATGGTGGGTGTGGTTCCATCGGAACTTATTATTTTTATTCAGGTTTCTTTGTCAAATGATACTGATCGTTGTGGAACGACAGGGGATTAGGCATCTACCGATGATAGGAACAATGTAAATAGATCTGATGAATAATTGACATTTATATTTGCGTTGGAACTATTAGTGTACCATTTATTAGCTTGTAATTTAATGACGTTTCGGAATATAGGACTTCTGAAGGTGATATTCGGACAGTTATGTAAGATGAAATTTATTTTCAGGAGTATTTATTTTCTAGATAGCTTGTGGACTAGCCAACAATAAAGAGTAAGCTAGGAATATTTGGTGAATAAATCACTCAAGGACACGAGATTTTATCTTAAAAAGAGTGGTTATTTATAGTAGATTTAGAACCTTCTCTTCATTAATTAGCATGGGCTTGGACTAGCTTCATAACCACACTCAAAACCTGAGAGTAACGGTCTCGTGTTGGGACCAGCTCAAATCCATGTGTGGTGCTGGTGAAGGGAACTCACGAGGGTTGATTTGGCTCTTGACTCAGAGGTATCTCGGATCATGGGCACAACATAATCATTAAGCGGGCCTATATCTGAATTCTACGCCAGACTACGTAACATCAAATTACGCGCAGAGATTGCGACCTGAGCTATTACACGGAGGAAGATGCATAAGAGGGCTGTGGAAGGATCGAGTGAGCTGTTAACTTCATCAGACTCAAGAGATGGAAACAAATATTTAAATAACAATAGACACAAACAACACAATAACCTGAGTTGGAAATTTATTGCACGATATTAGACATTATTCTACGTGGGAATAATACACATGGTGAAGGTAATTGTTGCTTTAAGGGGCCTAACATCTAGGTTATCGGCGCCAGTAACAATTATTTGGAATGATGTAAAAGGACATGTCGAAGGAACAACCTGACAGTTCACAGAAGGACGCAGCCGGAAACGCTTACTTATTACTGTACAGTGCTTGTCGAACGCTAAACAGCGTGAGTGCGGAGATTTGTGCATCGGGCCGCATGGTGCTGAAAGCTGTAAACATTTATTGAAATCATTTATAATACGGTGGTGAACATTTGCCAATGCGGTATACGCTAGTAACGCGTCAAATATTTCACACACTTTTTGGTGAATTAATGAAACACTTGCGAACAGTTACCCGCACGGTCAGCCGTCGAGCTGTGTGAAATCGTGCTGCAAATTGCAAAGTTTAATATCAGAGCTAAAGAGGGGAAATGCTATTCTATAAAACTGTGTGCAGTGTAATTGCGTCATTGAAGGCCATGGCGGCCAGATTGCAGTAATAAAAGCATCTAATAGTTGACGAGGAGGAGGCGGCTGAGTTGTGTAAAAATATTAACAAGTGCAATACGGAAGACATCAGTATAAGATTAAAAGCAGTGCAATTATTTAACACATTAAAAGAACTGTAGAAACAGTGCATCATGGAGAGAATATTCGTGATATCACTGGTTCTCAATCACGTCGAAGCAAACTAAAACCATTCACGTGTCTTAATGATCACCGCCCACTTAGTTACTTTTTATGACAAGTGGAATATATCAGAATACCTTATATTACAGGCAGTTGTCAAAAGCAATTACACCATTATACCATGGAGGTTAGGAAGAGGTCTGGCCCCTCAGGAAATTAGGGATATTTATCAGGCACTAAAGAGAACACTATCAATTAAAGTGAGAAAATGATGCTTATGGTACCTGCACATTTCGGGATCAGAATTGAGGGAGAGCTAAACTAGGGGTGGTCCAAGGAAGAAATGGAAAAGTGGAACCCGACACAAGTAAACAGAAAAATTAACAGTCTCTACTCAGGTCATGTGGGTCTTAAACAACTTCCTATTAATGTCGTCGTGGAAAATTGATACTCATATTATTGTGTGCACTTTAGTTGTTAGTTATGGAGGTTTTAAGGGGCGGAACTACGACGTCATCTTCCCCTACTTAAGCAGTCTTGAACAAGAATTTATACAAATTATTCTAGAGAACACGGCACTCTACAAACTGGTCCTGTTCATCAAGAGTTGACAAATGAACTACCAGAGGCAAAGTGCATTAAACGAGTAATTGCTTAGCACAATTGCCTGAATGCCAGATTTTGTGTTTGTCCCGAGGCGGTCACGTTTTCAAGAAAATGAAGAATAAAGATGTGGTGAATTATTCATTAATTCTGAATGAAAGTAGATCGTGGCCTATACATTTGCATCAGACATGAATGTGACTTTTACATACCTTGTGACCTTGTTTCATCTTGTGGGCGATATTACGTATTGAAATTAGGAACCCTGGTCACTACTGCACCTCACATATGTGCTAAGGTACGAAAACATGTGTTATTTATTGCTCTTTAAAAAACGGCTGCCATGTTCTGACAGCGCTTACATTTCATTCAACTGTCAACAAGGTGCACTCTAGCGGCACGCATAATTTTTTTTTTCAGCCCGAGCCTAGCCATAGTATGTAATTCCGAGCCTCTTAGTGGCTGTTATGTCATGCCATTCTCCTGGTTCCGAATAGAGACGGTAGGTAGTAGCAGGGGTCATATCCGATCAAACATGGAGGAAGGTTATCGAGTGAAATGAGGATAATATTCGATGTTGAATTGCATTATTAGCGTGAAACAGGCATGAAATGCGCTTTAGATCAAGTTTAAAACAACCCACGCAGCAAATGAATGCGTTCCAATCAACATTTAAGGTCCAAGTGAAATCATTCGACATTTAACCACATGTATTAAGACCTATGATAATATACTTCCCTTACGAGCGGAAATGTGCACGAGTGGTAACGTGCGAGCTTGGTAACTTTGTGTCTCGGGTTCAAGACTGCTCGAGGGCAGAAATTTTTATTTCTTTCGAATTATCTTATTATATCCTCCCTCCTTTTTACTGCATGTTTTATGCCTTGCTTTATTGAAATTATCTGTATGGGTGATTGAAATAATAAACATTGTTTGACGGAAGGGTCGAGAACTGTACGGGTAGACCAAGGTAAGAATATGTCAAACAGATTGCCTCCGATGTAGGGTGTGGTTGCTATGAAGAGATGAAAAGATTAATTCAGAACAGGGAGGCATGGACGGCTGCATCAAACCTGTCAAAAGACTGAAGACTCAAACACACAATCTCGCGATCATTAGACACGGAACCTCCAATTTAGTTAGAAACCAAAACTCAGAACGTGATTATTCCCTTCGTAAATCTCACGTGAATTGACCGGGAATCGAACCCTGTCCACCTTGGGGAGAAGCAAGCAGAAGTTGACGCTGATGTTGCTCTTGTTAATTTGGTCAAATTGGATATGGCGGTCAATGAGCCCTCCTACTTGTAAATAAATAAATAAATAAATAAATAAATACATTTCTCTGATAACCTGTGTTATTGTGGTGTATGTAGAATGGTGAGTGATATTCAGGTGAGGATTCGCAAGGAGGCGGTCGTGGCATTCTTATGAACAATTTCGGCATTTGTCTGGAGTAGAAGTGGAAATCTATGGAAAATCACTTCCAAGATCGCTGAGGTGGGAATCGAACCAACCTCTACTCAGTTTTGGCTCACGAGGCTGAATGTACTGCACCCGATATCCGGATAGTAGGCTGTCAGATATCCGCCCCCTCAATCGGATTGCCAATAATCAATCGCACCGGCACAGCTACATCAATGAAAATGGCACTGACAGATACCACCGAGATTAGAGCACAATAGTTAACAAGAAATTATTGTGGAACACACCAAAATATACGGGGGTTCATACTTACCTCTTAAATTTAACTCGGGGACTGGGTTGTCAACTGGATCACTTAAAGTATGCCCACACAATAACCTCCACCATGATATTTAAAATGAACCAGAACGAAGACGAGAAACCTTAAACTGCACAATAATTTATTTCACAAAAAGAATGATTTTAACAAAAATGAAACAACAAAATCCACGTGGCAATCAGAAGCCATCGACCACATAACCGTGTCCTCCTGTAGGACTTGTATTCTCTTTATACAATGTTTCAGCTTTCACAATCTCATAGCAACGTAAAAATAATGATGCACTGGGAATGGAAACGGGATTTGGGATGAGACACATATATCAATTGTTTTGCGTGTTTATATACTTCACATTTTATTTATAGCCACAAGGCTATTATGGAACGTCCTTGGCCTCTGTAACACAGTTGTCCGGGCCAGCTGCAATTCACCTGCATCGTCAAAGCGGACTCCCGTTCGTTCAACCCTAGCATAAGCGTGTTACCCCAGAGCTTGGCTCTCCTTTTTCAAACACGTAAATGTTCACATCTCAACTGAAATATTATCAAGCAAATGTCTTACATGCTTCATTCAAACACCAGTGGATTACTCCAACAATCCCAAATCATGATTAATTGTTCAAACCACTTGTTTAATTAGCGTTATTTAGAGTATAAAAAAACAAAACTCTAAATGTTAATAACAAAAGTTCATTAATTATTTATAACAATAATAAATTGTTTATAACAATGTCAAATGACAATTGAAAATTTTATACACGCCTGTATTAATCACTATCATTTTAAATTATTATCAAAGATATTTACAAGATTATTTTGTTTATATTATTTATACAAGAAATACATTAAACCACACGTTTATCCGGTTGATAATTACTCAAATCGTGATGATATAATCGACCAATGAAGGTTAGTTATATTTAACTGTCAAATTCAGGTTTAATAAGGTTTAATAATAATTATTAATATTTGTGACGGTAACCTCCATTCAAAATCTTTATCTCAAATTATTTAACACTCTTGTTAATTTTAACAGTATCTTCATATGAATAACTTTCAAAGAACAAGAACAATACAATCAGCGGGAAAATACTTCGCTCATAACGCACAAAATTACACAACAATTGGCCCAAAATTCATCATATATCTTCATATATATGGCATAAAATCCTTCAAACTACACACAAAAATCCTCCACTTATAAATTCATCAACTTCATTAATTATTGTGGGAACCTCCTTCATTATTCAAGGGCATTATTTAACAGCGACTTTTACACGTCCACTGAACTAACGATTATACATCCATTGTTCCTCTTTAAAAATTCTTATATTCATCAATTGTAATAATGACTGTTATTATTTAACCTTCGTGGGTTTCATTCATGAATCGATATGAAGTAAAAATTTGCCAATCACAAATAAATTTAATAGCAAATACGATTAGACACTCCTCCCTGGTCTATCAAAATTGAGATTAATATCTTCAAAGTAACGCAGTATAAAAATACTATCTTCAATCAGAGTTCATCTAAACCGCATGAATAGTCGAATAGAATACAATTAGATTGTGGAATGCAAACATTATTGTTCCAATCTATAATTGAGAAAAACTCCTATCAAATGTTCATTACTATAGTGTATTCAATAAATTGTAATCAACGTTCATATTTCATGAAATTGTCTATAATGCAATGATAAATGTCTATGTTGCAATCATGTTCATAAGACGACTAGTATTTCAAAGATCGTCGATATCGTAATAGATTTTAACGCTCTAAAATCATTTAATTATTATTCTTTCTTGAGGATGACAGAAAATTGGTCAAAGTAATTTACTGAATAGTATTACTTTAATAAAAAGACACGCTGTCTGAATTCAAATCTGCCATAGCAAATCGTTAACTTTACAGTCAAATCGTGACTACAAAAATATGCAAATTACTGAAAGAATCTAATTATCAGTCTCAACTGATCCAAAATTATTAAGTATGCCAATGACATAACAATGTCTCAACAAATCGAAGAAAAAGGCATAAATCATCGAAGTGTACTGAGTACAGAAATATCAATCAAGAAAATGGGGCAAAAGATAGGACAGAAAATATGGGAAAATGGTTGCTCAGATATCGCTACAAGACTCAAATAATACAAGAAACATTCACGACTACCTTATCTGTTGATTGAAGTTCTAGAGGAAAGTTTTCAAAGAAAACTGCTGTTGGTTCCATTTCACCAGCGTAAAGATGTGCTCCGTCCTCGAACCTGGAATCAGCGTCCTCGGAGAATCGAACTGCTTCCTCCTCCGAAATTGCACTGCTCCGTGGATACGAAAAACATCCTTCTGGCAAAACTCTTCTTTGTGCGCCGGGACAACCCTGGCCTCTCTTGAAAGTTCCCTGAAGTTCTTGCAGGAATTCGCCATGAAGTTTATTGTAGTTATTTCCGCAGAAATATTCATAGTTGTGGAGTATGAAAATATTTCCACTGTTATCCGGTATAATTCAGCGATGGATTCACGATGCATGAGTGTAGTTGGATGTTCACTACATGCTCGCTTTTGTAGAAAGACGATTAACGAAGTTCCATGCTGTTATTTCACTCCAACCGATATATGTCCCAATTGCATTAAAGCCTTAGCCTTCCATCTCAACTACTGTTATAATCATTGAAAGCACTGCAAGATTATAATGTTCCATAGTCAAATGTATCGTTGTAATACCAAACGTATTCTCCAATATCACTGTTGCACTCCACGTGTTAGCCGTAGTGTATAATGTGGAATTTTATAAGTGTTTCTCATGTGGCGAGAAAATCACTTTTGTTGGCAGCCTTAAAGTTCCAATATCTTTCGAAGTATATCTGTGAAATTGTTCAAATCTTCTACACACCTCAATGTTGTACTGCCCAATAGAATTATAATACAGGCTGAAGTTAACGCTTGATATCTTAACTGGTGGAAACGTTAATGTGAGCGTTTCAACTTCACCTAGTTTCGAGCAGCGTAAAATGGAACTGCTCCGAGTTCGTTCGATGCGCCGGGCTTTAACCGCACGCTAAAGACAACTTACTTCACTGAATCACTTGAAAATAACTATGACATCTGAAATATATATGCGATCTGACATATGAGATCTGAGAGCTCCTCTATCCTGTGCACGACCTTTTATCAACTTCTTAAGGGGCGTATCCATCCCTTCCATAGCCTGTTGCTGCGTCATTGCTAGAAGTTTTAACTTTGGCTATACTTGACGGATTTTCAAATTTCAAAAACTCAAAATTAATTTCTTCAAAATTCCAAATCAATGCCATAACTGAAAATAGATTTCCGCAAATCTGCATGCCAAAAGTAATCAAATATCGTTGTTTCAGCAATCTCCGTCTTCCTTCCAAACTATCGTTCATTGTTTCGAGTCTCTCCTCCAATAGCGTAGCTTCTTCCTTAGCACAATACCTTGTTTCCTGCGACTGCGTCGTAAATCTAAGATCTTTCTCGAACAAAATCATGACGTCACCAAGAATCTCAGCTCAATCAGCCTACTTGCATGAAATCTGCGTCATCCGTGCCTACGTCATGAATATCCACGTCATAACTATGACATCCACAACTTTACTCATATTTGCCAATACAGCCGTCGTGGTCTCAATATAATTCAAATTACGGGGGCATTCTCCCTTCACCACGTTTTAAAAACAGTTGCAAATTGTTTTTAAACTCTGTGTTATAAATATCTCAATTCACTTGAACACGAAATTGAATTATTATTGGCTTACTCTTCTATGATATTTCTTCTATGTTCCTTAATCATAAGTCTCTTCTTCTCTGGTTTGTGTGTGGCTAATGCATTCTCTCCTCCCTACTGTCTTTTCTGTCCTGTATTCCTGTTTTCTAAGTTCTGCTGACTTGTAGAAGGACCTGGATCGATCACTACATCCTGTCTTTTCTTTTGGTTTTCAGCTTCCTTTTCTCGTAATTCCTTCAGATACTGCTGACTTTCTTTCTCTCTTTCTTGATACTTGTCGGGTGTCATAACCTGACCTTGAGAATTCTGATTCTGATTCTGGTACTGGTTATTTCTGTTATAATTTCTATTATAACCATTGTTGTAGTATCTACCTCTTCCGTTGTTGTAATTCCCTCTATTATTATTCCAGCCTCGTCTTTGCTGATATGGACGGTAACCTTGGGATCTGTGGTTGCGGAAATAATTATTCCTGTGAGGACCTACATTTTCAGTTTTTCCTTCCTCAGGCTTATCAGTTTGCTGCACTTGATCCATGTAGACTGTACTAACGTCTTTGAATTCGTGCCTCTGACCTTTTTGTACCAAATTTGGCATTGGACTCGTGTAGTCAAGCCTTCTCAACAATTCGTCCATACTTGTCAAATCTCTAATGTTTGACGATATGATCAGTCTTCTTACCTCCACAGGCAGCATACGTGAAATCGCAACTATCAACTGCTCTGTTGACAATGGGGGTTGCAAAAATCTCAAGCGTGATAGTTGGCTCGTGAAGAAATCAGCGTACCGTGTTGGAAGAGTACCTGAATACTTCCTCGAGTATACCTCAGCTCTTAGTGAATTCTGAGCTTCTATTGACCAGAATCGTTTAATCAGTGCCTCTGCAAATTCGTCAAAATTGCTGAAAGTGTACCGAAATGCTCTAAACCATTCGAGGGGTCCTCCAGCTAGAAATCTTTCTACGATTCTCATTTCTCTCTAGGAATGTGGGCTTCTATGAAATAGTCTTTAAGATTCCTGATATATTCGATCGGTGTGAGACTATCAGTGTTGCTAAATTTTTGTGGTTTGTCTTCAAAATTCCGGATGACTGTCACATTTCTCGGATATGAATCCATATAATTCCTCCCACTATCACGATACTTCCATTCGGGTTCAATATTCCGATCCTCTTCTTCTTCCCTGAATCAGGATATACGTTCCTCAGGACTAATATCTCTCTCTTCTGTAGTAAGTTGACCTCTTCTCACGTAATTTCTCTCCTCTTCACCAGTCAATCCTTCGGTATCCTTGTCTGTGATTTCCGTGATGACTTTCCTAATCAACTCTTCCTTATAGGTTTCCATCATGCTAGCTTCTCCTAGTTTCAAATTCTGCAGCTTGCTCGTAGTTTCATTAACATCAGAGACAATATTATGAATATGTTCCTCTAACGCAGTTTTTAATGCTTGCACGTCCTGACCTATTTGAGTTCTATCCTCTACCTGCTTTTCGGATAGCGAATCCATCCTTACATTCAAGTCTTTACTAATCTGAACTACTTCGTTATTAATGTCTACTTGTGTACTGGCAAGTTTTCTTTCAATTCGTTCCTGAATCTGATCTACATGTTCCCCACTTGACCTGTTCCATTCATCTTTCCACACTGTTACATTTGCAGTTAACATTTCCGAAATATCTACTTCGATGTCCTCCTTAAGTAAACGATTGTGATCTAATACTTGGGCTCTCATGACCTCTACATCGTATTTTGAACCAGCTAAAGAAGCTGTTGTTCTAACAGACTCGTCAACTAACCGAGTTGTTAATGCACTAATGTTACGAGTACAAAGCATTTTTGAAGTTTCAATTTCCTCCCTAACTTTGTTAACATCAGTCTGAACTTTAGCAATGTCTACAAAAACGGTATTGACTTCTACTTGTATTTTATTGATATCGCTTTGCATATCGTTAACATCTGAATGAATATTATTGATGTCAACTTGAACATTTGACACATCAGTTCGAACATTACTAACCTCTCTTTGAATTTCTTCTACTTTGTCTTGTACAGTAGCAACATCATTCCTTACAACAATTACTTCAGCTCTAGCACATGAAATATCACCCCGGACATTAGCAACATCAAGATTCAACATAGTAAGATCTTTCTGTACCTTAGAAACATCAAATTTAACATCAGACACATCTTTATGCACATTTGATAAGTCTACTTTAACCTCCGAGACATCTTTATGGACATTGGACACGTCTGTGCGAATGTCAGTTACAGCATTCTCGATTCCCTGGGTACTGATCTGTAAACGCGACATATCATTTTCTAGGTTTGCAGAACTGGTCTGAAAACCTTTCAAATTTTCATCCATCCTAGTAGACAAATTACTAGCATTCTCTTTCATCATCTCCTGCATTCTAATAGACAAATTAGCAGACAAGTTACTAGCATTCTCCTCCATTCGACTAGTATTCCTAGCTTCCATCTCCCTCATATTGTTGGACATCTCCTCCAACATTTTCTTAATACTTTCATCTGCCATTTCAATAATATTTCAATAATAAACTGCTTTAGGGACATACATCAAACAGAGCAAAATAACAACATCTGAGCAACATTTTTCACCATATATAAATTTGAGCAATTTTCTGTCTTAAATCTAACTTATAATTACCTTATAATTAACCTTCGTAGACACTTCATGTTGAAATAAACTCAAGCACATGTTCAAGTTTCTTTGGTTCATTTTAAAATATCCTAACACAAATATTTTTCATTTATAATCCAAATAGTTTAATTTTATCTTTAATATGACTAACATGTCATAAGCCGGTCAAATAAAATAAGATTCCAGATCATAGGCGATTTTTCTAAGTTTCCAGCCTATTTAACCTCTCTCAAGTTGTATAAGATCTGATCTTTTCTGAGTGTAATTTTCCTAATACAATACAACATTTTATTGCTATATAATCACACTCTCAAATTCTACAATTGGCTAAGACATCTAACAAAGAATCAACCTCTTTATTTGAGTCTTCACAATCCCTTTGACATCGATAACTTGGTAATTCAATGTTATTCGAACACTCCACAAAAATTGCGGTGCCAATTCTACTGCAATAACTTGGTAATCCAATGTTTTGCTGATCGTGCCCCACGTTATAGGGTCGCCAATCCTACTTGGTAATCCAGTTTTGTAGAACAAGCCCCACGTTTCAGGGTCGCCAATCCTACTGTACCCGATATCCAGATAGTAGGCTGTCAGATATCCGCCCCCTCAATCGGATTGCCAATAATCAATCGCACCGGCACAGCTACATCAATGAAAATGGCACTGACAGATACCACCGAGATTAGAGCACAATAGTTAACAAGAAATTATTGTGGAACACACCAAAATATACGTGGGTTCATACTTACCTCTTAAATTTATCTCGGGGACTGGGTTGTCAACTGGATCACTTAAAGTATGCCCACACAATAACCTCCACCATGATATTTAAAATGAACCAGAACGAAGACGAGAAACCTTAAACTGCACAATAATTTATTTCACAAAAAGAATGATTTTAACAAAAATGAAACAACAAAATCCACGTGGCAATCAGAAGCCATCGACCACATAACCATGTCCTCCTGTAGGACTTGTATTCTCTTTATACAATGTTTCAGCTTTCACAAGCTCATAGCAACGTAAAAATAATGATGCACTGGGAATGGAAACGGGATTTGGGATGAGACACATATATCAATTGTTTTGCGTGTTTATATACTTCACATTTTATTTATAGCCACAAGGCTATTATGGAACGTCCTTGGCCTCTGTAACACAGTTGTCCGGGCCAGCTGCCATGCACCTGCATCGTCAAAGCGGACTCCCGTTCGTTCAACCCTAGCATAAGCGTGTTACCTCAGAGCTTGGCTCTCCTTTTTCAAACACGTAAATGTTCACATCTCAACTGAAATATTATCACGCAAATGTCTTACATGCTTCATTCAAACACCAGTGGATTACTCCAACAATCCCAAATCATGATTAATTGTTCAAACCACTTGTTTAATTAGCGTTATTTAGAGTATAAAAAAACAAAACTCTAAATGTTAATAACAAAAGTTCATTAATTATTTATAACAATAATAAATTGTTTATAACAATGTCAAATGACAATTGAAAATTTTATACACGCCTGTATTAATCACTATCATTTTAAATTATTATCAAAGATATTTACAAAATTATTTTAAAATATTATATTTTTTATATTATTTATACAAGAAATACATTAAACCACACGTTTATCCGGTTGATAATTACTCAAATCGTGATGATATAATCGACCAATGAAGGTTAGTTATATTTAACTGTCAAATTCAGGTTTAATAAGGTTTAATAATAATTATTAATATTTGTGACGGTAACCTCCATTCAAAATCTTTATCTCAAATTATTTAACACTCTTGTTAATTTTAACAGTATCTTCATATGAATAACTTTCAAAAAACAAGAACAATACAATCAGCGGGAAAATACTTCGCTCATAACGCACAAAATTACACAACAATTGGCCCAAAATTCATCATATATCTTCATATATATGGCATAAAATCCTTCAAACTACACACAAAAATCCTCCACTTATAAATTCATCAACTTCATTAATTATTGTGGGAACCTCCTTCATTATTCAAGGGCATTATTTAACAGCGACTTTTACACGTCCACTGAACTAACGATTATACATCCATTGTTCCTCTTTAAAAATTCTTATATTCATCAATTGTAATAATGACTGTTATTATTTAACCTTCGTGGGTTTCATTCATGAATCGATATGAAGTAAAAATTTGCCAATCACAAATAAATTTAATAGCAAATACGATTAGACACTCCTCCCTGGTCTATTAAAATTGAGATTAATATCTTCAAAGTAACGCAGTATAAAAATACTATCTTCAATCAGAGTTCATCTAAACCGCATGAATAGTCGAATAGAATACAATTAGATTGTGGAATGCAAACATTATTGTTCCAATCTATAATTGAGAAAAACTCCTATCAAATGTTCATTACTATAGTGTATTCAATAAATTGTAATCAACGTTCATATTTCATGAAATTGTCTATAATGCAATGATAAATGTCTATGTTGCAATCATGTTCATAAGACGACTAGTATTTCAAAGATCGTCGATATCGTAATAGATTTTAACGCTCTAAAATCATTTAATTATTATTCTTTCTTGAGGATGACAGAAAATTGGTCAAAGTAATTTACTGAATAGAATTACTTTAATAAAAAGACACGCTGTCTGAATTCAAATCTGCCATAGCAAATCGTTAACTTTACAGTCAAATCGTGACTGCAAAAATATGCAAATTACTGAAAGAATCTAATTATCAGTCTCAACTGATCCAAAATTATTAAGTATGCCAATGACATAACAATGTCTCAACAAATCGAAGAAAAAGGCATAAATCATCGAAGTGTACTGAGTACAGAAATATCAATCAAGAAAATGGGGCAAAAGATAGGACAGAAAATATGGGAAAATGGTTGCTCAGATATCGCTACAAGACTCAAATAATACAAGAAACATTCACGACTACCTTATCTGTTGATTGAAGTTCTAGAGGAAAGTTTTCAAAGAAAACTGCTGTTGGTTCCATTTCACCAGCGTAAAGATGTGCTCCGTCCTCGAACCTGGAATCAGCGTCCTCGGAGAATCGAACTGCTTCCTCCTCCGAATTTGCACTGCTCCGTGGATACGAAAAACATCCTTCTGGCAAAACTCTTCTTTGTGCGCCGGGACAACCCTGGCCTCTCTTGAAAGTTCCCTGAAGTTCTTGCAGGAATTCGCCATGAAGTTTATTGTAGTTATTTCCGCAGAAATATTCATAGTTGTGGAGTATGAAAATATTTCCACTGTTATCTGGTATAATTCAGCGATGGATTCACGATGCATGAGTGTAGTTGGATGTTCACTACATGCTCGCTTTTGTAGATAGACGATTAACGAAGTTCCATGCTGTTATTTCACTCCAACCGATATATGTCCCAATCGCATTAAAGCCTTAGCCTTCCATCTCAACTACTGTTATAATCATTGAAAGCACTGCAAGATTATAATGTTCCATAGTCAAATGTATCGTTGTAATACCAAACGTATTCTCCAATATTACTGTTGCACTCCACGTGTTAGCCGTAGTGTATAATGTGGAATTTTATAAGTGTTTCTCATGTGGCGAGAAAATCACTTTTGTTGGCAGCCTTAAAGTTCCAATATCTTTCGAAGTATATCTGTGAAATTGTTCAAATCTTCTACACACCTCAATGTTGTACTGCCCAATAGAATTATAATACAGGCTGAAGTTAACGCTTGATATCTTAACTGGTGGAAACGTTAATGTGAGCGTTTCAACTTCACCTAGTTTCGAGCAGCGTAAAATGGAACTGCTCCGAGTTCGTTCGATGCGCCGGGCTTTAACCGCACGCTAAAGACAACTTACTTCACTGAATCACTTGAAAATAACTATGACATCTGAAATATATATGCGATCTGACATATGAGATCTGAGAGCTCCTCTATCCTGTGCACGACCTTTTATCAACTTCTTAAGGGGCGTATCCATCCCTTCCATAGCCTGTTGCTGCGTCATTGCTAGAAGTTTTAACTTTGGCTATACTTGACGGATTTTCAAATTTCAAAAACTCAAAATTAATTTCTTCAAAATTCCAAATCAATGCCATAACTGAAAATAGATTTCCGCAAATCTGCATGCCAAAAGTAATCAAATATCGTTGTTTCAGCAATCTCCGTCTTCCTTCCAAACTATCGTTCATTGGTTCGAGTCTCTCCTCCAATAGCGTAGCTTCTTCCTTAGCACAATACCTTGTTTCCTGCGACTGCGTCGTAAATCTAAGATCTTTCTCGAACAAAATAATGACGTCACCAAGAATCTCAGCTCAATCAGCCTACTTGCATGAAATCTGCGTCATCCGTGCCTACGTCATGAATATCCACGTCATAACTATGACATCCACAACTTTACTCATATTTGCCAATACAGCCATCGTGGTCTCAATATAATTCAAATTACGGGGGCAGTACCTCGTTGCAGTCCTCACACCAGAATTGAAATTTATCGGCAGAGCTGGGAATCGAACCCGGCCCACCTTGGTGAGGCAAGCAGCTTGACCACTGCAGAAGTCGACGCTGATGTTGCTCTTGTTCATTTGAGCAAATTGGACATGGTGGTCATTGAGCGCACCTACTTGTAAATAAATAAATAAATAAATACATCGGCAGAGCTGGGAATCGAACCGGGACCTCTGGGGAGACAGCCAAGAACGCTAGCCGCGTTGAACAGTAAGCAGAGGAATATAAATTGAAGTGAGAACATGGAAGAATTCCGCCTAACAATGTTTATCATTTCAATCACCCATACAGATAATTTCAATAAAGCAAGGCATAAAACATGCTGTAAAAAGGAGGGAGGATATAATAAAATAATTCAAAAGAGGTAAAAATTTCTGCTCTCGGGCAGCCTTGAACCCGGGACACAAAGTTACCAAGCTAACACGTTACCACTCGTGCACATTTCCGCTCGTAAAGGAAGTATATTATCATAGGTCTTAATACATGTGGATAAATGTCGAATGATTTCACTTGGACCTTAAATGTTGATTGGAACGCATTCATTTGCTGCGTGGGTTGTTTTAAACTTGATCTAAAACACGTTTCATGCCTGTTTCACGCTAATAATGCAATTCAACGTCGAATATTATCCACATCTCACTCGATAAACTCCCTCCATGTTTGATCGGATGTGACCCCTGCTACTACCTACCGTCTCTATTCGGAACCAGGAGAATGGCATGACATAACAGCCAATAAGAGGCTCAGAATTACATACTGTGGCTAGGCTCGGGCTGAAAAAAATTATGCTAGCGGCACATACCGCTGGCGCAAAAATTGTTGCCAACATGTGGGATACAAAATCACTGTTGATAAAGGAAATTGGGATACAAAATCGCTGATAAAAAAAAATGGGAATGCGTTAGGCTGTAACCATTATCAAAAACAATTGGATTGGATGAAACGAAGGTTAGAAAGGTCAGGTGTTGGTGCGACATAATACCGTAAGGGCATAGTTGGCAGTACTGTTTCGATGATGATTTATGTGAACAATGGCGGCCACAGCTGGTATTTTGCTTATATAAGTTGTGATCCTATTTGGGACGGCTGGGTGGGTCACAGACAGCCGAGGAGGAAACATATATTTAAACTTCAAGCCCTGATTTATTTCTCGTCTTTTGATAAGGCGTTTGGTCAATTCATGAACTACAGAGGATGTTATCGCTTGTTCTACTTTCGTTCAGTGCTACCATATTACAAGAGAAATAACGCAGAACCGATAACTACCTGTAGTTCATGTTGCTCCTTAACTGGTATTCTTTGATCGTCAAATATATCAGCAGCCTCGTCTTTCAAGTTATCAGAGGGCAACAGGACAGTTGTCTCCTGCGAAGTAACACAAGTATGACCCAATCCAAAATATGCACACAAAATATGAGTACTAAGTTACGTTGCTAAACGTTAGCGCGCCATTTACCATTAAGTAGTGTGTTAAGTCACTAAACCTCACTTGTCATGCACATCACTAAGAATGCAATGTTTCACCATATACGAATCAAAATGCAACTCACAGTGTTAGAGACTTCAACTGTATGTGTCAACCAGTCTGGCTCACTTTTAATAAATAGTTGATCCACCATTGTGTTCAGGAAACTAGAACACACAAAAAAACACTGAAGAATTAATTAATGACCTTACTTATACCAGTAGGCTACGCCAAATCATTCCCAAATCAGATGAGGAAGTGCACAGTGATCAGGAGCGGTTTTAAGTTTGTCAACAACAGTAAAACAAATACGATCATGACGCTGGTCGAATAAGTTGTTATCATTGCGATTGAATTGATAAAATTAATAAGTACGGTAATTGTGGCTGCTTAAACAGCAAGGAAACAAAAGATATTACAGTAATCTTATGTCTCCTAATACTTTATGTAGCCTAGACTACACACAAACTTGATTTGCGGTGAGTAGATTCCATATTATTTTGTCACACAATAAAGTACCGACGGTAAAAATCTATCATTACGCTTAATTAGACACGAGAAATTGAACATAGATTACTGTACAGGTATTGTAAATCGCCACTAATAGCATACAGGAAACAGCCATTCGGAATCCGAAAATTACCAAGATTTTTTGTGTTACAAACCACGCAGTTAAAACGAAATTCATTATCGACTCCAACAAACATGAGGGTAACTTGTAACTTACATTGTCGTCATAAGGCTTTTCCTAGTTCAATAGCCATAGCTCTGCATCTTCGACACTTAAAAATTGTGAATTGACTGTCACTAAAAATCTGCACTGGGCACTTCAGTAGTCCTATTACCTCCGCTATAAAACATGTCATCAAAACACAATACGATTTACAAAGCAGGTTATATTGCAAGCTTCAGCAACAACGAGTCTTCAGTTCAGTAGCACTAGAAAAGGTTATCATGAATCGTAAAAAGGATGTCAATTGTTGCAAAATGAACTGGCTAAAACTAAAGAAAATTCAGCTGTAAACGTAACGTTGTTGTACCATTTAAGTTAAACCTTATTCTAGGTGAAATCTAGTCAAGACATATAGTTTCATTAAAGGGGCTTCGAATTCAATTCACTCAGCCCCGTGTACTTGAGTGTATGTGGCCATTTGTCTGATAACCTGTATTATTGTGACTGCTATATAAGTGTGTGCAATGAAATTAGGGGAGGATGTGGAAGGGGGCAGCCGTGGGCTTAAGCTAGGAACCATCCGCCAGGAGTAGAAGTGGGAACCATTTCCGAGATATCTGAGGTGGGAATCGAACCTGGACTTAGGCGCTACACCACGA
This sequence comes from Meconema thalassinum, assembly GCA_946902985.2. Lineage (NCBI taxonomy): Eukaryota > Metazoa > Arthropoda > Insecta > Orthoptera > Tettigoniidae > Meconema > Meconema thalassinum. Next base: position 47,904,056 of record OX336398.1, on the reverse strand, counting down.
GGTGGGAAGAGTTCCTTTCATCAGGTATTGAAACCTTTGAGGTCTAACTAACACCTGCAGATCCCAAACACTTGCAAGAGACATAGATGGAGATGCTGACTTGGAGTTTCAATGATAGATAGATTTTATTAATTCCATTTTATCAAATACATGTATACAATACATTTTTGATATAGGACACGTCAGAATTTACATCTATAAAATAAAAGTAGTAATAGGTATATAATACTAATACTATAACTATTTATAACTTATTATAATAACAGATCTTAAGAGATACAATCTTATTGGACAACTATTTACACCTAACTCTATTATCATATGACAACTTAATTCTATAAATACAACAACTTACAGCTAGGTATTACAATTAAAATAGAGAAGTAAAATATAATTATAGATTTCATCGCTCCTATACACTAAGATATTCAACTACAGAATAAGATCAATGGCACTGCAGATAAGCTTTCAACATTCTATCAAAGGTTTTTGTTTTTGGGGCAAGTTTTATATACTGGGGTAGTTTATTGTATAATTTAACTCCTGTGTGAAAAGTTCCTTTTTGATATATGATTGTGCATGAAATATGAATGTTTTGATTTTGTCTTGTGTTATGCCTATGAACATCATTGGTTTTATTTAAGAAAAACATCTTTATTCATTAAATTCTTTTTAAAAAACATAATATTTTCGAAAATATATATGCAGGGCAGAGGGAGAATGTTTAAATCTCTAAACAGAAGCCTACAGTACAGGATTCTCTAGTGTTTACATTTGCCTTAATTCTAATCGCCCTCTTTTGTATCCTAAACGTGCTTAGTACACCTGGTGACATACCCCAAAATATGACCCCATATCTTAAGTATGAATGGAAATAAGCAAAATATGTATTTCTTAATGTGTGCATGCTAGTGCATATTTTCAAAATACGTAACGCAAAGCACATCGAGTTCAGTTTAGTATTCAGATATTGTATAGGTTTATTCCATTTCAAGTCATGTTGTATCCATAGTCCTAAAAACTTTGTTTCTGATTTATTTTCTATTTGATGACCATTTAATGTTATATTGGGCTTCGCAGGATTCCTATTCTGTATAGTGTGGATATTTAGACATACTGGTGTTTTTTTTGTAGTTTATTATGAGGTGATTATCTTGTGACCATTTGGTTAACTCCTCTGTAACTGAGTCAGCAGACTGCTGTAAGACCTGTTAGGTTTCACCTTTCTTTAAGAGTGTTGTATCGTCCGCAAACAAAATTTCCTTATGTGAATGAACGTTCTGTGCTATATCATTGATATATAGAAGAAAGAGTAGTGGGCCCAAAACCGATCCCTGGGGTAAGTTGCTCCAAATTTAATAATTCCCTCATTGGACAATGTTTCATTAAGTAATTTGGTTTCATCATCCTTGTGTCTCAAGCTTACTATTTGTGTGCGCCTTGTTAAGTCAGACTCTATCCATTTATTAGCTAGACCTCTAACACCATATTGATTTAGTTTTGTGAGGAGGATTTTATGGTCAACAACATCAAATGCTTTCGATAAATCCAAGAATAGGCCAGTTACATGTTCCTTATTGTCAATTAATTTCAGTATACTATTAATACATTCATAAATAGCTGTCTGTGTAGATTTTTCCGTTCTGAATCCATGTTGTGAGTTTGATAATATTTTATTTTTTTCTATAAAACTTATCAGTCTCTTATACAAGATTGTTTCCACAATTTTTGCAATACCAGTTGGTAAAGTAATAGGACGATAGTTATCTAATTCATCTTTTGAACCGTTTTTGTGCACTGGAATTACTTTTGATAACTTCAAAATATCTGGTAAGTTCCTGAGAGAATTGAACTGTTTATTAAGTGTGTAAGTGGATTTATTATATTTTCTGCACATTTCTTTAAAATTGCATCAGGGATGCCATCAATGCCAGAACAGAATTTATTTTTAGCTCTTTTATAACTATTCTTACCTCTTCACTTGTGACATGATTTATAAATAAAGAATCACTAAGTTACATATATTTATTTTATTATTAGAATTTAGTGTATTGACCGGTGATTTATTTAATATTTTTTGTGGAATTTCCAGAAAATAGTCATTAAATGTGTTTGCTATTTCCTCTGGATTATTAATCACTTTATTATTTCTGGTCAGTGTAATGTTCCTTTGTATTTTAGCAGATTTTCCAGTTTCTTTCTTTATCACGGACCACATAGCCCTGTTTTTATTAGATGATTGGGAAATAAAATTATCATTATGCATTTTCTTTGCTAGTCTTATTACCTTATTTAATATGCTAGTGTATTTTTGTGGTATAAATTGAATTCAGGCGTTGTGTGGTATTGTTTATACAATTTGTGTAGAAATTTCTTTCTTTGACATGAATTTCTAATCCCTGTTGTTATCCAATTGCTAGTTTTGTTATTTTGAACAGTTTTTTGTCTAAAGGGAAATGCTGTTTCAAAATAGTGTTTGAGGGTACTGTTAAATGCATTAAATGTATCATTTACATTTTCTAGTTTATACATTTCTGACATGTTTCCTTATTTAATAAGTCATTGAAATATGTAACATTTGTTTCAGTGAATAACCTGCACTTTGATTTTACTCCATTATCATTATTATTGATTGTTTCGGGTACTTCAAAACTCAGTATTTGTCCATGGTGGTCACTAAAACCCGGACAATAGACTTCTATTGAATGGTAATATTTATCTGTATTTAAAAAAATTGGTCAGGAGTGGTTTTAATAAATGTTGTTATCCTTGTTGGGGTGTTAACTGTAGGTTTCAGTCCATAGGAAATTAGTAACTGTGTTAATAATTCACAATTTCTATCAAATTTTAAGAAATCCACATTTACATCCGCACAAATTATTATATCGTAATTTACATTGCTCATGTTATTGAGAAACAATTCTAATTTATCTATAAATAAAGGAAACTTTCATGACGGAGAACGGTATACGCATACAATTATTAACTTAAACTACTGTATTTTTACGGCAGAGAATTCAAAATGCTGTTCCATAATTAGATAATCATAAGCTGTTAACTGTTCATGATCTAAATAATTTCTTAAGAAGATACAGGTACCACCATGGCTAATATTAGATCTAGGGTATTTACTAGCTTGTATGAACCCTGGGAATTGAATTAATTCGAGTTGTTCCTCTCTCAGCCAATGGTCTGGAATACATAGTGCTGAGATGTCTTTAAGTTCATTTTTAAGCATTAGATTTATGTAATCAATTTTATTATAGAGAGACTGAACATTCTGGTGGTAAATTTTAAATTTGTTACTTTTGCAAGCTTGTGTTGGTGATTTATTTACATTATTAATATTATTATCATAATTGTTATTATTATTGTTGCTAAACAAATCCGAAATACCATTGTTGCACTCTGTTAAATTTGACATCGAAAGATCTGAATGCCAAACCTCACGTTTGGCTTCTTTTACAAGTTTCCCTGCTTCCACTCTAAATATATTACTGTTGAACTATTCTTACCATTTGAATTTACAATTTTGCAGATTTCATCACTAAGATACTCTTTTCCTAACCTACAGTATTTAAGTGTAGGCCATGTCGAGTGTGGAACTTCCTGTCTAAGTTACTTACATCTATAATTTGGACATTTGGAAATCTCTTACAAATTTTACGAATTTTTCCATTCGTAGCCTCTATTTCTAAATTCACACATGATTTGGGAATGAAATCGTATCTCTGCGGAATGTTTACAATAATGACATTTGTGTTATGCATGGATGGCAAAGTACCCTTTAAATCTTTGATTACCTTTTTACTCTAATTTCTATAGACGTCGTTTGCTCCAGCGATGATTACTGCATAGTCCTTTGAAGTGAGGGTTGCACACTCTCCTACAATTCCGGTCGTGATCGCTGTAATTTGTGCTCCTGGCTTGACTGTCCAAGTGACCTCCATTTCTCCACTCCTCTCCTATACGGTTGTTGCTACATCTCGCCCGTGGCTATCCGCAAATATCCGCATCTTCCTGGATTTTCTCTTTATCACTTTTTCTTTTCTTCTTGAAGAAATTCATCATTTTCTTCGACGAGCGCTCCAAATGAACAGGGTAGAGTAACAATCATTTTACCTGTCCAGTGTTATGGGCAAATTTATGGCTGCATTATATTCTTTTTTCAAACGTTGTTAATCAATTTGTTTATCACTGATATTATATTAGACTATTGTAATCATAACAACATTCGTGCAAGGACCCATCATGCCTGGCCGTGCCACTAAAGACGTGGTTTAGATCCCGATTATGGTCAAATTTTCAAGTATTTCACACCAGTACGTTAAAGGGTTGGAGCTGTGTTGAATTTCCCCTCATGAGAAATACCCTAAATTGCATCAGTAGACTAGGCGCCAATTTAAAAAGATCTATAAGCCATGAGTATATCAATTTTGAAATTTGGAAAAATGATAACATCTATTAATATCCATCTGCACAAATGCCCGACTTAGCAAGATTATATTACCGGTATATTTGAGAGTATTTACATATAATCCTAAATTTTAACGTGAATATCTTATAACGGCAACCAGTTGAAAGACTGCCAACGGAACAAAATCATCTCCCATATTATTTTGATACCAGTAGCCTATCAATATTCTCAAGCATTATCGTACTGATCTACAACGAAATGTACTTATAAGTCGATAGTACCAGGCTCATAGACACTCGTCCTCTCCGTTTGAAATATATATCCCTTTTTTATAACCCTTATCTTCGTCTGCTGGACTCTGTTGTCGTTAATTTTGACTACGGCTTTAAGGAATCTCTCGCCATTCAACGACAGAAATTCCATTAATTTGTTCATTTTTATGAGTTAAACAATGCCAGGAATGTTTTTGCAATTTAAGCCCTCAAATAGGCCTGCGATTCAGAGTACAAATTTTGGTCTCGTGTACGGTACTTAACCGGGCAAGCGGGGTACGTTTGTCCCTTTATAGTTGCACAATATTCAACTGGCTTTTCTGTAAGCATAATTCATGAATAATATAATAATCAAGGGGTCTCTCTAAAGGGAATGCTTCAATGTGTTTCAAAGAACGTCTATTGATTATTGATGAACTACTCGTTCCCGTCACAGGAAAGTGTCATTTCCGACAGTGAATACTATATAATTGCAAGCAAGTACTGCTTAATAGCTTAGTGCGCCTGTGATTTTAAATGTCCTATGCTCAGAATGGTTTGCCCTATATCGTTAAGGGCAGTGCCTCTTTGTCTACGACGTCAAATTGTACTGACTCTAACTGTTCCATACCAGAAGAGTAGCCAAATCATCACCTGTGATATCTAGTTCATGGATATGGAGTTATGGCACGCTCCTGACTAAGGCTTTCAAAAATTACTTCCTGCTACTTAAATCTATGCTTTGTGATGTCAACAGATTCCTTTTCTGTAGAAATGCATGTGCCAACCTGCTTTAGATATCCTCTTTGCTTTGTTCATCACTGGTTATTTTGGTACCTAAGTAACAGAAGTCTCCTACTTCCATTAGCTTTCACCTGCTAATTTGACGTCCATAGGGGTTTCTGATTTGTATCGGCTGCATTCCAATATTTTAGTTTCGCATTAATTCTGATATCACCTGAAAAGTTTGTTTGGTGATCGATAATACCATGATAAGTGAATATAAAGAAGCTGTAACATACAAATCCAACAGGGCAGCCAAGTAATTCTACGTTATTTAGAGTTCATTAGCGATTTAATCTGCTAAACGTTGTAAATCTGAGCGCGGTGAATTATTATGCAAGATTAATCCACTGGCATCTATCATAATTCAATTGTTTTCATATATACAAGATTACAAAATGGTGGCTGTGGGAAATTGTATAATTAAGTTTTCTTTGTGTCCTACTCGGGCGATCTTAGTGAAAGTTCGTATGATGAACCAAAGCATTAATCATCATCCACTGGTGCATAACTCTCTGGTTTACACATAGAATTAACCAATATGGTGATTATCCGAAATAATTTGCTAGTTCTCAATATCTGCAAATTTATTACAGCCAACGAACTGAAATTTTGTAAGTTGATAGAGGCCGTTTATGTAAGTTCACCTATGAAACTTTTATTAGCCTCGTGAGAATAAAGGTAACATGGCGGCGTCGCAAGATTTATCTATTTATATGGATATTTCTCACGAATTAATCATCCAGGAAATCTGAATCACAACGAGGTGTATCTCAATACAAGCATGAATATATTGATATCTAATATAGTTTAATTTGTCTGAGGACTTAAAATTAGCTGCGGTGCAAACTCTTTAAAATCTCATACTTAATTATCCTGTCTTAAGAAGTAATAGAGATGTAGATTGGTATAATGAACACTGGTTCACAATATTTCTAAAACTATTCAAGCAATGAAACTGAAATATTGTAGTGTGATAGAGAACTATTAGGCAAGTACATGCATGCGTAACTGTTAAAATCATGAGAACAAAAATAAATAACTCTGCTCTCAAATGTTTCTTAATATTGTCAAATGACGTTTCTGGTGATCTAATCATCCGAGATAATTGAAACATAGGAGAGCGAATCATTTTCAGAGGACAGAGTAGATAGATCTCATGATAAATTGTGTTAACAATTTGAGATGACATCAGTTCAATTTTTTATTATTATTATTTCATTTCTCGTAACATATTCAAGCCATGGAGGAGATTGATGGGCTATTATAACAATTGTTATCAAATGGCACTAAATTCTGTAGGTTACTATTCGTAAAATATACAAGTCATTTGACTTTTCTTAATTTCTTACGATATAAACTTTATTTGAGCTCAAACTATTGATTCCGAAGAGTTACTGAGTAATTAAATTTTATAGTGAATTCGACCAAAGTTTGCAACACTGATACTATGAAAGAACTGTCAAAATGGCATCTAAGAGCACACACAACGTGTTTAAATTGCAGTTGTGAAGCATGGATCAAAAATAAACGATTTAAAGGTAATAAAAGTATACAGAATTTTAGAAGTTGAGGGATGACAATCAGAGGGCAAACTGGAATACATGATGAAAATCTGCTTACATGTCGAACGTATCAACGAGTAATGTTGACTCGCTGCGCGCTAAATTTAAATTTCCAGCGAGAAGTCGATTGACGACACAAGGGCAGAGGTTCGTATGTCACAGAGTTAAGATATTTGAATACTTAGAAAGAACACTTACTTTCATTAAAATTAAATTCCAACCCTCGAGCAATGGACATGCGCAGTAAATAGTAAAGAAGATTTACCTAAATTCCGTGATAGCACTGTTTGTAGGTTGATGAAGGACTTATACCTCTATTTCAAGCGATGGAAATGAGCTTCAGCTTGCCCTGGCCTTTACGCTGTCGGTATATCGCGGTTACCTTCTGAATTTCGAGGCTACGCACAGTGATCCTTTTGCACGATCTGAGCGTTCAAAATGTAAAAAAAAAATGTCTTGTATCGTCATGTTGTATGACATTTTTAGTATCAGCAATGTCAGAGGACCTCAGAACTGTACTTATATGTCTTATTTGTTCACCCCTGGAATGTGAAAGACCGCTGAAGTAGGACGTTTCTTATCGCATCCACAGCTGGAAGCACAGCTGATTATTTGTGTTTGAATCTTGTGCTTGTAAAGACTTGTTAGTTCAGCTATCTCCATCGTTTGCCAGTTGATATGACAGACTATGGCATGATCTTTCTTTATAAAATTCACAAAATCTTATAAAAATCGCTTTGTTTATGTCATAAACGTTTGAAAATAGTGAATTTTTGTTATAAAATAATTGTTCTTTTATGGGTTTTCAGACCAGGAAATTCACAATTGTCAACCATTGGTGAATTGCTTTCCATTAGCCTCTAGCCTACACCCTATTATGTTTTCTGTGTAAAATTTATTTGCAACTTTTTGCAACTTTGGCTTTCGCTCTCCTTTTAGTGTTGTCGGAAGGATTTTCGCGGAACGATCTTTACGATGCTTGGCGCCATGCAGGTGGAAAAGCAAAAGGATTTGAACCTATCTAATAGAAAACAGTGATCTGAATTCCCGTGGACAGTCTAATAAAGATAATGTTCGAAAAAATCTAATTACTTTTTCCGCGCAGTTAAGAAAAACGTGGGTTGCCAATCGCATGGCATTAAAAAAGTTTGTCACAAAATAAGAATAGCCTGGAAAGGAACATGGAAAGGCAGTACAGGTAATGTGGGTCGTCCTTCTTGATCATTCGTGGAGTGTAGTGAAATTTCGAAACGAAGGAAATTGCGACCTTTAATACAAAACTCAGCAGGAAGGAGCTAGCGTTAGCCAGTCAAGTGAGAATACGCTTAGAAGGAAGGAGAGACACCACTGAACTTATTGAAAACAAGTAGTTCCGTGAAGAACTATACAGCCTATTTTCATATATCCTACTCATGTCAATTGCCTCTGTCAGCATACAAAATTTCAGTTTGATTGTTGTGATAGATTCGTAGATATAGAGAGCAGTCTAAATATTTCAGATGATCGACAGATTGGATTCTTATTTATGTACTATTACATGAATATTATAATGTACGTGTGGTATTCAAACTTCAATCGCATGATTAGGACACAAGAAGTAAAAACGAGATTTTAAAATTTCGCACAGCTGTCATCTTGTGGTTATCAAAACAATTTAGATAAATTAGATGCCAATGGATTAATATTTTTATAATCATTTAACGTGCAAAGTTTTACTGCACTCGGATGGTTAAATCACGAGAAACGTCCAATTGAGTATTTATACTTCGCGTCGCCGCCATGTTGGATTTGTGCTCACCAGGTTACTGAAAGACCTATAGGTGAACTTAAGTTCATAGCCTTTATGAACATAAAAATCAGTTTGATTGCTGCAAAAAATTCGTAGATATTGAGAACCGCCGAAATATTTCGGATGCTCGCCATTTTGGATTGTTTTATGTATGGGCCATAGAGTTATGTACCATTAAAGGAAAAATAATGCGTAGCTTCATTATTCAAACTTTCACTTCGATCGCATGATTACGACACAAGAAATAAAAAAATCATTTTAAAATTTCGCACAGCCGCCATCTTGAGGTTATATAAACAATTGAACTAAATTAGATGCCATTGCATTACAATATGTATAGTCATTTATTGTACCACATTTCACTGCGCTCAGATGGTTAAATCAAGAGAAAAGTCTATTAAAAGTTTCGAATTCGCTTGGCCGCTTTGTTCGTTTTGTACTGTACAGGTTTTTGAATATTACATAGATAAACGTGTAGCAGTGCCCTTTATCATCGTACAAAATTTCAGGAAGATATCTGTAATGGTTTCGGAGATATAGAATGCCAGTGAAATATTTTGCACAGCCGCCATTTTGAGGTTATATGAACAATTGAACTAACTTGGACGCCGGTGCATTACAATGTGTATAATCATTTGCAGTACCAAGTTTCATTACGTTTGGATTGTTAAATCGCGAGAAAAGCCTATTTAAAATTCTCAAATTCGCTTGGCCGCCATGTTGTTTTTGTATTTACCAGGTTTTTGAACGCCACATAGGTGAATGTCTAGAAGTGCCCTTTATCACCGTAGAAAATTTCAGGGTGATTTCGGTAATAGTTTCGGAGATACTGAATGCTGGTTAAATATTTCGCACAGCCGCCATGTTGGATTGGTGCGACAGAATAAAATTTGAAGGGCACGGTCGAGGTCGGCCAGAATGGTGCTATGATCTTACCGAGTTTCATTGAAATCGCTCCAGTCGTTTAGATTTTATTAGGGGGGGGGGACACACACACACACCTCACACACACACGGACAAAAGGTGATCTCATAAGCCTATTTTTTTCAAAAATGAAAATAGGCTAAAAATGCAAAATTTTCTCCCAGTTTAGCGGCGTTAAGGAAAATCCTAATCCAGTTAAGAATATTATTTTTATTATTGTAAGGCTAATAAGACAAGCTTAACCTCAATTCTTGTTGTTGTTGCTCATTTTAAGGGCTGCGACATCGTGGTCGTATAGTCCCATGTATTTTGTGTGTGTGTGTGTAATTTGTGTGATAACCTTCTGTTATTGTGAAAGCTGAACAACTATTTGTACATTTGGGATAGGATTGAGAAGACGGCGGCCGAGGCCTAAAGTTAGGAACCATCTCAGCATTTGCCTGGAGTAGAAGTGGGGAAACCACGGAAAACCACTTCCAGGATGGTTGGGGTGGGAATCGAACCCTCCTCTTCTCAGTTTTGCCTCAGAAAGCTTAGTGTACCCCGTACCAGCCCTCACACCAGAATTAAAATTTCTTGGCAGAGCCGGGAATCGAACCCGGACCTCCGGGGCGACTGTCAAACTAAAATTCTTTTAAATGAGAATAAGGAAATTGTTTTACATAATTTTGAACAGTTATTTAAGGTTTATAGACCATTTCTATATGCAAAGGTATTTTGTGCGGCCAGAAACCCTAAAAGGACCACTGTGCTACGTGTCGTAAGGATATTTCAGCAATAAACTGCCAAATTTTCCTACACTTATTTTGATTTTACGCAAGAAAAGATGATACGGCTGAGAGTTGCTTGATGGGATTGAAGGACACCCGTAATTTCGTCTTCTTACTCATTGTTTATATCATACGTCACCTATGACAATTTAAGTTATTATAAGGAAAATAAGCTCTGCTAAGAAAGTTGGTTTTTAATAAACTCATCGCCTCTGAAAAGTTTCGTATGCGGGAGAGTCCATGTGCAGCAGCGGGGGCGAGAGGGGAGGAATGTCCACTTTGCTCGTTACTAAGGAAATGTTCACATCGTCTCCTACTGTAACAGCATTGCTTCTCCCACAGCAGAAGTGACCCTATCCAACACCTTCCTCCTCCTCCATTCATTCTCTAGCAACTGGAGGTCTGAGCCCCGCTGGCCAATTTCGGTGCACATAACAAGTAGTGTAGTAGACGATTATACATTACAATAACAAGATTATTTACACAAATAGTCAGTCTTTTCTTAAACACATCTATATGATTGGGGAAAAGTTCTTAGACTGCAGCATGTCGATAGTTCCAGTTATCCATGACACGGTTTGCGAGAGAATATGAACCATAATTTGTACGCTTTGATTGAAACTTAACTTTGAAGGAATGACAACCCCTACTCATTAAGGTAGGCTTTTCCATACGTTTGCTGAGTTTACCGCATGCTGGTTGATTTGTATACGTGTTGTACATAGAGACGAGTCTATATTTCGTTATCGTAGCCTCAAGTGATTAACTTCCAAGTTTCTTTGACATACGGGTCACACCGCTCCGAGAATTAAAGTCATTGAGCAAAAATCTAGTTGCCGTTCTTTGTTTCGATTCCAATTCAAATAAGATGCTTACTTGATATTGATCCCAAATCGCCGATACGTGTTACAGAATAGATCTTACAAGTGACAAATTCCTAATTCGTTGGCAGAGGTACTACTTCATTCAAATACCATTAATACGAACAAGAGAGATTTGTTAGGTTTAGAAACTACACATCCTATATGACTACACTATGTCATATCATTCCTTACGTGATCGCCCAAATATGTTGAATGAATCCGTTTTCCAAATATTTCTGACCGAAAGTTATATGGAATTTCTTATATTCGTCCTTTCCTTATTCTTATGAGACTGCGTTTCCTTGTCTATATTTTCATTTAATTTTCTATCACTCACTTATAGAGCAGGTTCAGGTCTTCTTGCATTGTTCCCTTTTATAGGGAAAAGACTGGGGATATAAAATATCGTTTTTTGTGCACATTTGTAGCTGAGGGTGATAGATGAGTAGGAGTGTGCAACAATTGTATAGGTGTGGATCCTATTTTCTGAAATAAGGGGTGGGAAATTATTATCCCACTGCCCATACCCGACAGTATGCTTTCTTAAAAGAACAACGGGGTAATAATTTCCCATCCAAATTCTGATGATACCGTGTTTGTCACTCAATAATGAGGTTTATTTAACAGGGTATAGTACATACAAAATACCCATCACGCTCTATAATTTTAAAAAAACGTAACTCCCACGCAACACAAGGTCAGTGACCTATTACATCTTTGCTGAAAACTGCACACAAAAAAGTGATTTTTCAATGTTAAAAGTTAGTATATTCGAATATAATTCAATAATTTAAAATAGTATTTACTAAAAGCACAGCAAATTAATTTTTAAAATCTTCTATTCTATGGCAAACTCCCTCAACAGGATAATTATTTCCTTTCTAGCTGAAATATATTTACTCAAGTGACCAAAACCATTATTAACATTATTTTTCAATTATACACCGACATTTACAAATCTCTTATTGTCAATAAATACACCTTCTTCTGTAAAACAATGCATAGCATTTACTCAACACAACCGAACTCGCGAGCACGTGCTCTGTGGAGACCACTGGGATATATGCTTCCAACCTTTGGTTTCTGATAACAGTATACATCAAATTATTGGGTTTTCAATATTTCTGTGCAGCTAGCTTGTGGATGCATGTGGAACTGCTTAAAATGAAAGGGGTGAGAAGATTCTCTCCCTAACACCGTTCTATAAATACATGGTGGGAAATTTTTATCCCAAGGACTTATACAGAGTTAGTGAGCTATAATTCTTTCGATATATCATCTGCAAACAATCGAAAGTCACTGTGAATACAGGTTTGTAAGTCATTCATAAATGCCAAAAGTAACAAGGTTCCAAACACGCTAACCAGAGGGATACTTGACGTTACGGTATTTTTATCTAAGAATATGCACTCGACTTTGATTTTCTGAGAACCACCCATCAAAAATCATAGGATCCATAAAGATACTCTTCTATGTATCTTCTTTGAAGCTAATTTAAGGAGTAGAATGTAATGCGGCACGACATAAAGAAAAACCCGTGACTCTAGAGCCCTTGAAGTCCGCAGGACTACCAACTAACCACTGTCAAGCCATTTGGCAAGCAGATTATGAGGTAAAGCGTGGTCAGCGCGTCGGGTCCTCTAGGCCGTTAATCTTGGTCTTCGTGACTGCTCCCTGTCAGACAGCAACTTCATTGTCCTCGCGAAGGTCAGACAGTAAATTTCACGTTTTTCTGAATTTTAATATTTTAGGATTTTTAGCGACGTTATTCAATTTTAGTTAGATTTCTATTTTATTCGACGAATGGGAAATTTTATAGACAATATTTAGATATAGTTAAGTCCGAATATTGTGTTATTCGATCATATTAGAATTTAATTAGCGAGATTTGTTGGATTTTGATATCAGGATTTGTGAAGTTATCTGATATTTAGATTTGAATTGGATTTATTCCAACAGTCAATGAGGAACATTTTAACATGATAATGACGAGGCAGTATTCGTTTCTATACAATTATGTCGTTGGTTCACGACATTTTGACAACTCTAGAACCTCGCCAACCCTAACAATGCATTTGTTGTAATTCGTTTGTTGTAACGCAATGAGTAAGTGTACTTCTTATTTAAGATTGATCAGAGAGAAGAGACAAGCAATGAATTATTATGACGTGTGATGCCAATGGGCAGATTTTCAAGATCAACAATTGTAATGTTGATATCTTAGCATGTGGTATTTTAAAGGAAACGAACCACAGCATTGTTAAAGTAGGAACAACTGACTGATGAGAACAATTGATTATAGAAATCATATGGTATTGACGTGAGAACGAGGAGTAAGTAGACAGTATTGACGGTTTTGTCAACTGTTATGTTAAGAATTGTTATGTTAAAGACTCTTATTGTTCACGGCAACAATACGACGGAATTTGAATTGTTATAAAGAATATTGTTCTAGTATATTGAAGATTTTGAGTCATATGTCAGAGGAAGCATGTGCGATTTTGGTACAGTTTGAGTAAGACTTGGTGAAGTCTATATAATGTATGAGATGTTATTAGCGATTTGGTAAGTAATATGATACTCTATGTAAGTAACAGCTGATCAGAGTTTATGATCAAATGTAATACCGCAATAATTGATAATAAATGTGGATGGAGGAATGATGTTTTACGGAACATTATTATTAACAATCTGTTTAATCGAAGTTGTGACCTTTTTATGAAATGATTATACTTCATCGTTTGTTCTGAAGTTAATTGGATGTGACAGGAAAGAAACAACAGAGATTGACGTGAGTAATATAAGGCAATGTAAGATATTAGTGGAGATAATTAGACGAGAGTGTCAATAAGAGCATTGATGGATAGGCACAGATATTTAATTGCAGCAGGAGTAGAGGCATTAAAAGTGATGAATGCATGCTCGTAATTTTGAATCCTGTGCAAAAGCTACATCTAAAGCAGTTCTAAGACACCCTGAGAAGAGCATTATTCTAAGACCAGGCAAACCTGACAATTTATTAACGGATCATGGAAGTCAATATACTTCAGTTGAGTTTCATGGTTCCATGGAAAGACTAGGTATCAACCATATATTTAGATCTATAAGATACCCTGAATCGAATCCTACAGAGAGACTGATGTCAGAGGTTAGGAAGTCTGTCGTCTGGATTGTTCTGAAGACCACCAAAATTGGACTAAGGTTGAGCCGCTAATTAAATTTTGTTAAAATGACACAAGACACGATAGCTCCAATGATATTCCTATCACTCTTCATTTTGACCAGAAACCTAAACGACCATGGGATGTGATTTAACAAATTACATTAGATATTGAACCACCGATGAAATGAAGAATTGAATTAGTTAGAGATCGCCTGAACAAGCAAGCAGATAAGCGATTAAAGCGAGTCCAAGGAAAACGGTACTGCTTACAATTGGAGGAAGGCGAGCTCGTTTTAGCACGTAAACCAACAGCATCAAACCCACAACTCAAGGTATGTTTGAAATTCAAATAACCCTATATTGAGCCGTTCAGAGTTCATACAGTTTACAACAATAATTGTTCTGGGGAAGTTCAACCACGCAAATTAAAGGAGATTTTACCCTAAGATGCAACAGATTGAACAATATACAGTTCAGAATACTAGTGGAACTATAGGGTTAATGAGAATATTTCGCGACCTGAGAATAAAAAGTTTCTATCTACAATAAAGGTAATTTAACACGAGATCAGCTTTAATATTTGGGTTACAATACAGCTGAAAGTTATTGTAGGATTTTTCTATGCCTTTATGTGTTGATTTACCTCCTTATACTCAGCCAGTATTGTAATTATTACAGTGAAAAACTTTTATTTGCACAGTTAACTAAGCCATTATTTCTTTCAATTCTGAAAATCAGAAATTCTGTCAGATTAGATGCAGTTAGCGCTTTATACCGTTGCAGGTATGTTGTGTATCATTGTGATTAATTATGTTCTACCCTCCCCGAGGTTCCGGTTCAATCCCTGTCCTGTCAAGAAACTTAATCCTTTGTGTGGGCTGACTGTGGGGTGCCCTAGCCTAGAGTATGAACATTGTCCACTTGGTGAACTGCAGAATGTCCTGGAGTACAATATTTCATTTGCACATTTTCTATCTGAGATGGATAACATCCGGTTTCTGTTCACAGGCACGCAACTATCACTCCATGTTACGATGTGTTTTAAATCCGGATTTGAAGCTATAATCATACATATATTTTTAAAATTGAGCTACTCATGCCATTGCCAAAGGGCCAGTGTCAATTTCCGGCCAGATAGCACAAACCACCTCTCTAGGAAGAGAAACATACGCTGTTATATTATACAATTGTATTTTCGGTCTATAGAAGAATGTACCGATATTCGCGTTGGACATAGTTATTACATTCTCTAAGTCAAAGCAAACTACCCCAGTATCACTGCCCTTCAATTTCCGGTCAGCTTCCCTCTCTTTACTCATTCCTTCAATACTCAACATGATGAGCATATTTTAGAAGTAACCCTTCACAAACATTGGTCTCCGTCTTCTTTATCTGATACTCTTCACACAGGTTACATCAGTCAGATTATGGGTGCAGAAAATCTAAATTACCGTAAATTCTTGGTTGAAAATTTGGTGGTACATTGATATAATTTAACAAATGTTTTACTTTCATGTACACACTGCTGGCGTTATATGTCGTACATTTTGTTGACATTTGAAGAAGGATAGAGGTGACCTCTATTGCTGTGTGTAATGGCACACATCTTTAGAAAAGGATTTGATATGAGCCCGAACTTTAACTTTCATGTCATTAGATTGTTTGTCCTTAGTGTTTTAACCTCGGCGATCAAACTTAGATGTTCCAGTAAGTGGTGAATCTTTCGCCTTGTGTGCATTGTATCCCATTTTTTGGGCTTAATACCAATGTGTTCAAAGAAAACGGTTTGCACACAGTAACTTGCTCATTTCCCAGGAAGAAACTGTATTTAAAGCTGATTTTTCTTCTTGAATTCTATGTTTCACCAGTTTTTTGACGTAATTTGTTATAACTTTCCATATCCCTCATTATGTAACACTGGTTCTGTCGCGCAGAAACAGAATACGCGCGTACCCACAGGTTGACCAACAATACCTAAGTAGAGCAAAGTGTACGGGAGGTGTTTCAACTTCTTGCTGATTTGTAGGCTATTGTTAGATGTTTCTTTACATTGTTCCAAGACTTTGATAAACCGGCCGCGGTGGCCAAGAGCCCTAACGCGCTACCTCTTGTCTCGCTGGCATCGGGAGAGCGTGGGTTCGAGTCCCAACTCGGCCGTCCTGAAAATGACTTTCGTGGTTTCCCATTTACACTACCAGACAAATGCCAGGGCGGTTCCTTACAATACCTCCACGGCCGTTTTACTTTCATAATCCCTTCCCCGACTCGTCCTGAAAAGTAAATTACAAGGCCATTGGCTGCATTAATAAATAAAATCACTAAGACTTAAATAAGTTATGACCGTTAGTGTTGTCGGCACAATGGAAGATGCAGATAGAACCTTATTATTATGCTCATAACTCCGATAATAATTAGGATAGGTTTATAAAACTCACAAATGAAATAGAAGTAGTAGCAATCAATCGCTGTATAACAATAACTCAATTTCTCCCAAAAATGCAGTTAGAACCATTTTGTTCTCTGGTCGCGATTTGTTATACTTCAATAATTTAGTCAACGAGGAATTGAACTAGTATTTTGTGAACTTAAATGATAGTCACAAGGATAGGGTTGAACTGAAATTTACGAGGAATTTTACGTATCAATATATAGGAAAATATAGGCTACCAGCTATACAGCATTTAGGCAACCCCTTCAACATGAAAGACGGAAAAAAAAATATATTAAAAGAGAGGCTGATAAATTCAACAGGGATATAATGAATTGTATAAACAATGCTAACATTGGAAACGACAGAAATGAAGTCGAGAGCCGCGAGGGTCACATAAAACTCGTTTAAAAGAGAGTTCCGCACGGCAAAGAAAATCCCGCCTTTATAAAATAGAAAGATATATCTTAAATACAGAGTGGCTCATTAGCCCCTTATTAATTAGTTTTATGAAACACAACTAACATTACATTTCTCGCGAAGGCCGATATTGCTCTGAGCTCTGCCAGTGTGACAGCAATGTATTTGAGCCATGGGTCAAGCAAAGAAAAAACCACCACCATGAAAATTTCCGCGCCAAAAACTAAGGACCATTCTACTAACATGTGATTTATTGCTCCTTGAAAGAGCACACATACACCAAGTACGATCGAATTAACCGTTACGCTCCGTGATCAGTTATAGTAGAATGTAAAATCAAAATCACAAACCATGACTGAAGACTTTGACATGGATAATAACGTTTGAGGTGGGATGGCCACTGTAACTAGTGCACGTGCAGCGCGTGGTTTCCACGTTGCAGTTGTGGCTGAGTCGGTTAGAATGGTACTTCAATTTTTTTTTGAAAGACAGCCGGTGCTCTATTTTAGTGGGGATGTAATATTGAGCCAAACCTTTTAAGTCACATTGCCACATTAAAGTACGATGTATTCCTGTGAAGAGTACGTTCAATTTTGCTGATTTATAAAGAGAATACGATCGAATCAGCAGGTTATGCCACGTAACCTGTAATGGCAGAAAGTTAACAAATCTGACATGGATATTAAAAGAATATATCGAAGTGTCACTCCAGAAGTCTGGGTTCGATTCCGGTCTCTGATAAGAAATTTAATGCTTTTCTGAGGGGTGGAATGGGGTACACTAAGCCTCGTGAGGCAAAACTGAGAAGAGGTTGGTTCGATTCCCTCCTAAGTCAGCCTGGAAGTGGTTTTTGGTGGTTTCCAACGTCTACACCAGGCAAATGCCGGAATGGTTTCTAACTTGCCTCCTTCCCAATCCTCACCTTAATTGCTAATACACACAATAATATAGACACCGATATAACAGAGGTTGTCAAAGAACTTCTGCACAACCACATCCAAGTACACGGGGCTTAATGGCCGCGATGTTCTAACCCCTCAAATGAAAAAAACAAGAACAACATATCGAAGGAGATTCGGATTGCCAGTATATGTGATGCCGAGATATTCCCTTGGTATTACTTTATTATTATATTCCAAAAAAACACAACTCTATTTCAAGTGTCTATATTTAGATGTCTCGTGTATTATCAGATTCGAACAATATGTGTAACGTTCATGGAATCCAACCTGAAAATGCATCTACTCGCAATATTACTAGTGTCCCATCCTCAATAATTATGGCAACTGAGACATCTTCTATCATTTCTGTTGTAAGACATTGGTAAAGCGGTCGACACATACGAAAACACGCAACGAAAACAAATTATTAACCTCTCCCCCTTACAGGTATCGAACCCCAAGTCTTTCAATGGGCAGTCCAATGCGTTACCATTTCAGCCACGGATGCTTACACACTACGCAAAGATAGAAAGTGACAACTTTTTGCGCTGGACACTGGACTTCTTTTTAATCTAAAACGTTCTTATGGGTTCGAATCCTTTCCTTAGTCGACAGGCATATGTTCTTTTCTCTTGTTGTGATGGAATTAAAATGTGCAGCCACCGCCAGCTCGATCGCATGCGCTATTCACCTGAGCATCATAAGTAGCGGAAACAACATTTTGTCATGGAGCAATGAGAATTACGAATCGTGTGATATTCTCGCGGCATATTGTCTGGAGTAGAAGACGGATGCCACGGAAAACCATTTCCAGGATGATTTAAGTCGGTCTCGAGTAGATGATAAAGATTTGAAAATCAATTACACAAGCATATTAACACACTTCATTTGTTTGCTTAAAAATAGTCCAACCTGAAAATTAATTCAGCAGGCTCATTCAGTTGTTAGCTTCTTTTCTACTAACGTCAGTTTCTCTCAGCGTATATTTAGTGAGAAAAGTCATGTTACCAGTCTAATGAACTCTACACTACGGTATTTCTCAAGTGGATCAATTAATACTATTTAATATTTGTAAAACGTAAGAATACGGGCTGTGTTTTATCTCGGGGTTACAGAGGGCTTTGACATGACACAGCGTAAGAATGAAGAATGGTTTACAACCCGGTGTTACAGAGGGCTTAGATTTGACACGTGCGGCGGCCTGAGTGAGTCTCAGTTTTGCTTTAAACCGAGGTGGTTAACATTTCGAACACTTGCTACCCTGAATATACAGAGTACCTTGCATTCGTTCTACAGATCATTATGTCGTCGTCCAACCTCACTACGTAGCATCAGATAAAAAAGGTCCGTTTTTGGACCTAATAAAAATCACTCGTTGGAACAGGTGGATATGCACACATACTAAATCCACTAAAAAGGACATTATAAAAAAATCTACTAGCTCGGGATTCAAACATTCTACCTAACATATTTCCTGAAGGTACTTAAGCAATGCTTGATTTAGCCACCATAGCTACTGAGAGACATGGTGTATCGCTGGTACTGAACTCGAATTTATGAAAGTCAATAGAATTGCACCAGGCAGGATTCGAACTGTGACGCGTGACAAGTTTACGCATGCATTTGAAGTCACAATATGAGTCACTTTTCTCAGACACTAGCATTCTGTTGTGTGTAAGAGAACATTTGTTGAGTTATGACCGAATATAAAAGCCTTTATTTGAAGCCATTGCTCAGTTTTGACGGTCAGAAACCGGTTCTATACAGCGAACTCGTGACTGCAAGAGACTTGAGATAGACACGTGACCGTATGAGAGAGAGGGAAATAGACGGCCCAAGTCACATTTTGACCGCAAATAACAATGAAATTAATTATACGTCTGAAAGAATAAATTATCATTGTCATTTGAAATGATCATTATAAACAAGTATCATATATCAGAAGATAGAGAATAAGATGTGAATTTTTTCCGTCGAAACGAAATTGAAGATTAATCGCCGATATAGGAGATATTAGCATAATACTGATATTACGAACAGGAGTGAGGCTAGCAACGCTATTTTTAGCGCAAGAACAGACCAGAAGGCCACAGTGAGCGAGGAAGAAGGATCACTCTTCATTATTGTTTGGTCGATGTAAGACGTCTCCAGATATACACTTCTACAGAAGATTGACTAGATTTGTCACCGGAGGGATATAGAGAGTTTGACCGGAGGAGATCCATCGTTAGCAGCCAACTTGAGGTAGAGCTCCCGTGAAATGTTATGCTGCAGAATATAACAGAAGAGACTTCGAATAACTGCAACTCTAATAAGCCGTTTATTTCAAAAGCGAATAGTACAGCAATATATAAAGAACATTACTACCAGCTACTGAAATACAACGTCATATATACAATTACTACAGCATTATTTTAATATCGTATGGCCTCGGGTGCCGGGTGCAAGATTTGTTATTTGACACCCAGAGGGAAGCTTGCATGTCGCATTGCGTTGTTCCTTGACTATGCAAGTCAAGGAGGTTAGATGTTAGATATCTAAGGTCCTTGAACACTATAGCGCTTTCTACTAGAGAAATTAGGATTTTTGTGTTGGCGGAAACACCCGAGATTAATTTTGCCACTATGAACTCGGCCTACTGAATTCAAATGGGTTCTTTGACATGCCAACATCGTATGACATGCGTATCGTATTTTTGCCGCCTTTCAAAAATCACTTACCACGGCCAGGAGCGAACCTGCAACCTTGGAGTTAGTAGACCGACACGATATCCACTCACCCACCGTGGCAAGCTACTGCAGCTTTGATATACTACTATGATATTACGGAAATACGAAGAAAGTATTCGACGAGAAATATACTTCAACTATATTACTTCAGAAGTAGTCAGCACGATTTTTCAAGGCAGTAAGAGGGGACATAGTCACTGTAATAATTCTATTGAGATTGTAAAGATGCACTAAGTACCATGATGGAGAGTTAGTCTACACTGATATGTGTGAGATCCAGAGTGAACAATAGAAACCATGGATCTAAACTGCAGTACAATCCGCAGCACACAGAATTCACTAACAATGCTACTGAAACATAAGATTCCTTTACCAACATGGAATTCTTGTAACAAGCACTCTCCAATCAATTATTTCCATCATAAACTACCAGAGAGCGGACGACTGAAGAGATATTCGACTAGGTTATCTGACCACGAACCGTACGCGAATCCAAGCCGTGTCAGGCTGAGAAGAAGGAAGTTAGGCGCTATGATGTGCAGTTCAACCGTACGAGCCACTGTGAGCAGGGAGGCAGTCGATCAGCTGTGCACGCACGACACCGTTATGCAGGCAAGCGAGCGCGCACATGGATGGTATGCCACACGCTTAATTGTAATGCAGGCACGAGCCAGGAGGAATGTAACCACATTTCATCGCTACAACAACGCAGGTTATGTCAAATTCAACGCAGACCAAGGTAGACAAGTGCAGTGCCACGGTAGTCCCAGGTTCGTTTCTTCTGGGGTGGCATGCCTTCATTTTTTCCTTTTTCTTTTTCTTTATTTTTTAGAGGGGAAGTGCGTGTTTATTCTGATTCTGATTCTGTAAATTAATTGCCTTTTGATTATTAGTATTGCACCCGTTCGTCCTGGGGATGCGATGACCCATCTGCTATTACATCGCATTCCTGGAGTTCCAGGACAGAGCGGAGTTAAATGAACCTCTAGTCAAATAAGGAATGTGTCGGAAATTCAGCTGAGTTATCGAAAAAGCAGTTGGGTAACACGAGACAAAGTATCTCTAGGGTCGTTACGGGCTTAAGTTTAATAAAAAAATGCAAATATAAATGGGCGCCATCAACTGAATTCCTAGCAAACCATCTCCTTTCCGGTTAAGCCTTACTCAAGACAAGGAAAGAAAAAGGAAAATCACATCATCATCAGATCACAACTAAGATGAAAACAAATTTATTTCACTTTGATAGTCAGACAGACATGTTAAATATACCTTCTACCTGAGAGCATGGTCGAATGCCAACGTTAAATTGTCATTGTCCAAAAATCGAACCATCTCTTTTCTAATCAAAAATATTTCATCCACATAAAACAGAAAAATCTCTAAAGTTCTCTTGGGTTCTCAGGATCACTGTAGCACTATGTCTTTCGTCACTGACATTTGTGATACCTGAGACCTAATTTCTCTTTAATTTAACATCATAAATGTGGATTTGAAAAAGTTATTAATCTGTCTAAACATACACATATTATAATCACATATTTTAAATATCACGTATTTATGGCTTGCATGGCATAATTTAAATGTTGAACATGTTAGTCAAATGCTCCTAAACATCGAATAATTAATTTACACTATTTACATTGTCATTACAAATTACTTGTTTGTGAATTACAGAAAATTCACGGCTCATTGGTCATCATTATCATCATCATCAAAATTAAATATTTCTCACATTAATTCTCATCTCAAAATTCAACATATTCCTGTCAGAATCATCAACTCATCACCATTAAATCATTTAAATGAAAATTATTATCATTACTTCATTATACTTTCTAATTATTCACACAATCTTATTTTATCATCTACTTCAGATTAAATCATCTTAAATCATCAATACAAATTGTTTAATTCCTCAACTCAAGTTGCAATTCCTCAAATCATATCTCAATTAAATTTATTTTAATTCCATATAAATTCATTAATCATCAGCTTCTTTAATTAATTATCACCTTCTAATTCAGTTATTCATCATCTATCCAGTCATCTACTGTATTAATTTATTTATATCAGTTTATTCATCCATTCTTTAATTCATCCATTTACTTAATTCGTTGATTTATTCAAAAATTTAATTTATCAACTTATATAAATTTTATTCTTCTGGTTATTTAGATTTTTATTATTTCTTCTAGTCATTCTGATTTTTATTTCATTAGGTCAGATCATTAATATGCTTAATTTTCAGATTATTATTTCATTAATTATTATTCTCAGAAAATCTTGTATTATCAACTTTATTTATTTGTTTAATTTCTTAACAAATTGTTTAACATGGGTTATAGAACGTTGTCTTACAGTTTTATCACATCCAAGTTATATCTCGTATTTAATTTTCATGCCAAAAAATATTATTGCCTTCACGACATCACGTTGGATCTGACTATCCACAACTACATTATATGCCCTCAATTCTTCAAATATCACATTTGAATACAACAATTATTCCACAAAACTCCATAAATATTCAGCACATACAGCATGAATCTCAACAATTACGCTAGACTGGGTTCGACAACCTCATGTCTGCCTTAAAATGCATTAGCAACATTGCAACTATCACTTGGCAACTTCCACAAAATGCCTATCACAAACTTCACTTAACCATGTTGCATGATCTACAAAAAATATATATAACTGGCTTCAAATTATCAACGCGCACAATCTCCAATAACTGTAATTAATCTGATCACATCTAGACAACTTCTTAAACAATTGGAAAAGTATTACCTTAGTAATTCAAGATTTGCTTTCAAATAGCATAAATTCTCTTACAATTCTCATAATTCACATCACAGAAAAACACCAATGTGCTATAATCTCTCATATAAAAATCTGCAATACTGATCTGCCTTAAAATAAATCTGACCATTAATGATTCATCTTACAAGATTCAATTACTTTAAATCCTTCTCAAAGGTATCAAACACAATTATAAAAAATCATCAAAAGCATCAGCTGTAACAGCTGTTAAACTGAAATTACTCTCAAAAGAGTATAGCAACAAAATATTGGATTGGCAAACAAGAATTACAAATGTAACTCTGATGACATTTATCTTTACTTTATTTAACAAAAGTTCGACTGATATGTGACTAGTAGTTCCTTGTTTGATTCACTTACAATCTCATGTACACTCGGATGATAAAAATGAGTCCCTCAATGGCAAGTAAGATGAGTAACCACCGTACAATCGTATAAATACGATAGACCTCGCCCCGTCGACTAATATGATAGTGCCCTGAGCGATGGGTAAGATGAGTAACCACCATACAATCGTATAAATACGAAAGACCCCATCTCGAAGACTAAAATGAGTGAATGTACCAGATAGGAATCAACAAGTCTCTAGTTGTCATATAAAAGCGATATTCATTCACTAAAGTGAATAACATCTTAATATCTCCAAACAATCCAATGGAAAAAATCCCTACTGATGAATAACACACACTCGCTAGTATGCAATGAACTGACGAAATAATATAGATAATCAATTGCAGATAACGAGTTCGAAATACTCGTTACACAAAAAAAAACTATTCATGAAAAACTATCCTTGCTGGAAAAATGTCTAAAATACCAAATATCTGCTTAATAAAACCAACCAATGGTGAGAATTTCGAATAATGATGCCAGCCATATCATATGGTCACGCCATATTCTAGCAAAATTTCGAAGCATATAAAGTCAAAGCCATGTCTAAAAAAATCGTATCACTCCTATTAGAAAAATATACATGTGTGCCCAGTATTCATGAATATAATCGTATCAGGAAGTTATAACTCTTACAGTACCTTCTCATAATCAGCTGTTATCAAATTTCAAAGATCGTCGATTTTCCCTATGTAATGAATTTCTCGAAAGAACGGCGTGAATATCATTCCATCCATGCAATGACGATTGCCTTCGAATCCCAAGTGAATCAGCTGGTGGACCTCCTTCTCGTCAGGAATCGAATCCATCGCTCCGTGGTGCCATCACGTCTCTGTCTGCGTTTACTCCGACATGATGAACTTCTGGTTATCCATAGCGGATATTGTCCAAATCCTCACGAAATGTTCATAGAAACAGCGGACCCCCTATTCCTCTTCTACGTTACGCCACTGTTCTATACAATGTTCAGTTTGAGTGTTGAAAGTTCAATTTCCATAGCGGTTTAGTTTTACTTGTAGAAAATAAAATGTTTTATCAGAGTGTCTAAGTTTATGAAACACCCTGTATCTGTGTTCATACTCGGTAATTCATAACACTTCTTAAGACTGACTTGCATTAATGCACGAGCTAATGTTCCTAAGTGCATATGCTTACAACATTCCGTTTGCTTAAAATTGTTAATGTTACTTGGAATGCGCCATGAAGTGCATAGTCGTAATGTCATTGAGAAAAACTATGTTCATTCGAAGTTCAAAGTTGCAGTATCACGTAACTATTTGTCTTTATAACTCAAATGCTGAATAAACGTTCCAACTCAACGTAGTAATGAAGTTCAGCTTCTGTTATAATGCTTGCGTATAATAATGGGAATTAACCCGCACGGTCCTACTGCAATGCTATAATCATCTCCGCATAAAGCTGGCCTCGCCATATCGCTCTACTATGCCGTTCTGCGTTGAAATGCAGCTTGGAATAAAGTTCTCCAACTACTCGCAATGCTGTTTTAATAACCCCGGCCTCCTATGCTTGTTTGCTGCGGATGTTCGCCCGGCCCACTGACCTACTTGTCGCTCGCCGCTCGGAGAAGCCAAAACTGTCGCCTTCACTTGTCGTGACAGTTTCTGTTCGCTGCACGATATGTACCATGCACTTGGCGTGTGCTACTCAGCTTGACTTTCTTGCTTGGCTCACAGAGCTCCACTGACAGTCTCCGCACTGGCTTGACCCTTACCTGCTTGGTGCGGTCACGTGACGTCCTCCCCACCACCGTGGTCTTGCGTCACAAATATAATCTCGAACCCCCATCATCTCGGCTATTAAGTTATATAATAACTTAAGGGTTATTTGACTCCTTTCAAATTATTACCATATATAATGCATGTTATATCTCCTCTTCTAAGATGTTTAAATACCATGTTTCATATAGATCTTAATAAAGCTTCATATTTCTATCCATAATTCCATCTGCTTAACTGCGGTCAGCGCCTTCTTGATCCTAGACCTACTACGTCATCCTGACATTCCTCTTGACTCGATCTGAGCGCTATCTTTTCTTAACTCTTCCCAAAACCTCAACTACGGCTTAATATCTGCTGGCGTAGCCGATAGCCTCAACTAGGTATCGGGTACAGTATCAACGAGTGTGTTTCTGTAGTAGTTAAAGACGGAACTATCAATTGCCGACAGGAATGCAGCTCTCGGCTAACGCAGCGTTGAGTGGTGGTCGCGCCAAGACCGTTGACAGCGAAAGAGAGCCTGACCTCAGAGTAACACATTGCGCGCTTCCCTACTTGACAGGGGCGGAGGGCCTGAAACAAACCTGTTTTCTGGGGTTAGGAGGCCATTCCGACCCCAGGTTCCCTATCTCAAATTGATCCGATACCCATGCCCTACACGCCCTTAAGGGTACTCAAGTTCATAAATGACACCCTATATTTAGTAGTTAGTCATGTTATGAGGGAATTCAGTGCTGACCAACATATTTTTATGTACAGGTAGATGTTTATGTATAACCCACGATGTTATGTTGCTATTTTCATGTAAATTCACAGTAAAATCTTATACGTTAACGAGTTTCGTTTTTGAGGTAATACATGTTTCATTTTAGGATTTCTTGTTTATAAATTACATTTTCATTTCAGAAACTTACGATTTTGAATAAATCCGTTTTATATAGACTGGAATTCTTCGTTCGAATTTCTTCTTTTAAATGCTTTGTCATTATACTTTGATTAATAAGCGTTAATCTATACGTATTGTCATATATGATACGATAAAATTGTTTATAACAATTGACAACTATGCCTCAGTCAAGTTCGTCATAATAATTAATATTGATATAATACACATTATTGTTGAATATATTATGAAACCACGCAAATGTCAAGAATGTGTTTGAAAACATTACACAAACATTGTCAGACCTTTTTTTAATGAGAATTAGAGCATTATTAAGCTCATGATAATACTGTAAAGAAATATTTGAGAGAGACACTCAATTGAATGTACATGAATTAGACAATGTGATAGTCACGTTTATGAAATAAAGACAAGAAGAGGTTATACATGAACCTATAGTCTTAAAGAAGACAAAACTGTTTAATATGAATTTATAATTCAGTTTCATTGAAAAGAGAAAGGAAGGATATGTTAGTATTTTTTATTACACAGAGGAGAAATGCAGATTGTAGACTCAGAAAGTATATATTATTGAAACCAGATTGATGTTTGGATTTAATGGAAATAGGAGCGAATATTTGGAAGTACAGGATGTACAGAGTTAATTAATGTTTGGAATTGGAAGAAGTAGAGGAATAATATTGCACGATGTTTTGTATGAGCGATAGATAAGATGTGAAGTTGTTACTTGAAATATACTACACATAGCGGTGTGTATTGAATAAAGTCACTGATTCTCTTACACAGGGAGGGTGTATTTGAGATGGTAATTAGGATTTTGCTATTCCGTGCAATGACGTGAAGTGAATGAAATGTAGTAGAGGAAAGGTAAGCGTATTTGAGACGCACAGTTAAGCTTGTTCATATTAATTGGAAGTAGAAAGTTACTGTTACAAAGTGTGCCAGAGAAGTTATTAATATTTTTGAATCTCTATATATAAAATTGAAAGTTTGTCTGTTTTTCCTGAATTTCTACGGAAATTTGCGTTATTTACGCGTTTCAGACTGTTTCATGACGGATGCGGATTTTTTTTCTGTCTGTCTGTTTGTCTGTAAACAACTATGTTCCATTATAACTCGATAACAGCTGGGTGGATGAACGTAAAATTTGGTACAGATATCCTTCAGAGGCACGACACTAATCATTGATGTAACTCTTCTCTGTAGCTCTCACAAAAGGGGGCCTACCCCCTTAAAAAAAACTTGCTGAAATAGGCGTAGAAGGGCGAGACAAAGCTCATTTTTAGCCCCTCAATGTGAGAAATGAAACTCGGGGAAAACCAGCTTTTTAGGCCCTAAAACCAACCGTTTTTGAGATATTCCCAGAAAACTAATTTCATTTAATACAATAATGAAAGAATGCAAACCGGTAACCATGGCAACAGAACTCCACAGGTTCATCTATTGCTGTAAGACGCAATACAATTCCATTTATTACATTACTGAGATAGTTTGCAAACGGCTATAAGGTTATAACGGAACCAAATCAAGCTGTAAAATTCATCAATACATATAATGCGCTTAAGGGGGTCAAGGGGTACTCTAGAATTTTCCACGCGATTTACTCGTAGGGGTGTGGTACGGAGGGTCTATTACGTCTCCATCTCTATATTGTTATATTATTGCTATAATTATTATTATTATTATTATTATACTATGGCCTACAACGACGAGACAAAGCTTATTTTCTGCCCCTTGATGTCAGAAACAAAACTCGGGAACCCTAATTAGAAAGGGTCCCCGAAAACGACATTTTAAGGCTCTAATACGAACAGTTTCTGATATTCCCAGAAAACTAATTTCATTTAAGAAACTAATGAAGGAATGCACGCAAATAGCCATGACAAAAGCATTTCAAAAGGTGACATCCAACTTTTCGTTTATTTCTGCAAGAAGTAATGCCACTCCATTTATTAAATTTCTGTGAACGTTTGCAAATTTCTGTGAACGTTTGCAAATGGCTATAAGATTATCACGGAAACGACTAAAACTGTAAAATTTATCAGTGCGCTTAAGGGGGTCAGGGGTTACCATAGATTTTTTCACACGACTTAAACGTGCGATATGTCATACAGAAGGTATATTATATCTCCAAACAGCAATATTATTTTCAAAAATTACTCATTTAAACAGTATTTTATTTCTTGCTTTTAGGAATTTGGGCCATTGGAGGCTAAAAAAAACTGAATTTTCACGCACCACAAGCCTTTATAATTTATTAAAGGGGTCTTATTATGGATGGGGACTTGACACACCAGTGAGGGTCAGTTTTTATGTGATGTGTATTGCGTTTCGTCTACGAGGTTTTCAAATTTATTTTCACGTCAGGAAGTACACGTTAGGTAAATTTAGCTTCAGAGGTTCCAAGCCTCTAACCATTGCAACAGTAGCTCAATTGATTACGTCTGGCTATTAATACCAAAGACCGTTCGAAGAATGAGTACTTCTGCTAGTGTATATATATATATATATATATATATATATATATATATTCAGGTGAGGAAGTGAAGGTCCAATGCCACGCAACTAGAACGAATATTATTTTTGTAAATGAGTCAGTCTTGCATAGTTTTCATACTTATCGAATTTATTAATGGATGTAACATTTTTGGAACTGTAATTAACTTAATCCTTCGTTACGATAGTTCACATTGATACGACACAGTATTTTAGGCTCACAAAACCAGTTAGTTTTTTCCTGATTTTAGGAAGGATAGAGAACGCGTAGATGAGGAGAGGATCTGTAGATCTGAGGCAGATTATAGACATATATCGTGCTGGACGCGATATGTAATTAATGTAAATACTTTACTAATTTTTTATACTTATATAAATTAAATAAATTTAGATTTAGAACTGAAGTACAAAGCATAAAAATGCCATGTATTAAAATAAGGGAAGTTTTGTAGAGAGTTACGTTCCACATTCAATTATTTCACGTGAGTTAACCAGAACCACACGATGTATAAAAAGTTCATGCAGCTTAGAATTATGGGAATGTAAATGTGAAGTACAATTTCGATGTACAGAATATATGTGCAGATGAGAGCTCAGTGGAGTAATATATTACTCAGAGACCATTATAATTTAACAGACTGAGGTCTATATTACATATTATTTCATTTTATGCCGAGTTAGATATCTTTATTATATTTTATTGTGATGCAAGGGACATTTTGTTGTTTTGTCCAATTTGAATAAATCTCAACAATCACTGGTTAGTTTGCTTGTCAACTTTTATAATAACTGACCGACTTTTCATTTAATGTTCGACGCAGGAATGTACTACCAGTTAGATGCTGGCGCCCTGATATGCTAATTATAACCGTTCACCGCAGAGATCCAAGTTTCTTGTCCTACCGACACTTTTATTTTTGGATTTCATATGTAACTAGGTAGTAGTATCCTCTTGTTCAATATGTAAGTGTCGAGGATTCCCTAGTCATTCGTCTAGTAGGGAATCGTGGATGTATTTGGCTGGATATCTACGTCCCTGCGGATATTAGATAGGGACTTTGTGGAATTCAGGCGCAGTACGTATAGAATCTATTTGTGGACACATCCTGTCCAAACGTGAGTTGATGATATTCGGATCTGTGATCGTTTTAATCATGCAGTATATTTGATGTCATTGAAATAACACTGCTGCTAATGATTTCTACTACATTCGCGAGCATGAACTCAACGGTCAAGTATTACTAAGGCTGAGAAGGAGCATGTACTAACGTATTTAGGGCTTATTTTATTTAGCGTGTGGCATTACACATAAAACACAATAATAATAATAACAATGATAATAATAATAAAATGAACATACATCTCCCCCTGCTGTGTCTTCTGGGTGGATTGAGTAACTCAGCAGTTGCTGTTGCCGGACCCAAGCCCGAAGAAAGGAAGATGGTTGTCTTAAAGCCGTAAAACGGTAGCCAATAATAACTTAAGCCCTCTGAAGCTAACAACCATAGTTGTATTAGGTGGATTTCATTAGAAAGCTAACTATTGCAATGGGTCCCATGTTTCGACTTCCGGAAAATTTCGACATATCTCCGCGTTTCACATCCCCCAGACCCCAAAACCACCGTCAGTTCAAAAGTTTATATATAATTTATGTATGTGTATATATATATATATATATGTTTCTTGTGGACACGATAACTGCCGTAATTTTGCACCAATCACTTTGAATTTGTTACCGAATATGTATACCTATAAAATATCGGTCAAGTTCGTTACTGGGCTAAATCGGTCGAAGGGGGTGAAAATGGGGGGCTTTTTTCGAAAAAGTGAAATATTGCTATAACTCTCTTAATATGTGAAATATCGAATCCGTTCAACGTTCATACTATGTGTCGGATGAAGCCCACAAATTTATGTTTGAAGAGTTTTTTTTTGTAGCACCAACCATTGACCAAAGGGGTGGGAAAAAGTGGGTTTTTCGGAAAACATTAATAATATCTCTCTTAATAGGCACAATATCAAAACCGTACAAAATGGACAATATTCCCCTAATAATTTCCTAAAACGTTTGTCTGAAAGAATTTTTGATATGACCCACCATTACGACAAGGGATGAGAAAAATGATTTCGGAATTATAAGAAAATGCCAAGAGCTATCAGAGGTTGCCATGGCAACACTACTAAATCGATGAGGGATGAGCATCGGACGTTGCCATGACAACGCACTTGCACGAGATCAGATTCATTATTTCCATCTTACGAAGTGGGAAGCGGCTTCGGTGACGTAACTGGTAGCATGCTGAATGTCTATGCCCAAGGTCGCGGTTTCAAAGCCGGCCGAAGTCGTCGGATTTTCTAAGAGCGCTAAAATCCCTCAGTATACTTTTCTTTGGAGGGGAAGTTCCAACGTTCGTTGCGAGTTGCTGGTTGGGGTGGCATCTAGTAGCCAAGTTCACAGCTAGGTGTCGTTGACGGTAGTACCTGGTAGCAACATTAGGAACTACTGCTTGAAATTGACCGTCTGCAGTCCTTACCTGAATTAAGACTAATACAGCCATCACATTTCACACCGTTTATCAGACAGGTTCTACATCACTC